>CAKMXY010000024.1:0-378737 GCA_928865425.1 Ustilago cynodontis | reverse complement strand
CTTCGTTCAGTTACGTATTGCTAAGGTTAAGTTCCTCGTGCAGTGTCAAGAGATCAGCACCTAACCTAACCTAACCTAACCTAACCTAACCTAACCTAACCCTAACCTAACCTAACCCTAACCCTAACCTAACCCTAACCTAACCCTAACCCTAACCTAACCTAACCCTAACCCTAACCCTGCACCGCACTTGCCTTTCGTTTGGTAGAGATGATCTTCCAGCATTCGCAGGTTCCGCAGATTCGCCTTGAAGAGGACATCCAGAGCATCGCCGATGATGGGCACGATGCCAATCGCACAGTCAACGATGATATTGAGCATCATCCACAGGAGAACCGTCAACGGAAGGCCAAACAGCGAGCAGAGGAAGATTTGATACAGCCCTAAAATGAGGCCTACATAGTCTCCTACACCGGGAACGAGTCCAACGATCGACTCCACGCCGATGTTAAAAGGAAGTCGAGAGCCGAGCAAGGGTATCGAGTCGAGATACCAAGCAACTGTGCGGATGTGGTTGTAGAGCTGCTGCGCCTCCTTGTTGTTGCGTGGACGATGCGCAAGTGGCCAGTAACGAGCTTCGAATGCCATCTGCTCGAGTCTAAATCCTCGCAGGGAGCGTCTGGCCTCATCTCGTTGACGCCAGTCTCTCGAGCCTACCGTCTCCAACGGATCTGCTGCATCCAATGTCGAGCGTGGCCGAGCCCGTGTGTCGTGGGGGAACGCAAAGGCAAGCAGTTTGCTCGCGGCCCAACTCACTGGTGCTTGCAACATGGCAGTAGTCGGGCTCGCAGCTCAGCGCAGCGCAGTAGTTCACGAGCAATGACTTGCTTGTCTGCTTTCGGAGTGACAACTTTCTTTGATTGTCAAAACCTTGAGGCGGTCGATGGCATCGGTCAAAGAGTCATGCAGTGTGGTCGTTCAGATGATGTTCGTAGCTGAGGGAGTCGATGATTGGGATGGGAAGGTGCACTTTGCTATCCTGCTGTCTTGTTGATACGGCGAGCGGTCGTTGCGGTGGTCGTTGTCGTTGTCGTGGTTCATGAAACAGCAGGGCCTGCCTGTATGTCAAAGCGACTGAGCTCGGGATGGAGTTGATGAAATGGGATGGTCGGTGCTCGCCTCGCGAAACAGAACAGGGAGCTGGCACCTGCAACGAGCTCACCTCAAGCGCGAGTAGCCATGGTGATAGCCAAGTCGTTCCGATCGATGGTGGTCGTGAAGCGTATTAGGCAGCGAGACTGTTGAAGGCAGAAGCTGACTTCGATGGCCAATTCTCGCTTGTATCTGCAATATCTGTGTGGAGACTGATGAAGCGGCGCAAGATCAGATCTGATACAGTTGTACCTCTCATAATGAACCCTCAGAAATGTTGGAAATCCTGTCGGGATCCAATAACTTGTTCAACAATGTAACCTAACACAAGTCACTGACAATAGTTGACAGACACTGACACATGTCAGTTATTGTTGGTCAAGGCACCATAGTCACTGACAACAAGCAACTATTGACAGTGATAGTTGCCAGACACCATGATGGACAAACTCTCAATGCTCCACCTGTGAACAAAACACAGATCCCACCCACATGCAACCAAATCACCTCATACATTACCACAATCACCAGTGATTGTGGTTTCCCTGTTGGTGACCCGCCAAAGGCTGATAGCGACATGGGATTCCAGGTGCAGCAGGGTAACTATGAGTGGTGATTACTGTTTCCCCACCAATGACACACCAAGGTGTCATGGGACTCTAAGCATAGCGGGGTAACTATGGAGCAGATGACCTACTTCTGAGAGGAACACAATAGCAAAAGTGTGGTGACACTGTTGATACATGAACTATCACTGATGATTATGGAAAGACAGCAATATTTCATAGGGAAATGTTAGTGACATGGCATGGGTAGTTGCAGGGACACATGAGACTTTGGATGGGGAAACCTCAAGTACGAATCATACACTCTGGTACACAAAAGACCACCATGTTAAGGGTCAGTCCAATGATCAAGACTGACAGAGAACATGTATATAAGTTGGCATTATTCCTGTACCTACCCATTGCACACCATCAAATCAACTAATTATCTCTCTTTACGTATAGTACAACAATCAATGCCAATTGTTGTCAATCCATTCATATCCCTTTACAGACTACAGTGATCTGTCACCATCACCAAACATCTCACCTGCACCAACCTTCAACTCTATACAAGACCAAGCTAAGTCATCAGTAACTTTGCCAGACACAATCTTCTCGAGGAGATACACTGACCAGTCAATAAGTAATTGCTATTGTCACCACTGCTACTAGGCCTCAGGTATAATAACTGTGAGGCAGTTTGCAATGATAGTCCAATATCAGATATTCAACTTGCAATCATCGACAGTGATAATTGCATATTGATATTGTCTAACACACCTGTCAACTAACACAAAGAGAATTGGTGGTTAACAGTCCCCAATCATCCAGTGAAGCCAGTGATTTATCCTTTCCAAAAAGTTTGACCCCTCCTCTGTACAGTGCAATGTCTAGACACTTGCATTGGCATTGTACAGTAGCATCACAGATCTGAACTTGCTGCATTACCTCTGTACAGAGTGTTAACAGTGGCCTGTCGAAATCTGTTGGAAGATCCTCCACTTGCAGAATATCACCAATATCCACCGAGTCATACCCATCTCACTGGATCTCCCAGATCTGCTCAGTTCTCTCCCTCTCACTGGATCTCCCAGATCTGCTCAGTCCTCTCCCTCTCACCGGATCTCGACAGAATCTGGCAAGACTTGACCACTTCTGGAATCTCGGGTATCAGGCTCACAACCACTGACAGAAGGTTGGTGTGGGTGAGACAATTGGTGATGGTGACAGATCACTATCATCTGTAAAGGGATATGAATGGATTGACAACAATCACCATCAATTGTTGTACTATACGTAAAGAGAGATAATTAGTTGATTTGATGGTGTGCAATAGGTAGGTACAGGAATAATGTCAACTTATATGTTCTCCATTGGTCTCAGGCATTGGACTGACCCTTTACATGGGGGCCCTTCATATTGTCAGAGTGTATGATTCATACTTGAGGTTTCCCCATCCAAAGTCTCATGTGTCCCTGTGACTACCCATGCCATGTCACTAATGTTTCCCTATGAAATATCGCTGTCTTTCCATAATCATTAGTGATAGTTTGTGTATCAACAGTGTCACCGCACTTTTGCTATTGTGTTCCTCTCAGAAGTAGGTCATCCACTCTGTAGTTACCCCACTATGCTTAGAGTCCCATGACACCTTGGTGTGTCATTGGTGGGAAACAGTAATCACCACTCATAGTTACCCTGCTGCACCTGGAATCCCATGTTGCTGTCAGCCTTTGGTGGGTCACTGATGGGAAACCACAATCACTGGTGATTGTGGTAATGTATGAGGTGATTCAGTTGTGTGTGGATGGAATCTGTGTTTGGTTCATGGGTGGAGTGTTGAGAGTTTGTCCATCATGGTGTCTGGCAACTATTGATGGTGATAGTTGCATGTTGTTGGCAACTGTGGTGTCTTGACCAGCAATAACTGACACATGTCAGTGTCTGCCAACTATTGTCAGTGACTTGTGTTAGGTTTTGTCGTTGAACAAGTTATTGGATCCTGTCAGGATTTCCAACACTGGGTCCAGCAATTATGGAGGCTTTCAGCACCTGTAGCTCACGTCTAGCACAACAATAGATATTCAATAGTATTCTCATGATATTAGAGAGGTTTTGGTATGCTGTCATCACAGTGACCTCAACCTCGGCAAAGCCATCTCTATGACCTCAGAGAAACTTGTGCATAAGCAAGCTCATTTTTGAGGTCATCGAGATGGTGTTGCTGTTTTTCTGGCAGATGAGAAAAGTCATTGAGACAGATGGCCATCATTGTGGTTTTCTTGCCAGCATTTGGTCTTGTTTACAATGTATATGGTGATTTATGTGTTTCTCATTGCAATGTAACATAAAGTGATGACTAATGATGAGCTAGTGTGAAAGTATGATGAGTGCTGAGCTTGTGTGGAGTCGATATCATTGCAAACAAGGTCTGATGGTTGTACTAACACCATCTTGACCTTACCCCACAGTCCCACAAACCTTATTTTTTGTTTGTTACTGGCATCCCACCATTACATGGAGCTTCTCGACACAATCATGCAGGTTGAATACATCAAAGACACATTTTCAGAGGATGCTGTAGAAGCAATAACCTTAATTGTCCTCATGCTGTGGGCCCCACCAACCAATCTGCAGGTTCTCACATATACCTCCCTCAAACAAGCTCTCGACAAGATACACTTCCATGCTGACACAGGCTTCACATTTGCTCAGTTTGATGCAATACATTATGCATTGAAGATCCCGAACCCTGTGCAAACATGTGCTCAAGACTGTGTTGACAGCAAGACTGTGTTCTTCCTGCTGTGTGCCTGGCTCAGGAACCAGTCTCTCTGGCCTCTCAAGGGACAGTATGGACACTCTTTGGTGCAATCAGCAGGCTCATATGCCATTTGAGCAGCTGGATTCACCAGCAATGGGGTCACCTTGTTGACATCAAGTCTGATAAGCACAGACTTGTCTCACCATGCCAGTGTTAGGGGCGGTGCGCCCAATATTGGCTGAGTAAGGGTATGGGAGTTAAGCAGGGTTGCCCTCCCAGATGTGGCAAGGATATGCCAACTCCGAGATACTGTCGTTACCATTCAATGGGGAGGTTAAGCCTGTGTTAACCCCAATGTCAACTGGTATGGACGGTTGGCACCGGTTAGCCTTGATATCAGCAGACCCCATGAACACCCCATTCAGAGGCAATGCAGCATGTTCTTGGTTGTGCCTCTATGCCACCGTGCCAAGAGCATTCTAGTCAGCAGTGGTGCATGGATATGAGCAGGGTGATGTCTTTGTCACTGTGACAGTAAGGGTGGCGACATGACAGAGTGATGGTGTGGGAGATTGAGGAGCAGGTCACTGCTCCTGGAGGGGATGGTGGCATATAGTCAGACTCCATTGTTCCAACATTGGCAGGGTGTCAGCGATGATGCTGGCAGGTTGATAGTCACATGGTTCTCTGACTCAAACAGAGGCACACGATGTTGGACAGCAGAACAATTGATGGCAGCCATGTGACTGATAAGGTCTGATGCTGATGAGCAAGTACAAGTTTAACAAATGTGTAATAGAGTGGATGAGCTCCACTCACCACTCATGCCTAGGGAACATGTGTATATGTATCAGCCCTCCCACTCCATGACCTGCATGTGCTCGAGTGGGCTGAGTGGCATTACCTAACAATGACCAAACTGCCTGTGGTACAATACAGTGGCTGACTCACAGCCCCATTGACATGAGTTTGAGGATAACACCAGTTTGTCCTCTGTTGTACATCATGTTGGGCCGAAATGTCAATTATCCTCCACCTATCACGGCCTGGGGAATGGAACTATTTTAACCCCCATCCTGATAAACCCACTTCCATGACAGCCGGCTTGAAGAGTATGCTGCTGCGGTACAGCAAAGGTTCAAGATACCAAGGATATGGGGTGCAATTGATGGTACTGTTTGCCTGATAGCAATGCCTGTGGAACAGCAAGAGCTTGTGTACAATGGACATAAGTGGTGTCATGCATTGAAGTATCAGCTCATATCATGTCCCAAAGCCTTGTCTTCTGCTCCAATCCATTCCTCAGCTGTTGGCATGATGCTCACATGGCAGCAGACATGAACCTTGTTGCATGGGCCCACTGGCATGCCAAGACTGAGAGCAGCAAGCAGCTCTATCTCTTTGGTGATCAAGCATATGGAAACTCAGTTGCAATCATTACCAAGTTTTGGGGAACATCATCAATTCAATGCAAGCAGAGTTCAATCACATCATGAGTAAGTTCTGGATACAAGTGGAATGGTCAATCAGTCATATCACAACACAATGGCTGTGCTTCTCCATGAAGCAGCAGCAGAAGACTGGCCTGACACCTGTTGGACAGGACTGGCTAGTCAGTGTCATGTTGAACAATGCCAAGACATGCCTGATTGGCAATCAGGTGAGCATGAGGCTTGGTTGCATGTCTCTGACACTGGATGAGTACTTCAGCAACCCTCGGGTGACAAGATCTATGGTTTCACCCAACCCCAGCATACCTCAGAGCAGGGTCAATAGGCAGGACATGGCAGACAACAAGGAGGAAACACTTGTTGAACATGTACTTTAGTTAATCATCTATATACATCAGAACAAAATCAAATCAATAGCTATTGTATGGTCCTGAGTGAGCCTGAGAGATTGGATGAGTGCTGCAGTGAACATCTTGGGTGCTACCACCCAAGATGGTTAGAGTTCATTCCCAGCTTGAAGTGCTTGATGGAGCCAGAGAAACCCATAGGTGTTGTCCAGATTGCTGGTCCCCAGAGATTCCCTGCAGCATGCTCATCATCAAAGCCATCATTGATTCCATCCTCATGTTCTGTGCCTGACTCGACTGCAGCCAAGCTTCCAATGATTCCATCTGAGACCTAAACTCTGTCTGTATCCACTCATTCATGTTGAGCTGTGCCTGAGTGAGCTCCTTCTGTGATGCTGATTGCTCCCTCAAGAACTCAAGCTGTTGAGTTTGATATGTGCACTTGAACTGCCCATGTTGCTCAGTGTTCTCAGCAAATGAAGCTAGTATATCATGTGTTGCATTGCAGGATCTCTTCCGGACAGCAATGTTGCCAGCATCTCCTTCTGATTCTGATGGTGTAGCTGGTTCCTGAGTGCAGCATTGAGTTGGTGATGCCATTGACCAAGTTGCTGGGTCATCACAAGCTTGTCCTGCCATCTGAGCAAACTCATTCTGATCACACTGCACAGACTCTCTCTCTGCAGCCAATTGAGATGGTTGATTGCTTTGCTGCCAACTTTCGCCAGCCCTGTTGTACTTGTCCAGCCATACTTCATGCTTGGAAGTCCACTCAGCAATTCCTGAAGCTCGAATGTAAAGAGCTTCACCCTTCTTGTGCTTGTTTGTGATCTGCTGAAACTTCTGCTTGACAGCATCAACATCATGCAGAGGAAGACCTCTAAGTTCGGCAGCAGTGTTGTAGTCTTCTGCCACTGCCTTCCACAGCATGTTCCATTCTTGATTGTTACAAGTTTGATTTGGATTGTGAGCAAGAACAGCAATAGAAAGTACCTCTAGCAATTCTTTACTCCAGTGCACAGCCTGTGATCATGATGAAGCAGGCAATGGTGCAGGCAATGGCAAGAGGGGACAAGCTTGCATTGCATGAGAGACTTGTGAACTATCTACATGCAGAGATTGACAAGGTACAGGAGTTTGAGGAAGTTCTTCATGCTGTACCTCATTGTCAGAGAGCTCCTGCAGTGTGGCAGAGAGCTGTCCACTTGAGTGGAGCTCTTCAAGCTCTCTTCTCACTTCAGGTGGCAGTGAGAAGATGCTGTGCAGCAAGCTCTGACTTGAGTCCATCATTGCAGTTGGTATCGGCAGCAAAAGGTGGTGAAATGAAGCCAAAAATGTGGGGTATGCAATGCTGAGACTGATAACCTTAATCATATTGCAAATGCTGGACCATGCCTGATTGCAATGATGACTACTAACATCAAACTGTTTTGAAACACTTAGAAATGATTGGCTCCAAAGGCCACGGAATGGTGAGCAAATGATTATTTAATCATTCACATGATCTAATTTACAAGAATTTTTGAGGTCATAATGATGGTGCAAGCTCACCACAATGACCTTCTGAAACACCACCATCTCCACCATCTCTATGACCTCGGCAACGAGGTCATCCAACAATAACGGCCGACCGCCGAAACCTCTCTATTAGCAGAAATTTTGAGCCCAAAAGCTTGAGTATTGACAGAGATATGTTGTTTCTGCACCTGACATCTAAAAAATAATTACGAAAAAATTTAAGAAAAAAAAGGGTTCATTATGAAGAACAGCGCAAGCACCTGTCGATCCCTCTTGACAACTACGATCGCCATGATCGTGAATCTCATGACTATCCCCACCGCCTCTCAAAGTCGAGGGTACTAGAGAGAATGTCTCTATCACCAAGGTCTCAGTCTCGGGCGCATCGACCGCCCGAGCATCAACCACCACATGCTCGACGATCAGAGCATCAACCTCGTCCACCTCCATCCAGAATTCCTAGACCAATCAGACTCCCTCCTCCTCCCCCTGCTGTTCCATCCACCTCACCCGACTCTTGCAGCTCCAGACCAGTCAGTCATACTGCCCATCCTGACATTGCAATCAATGCACCGACTACGTCCAACTCCAGGCCCACAAGACTAGGGGTTGCACATCCAACTCTGTCCAACAACAGGTCGCTAAGCCATGCTGCTCCTATCAACCTATCAGTATCAACCAACTCGAATGCTCTCAAGTCAAGTACAACCCCCTCGACTCGATCTCTTACGCGCTCTGCAGCTTTATATCCCATTGTCAGCCAGGCTAAAGCATCCACCCTTGCAAACCAAGCTAATCAGCCTCCATCCTCAGAAAAGCTTGGTCGAATCGCCCCTTCTACCAATCCATCCGCCCGAACAGCATGTGCGCCGACATCGGTCCCCAACTCCTCACACCAACCAAGCGCCAGCACTCTCACTCCTTCTTGATCTCGTAACCTTTCTCTCTCTCAACCCTTTTTGTCCTTGTCACGCAATCACTTGAATTCTCATCCTGCTCCTACTCGATTCAACATCGGCGTTGCCAGGCATGCTCATCCACCTCTGAACACCTTGGCCACGCCCGATTCAACTCAGTCTCTCCCTTCCGATGCTGCATCCCTCTCACCTCTTCCCATGACCCCACAAGCACACCCATTGCGGCCGTCAAGCATCAAGACTACTCTCAGCTCGACAGTCAACTATTCTCCCGCCACTCTGAACGATTCTCCAGCCACTCTGCTCGTCAAATTTCAGCTCAAGGACAAAGGGTTAGAGCAAGCCAAGGAGGAATATAAGCAGCTCAAAAACCAAGTTGACGCCGCTAAGGAGGAAACCAAGGAGCTAAAAAGGGGCTCCACCATATCCGAGTACCGTGCTGATTTCAATAAGCTTATGCTCGATATTCTTCTGCAGAAGGAGGATCCGAAGCGCTGCCGAGATCTCGGTTCCGTCAGGCCGCAAAAGCATTTGCCCAACGGCTTGGTTGGCTCCAATCGCATGCACCGCCTCTGCGGTATCGTTGACAGACTCTTCCGCCACGTACTGTGCGACCAACCTATCCTTAGATACACTCGTCAGCAGGCCACTGGCAGTCTTGAAAGTGCAACCTATCGCACAGTCAAGTGTGAGGCAGATTTTACATTCACATGGCGCAGCCTCCCATGCGATCAGTCGAGACATATTGTCTTGGCCCTCTCTGACGAGTACAGCAAGTATCATCAAGGCAAATCGACGAATGCCTTCACCACCAAAGGCGCTGGAGCTTTCGAGGATCTGCTGAAAGAGCTTGCGTCGCTTAGAAACCCCTGCCTGTGGCCCACTACCATGGACAAGATACTCGAGGGTATTGATCCGCCGGATCGGCAGCTCCAAAATCTCATCACCAAACTTGTTAAGCCGCTGAGTTTAAGCGACACTACGCAGCAAGTTGTTGCCGCTGCCACTTGCACGGCTTCACAAACCACGGCTTCACAGACCACGGCTTCACAGACAGCTGGCAATCCACCATCTACCCTCAACCCACGATTCCAATGCGATTTTTATCATTCCTACGCCAAGGCAAATGAGCGAATACGCACGGCTGGTATCGTCGAGTTCAAGGCATTCCATCAAGAAACTTCAAGAAGCCTTTTCGACTTTGTTCAAAACGGACCAGTCATCGGCCAGACTTCGATCCAACCTGCTCGATTGACCTCACAGCCCTTCAGATCCTTTGACCGCGACGAATACTCCTGTAAGAAGCCTCCAGACAACAAATTTACTGCCGTCATCAGCCAAATGTTCGACTACACTTTGCGAACCGGCTGTCCTGCCTGCACAGTCACCACCGGTCTTATGTACATCTTTGGCTGGACCGACTTTGAAACTGGACGATGCGAGTACTATTGCTTCTATCTCGCCAGCCTCACCGAGCTTCCTCCCAACAAGGAGAAGCAGCGAAAGGGGAGAAAGGCCGAGAAGAACACGCAAGGTGCTTCCGCCTCAAGCATTGTTGATGAAAACCTTGACCATTCGGTTGACCTTGCCAATCTCCAGAACAAGTGGGCGCCATTTCATCCGCTTGTCTGCTACGTCGCTCAATTACTGCTGGGCATCGACGACTGCATCAAGAACGGCAACCTGGAAGAGCATGCTCGCGCCGCACTGCATGCCTATGAGAGCACAGATACCAACTCACAGCTCGGTCTTGCACCAATGCTCAAGCAGAGAAAAACACAGCCTGCGGCAGCGCCCAATGTCAGTCTTGACAATCAAAGGTTCAGTAGCCTGGAAGATCCACCAACACGGGCGAAAAAACGGTGGACCAGGATCACGCTAGCTCACGGAACCGAGCGGCTCATGGACAAGATCTTAGCTGTGTTGTGCATCCCGTCCAGACCAGAGGAGGCTCAATGAACCGCACGCTGCCCCAAACTCGGTCAATGGTGTTGGCGCCCGATGCCCAATCATGGTTGTCCAGTGACTTGGCATCAATGGATCTCGACAACAACAGCAATCCTTATGACGATTCGCCCGGAGTGAGCAGAGCAGTGGTTCGAGAAAGCTCCTTTCCGAGCATAGGGTTTGGATTTCTGGCTTCCGACCCACTTGGCCACAATTCATCTCCTGTGTCGGAGCATGGGTATGATGACTCGCCACCTTATCGGTGGGACTTTTCATTTGGTAGTTACACCAAAATCTGTGCCGATGGATGCGACAGGATCTCTAGCCCATTCCCGGGAGATCTGTCATCCCATTCATCTTTATCGCCAAACGTCTCACAATCGAACGTGCCTGGCATCGACATCTCCTCCTTCTCTATCTCCGGCTCTCCTGACTTGATGGTACGGGTCGATGACTCTTCTCATATGCAGGATCACCCTGAGCATGTGCAGGTACCACGAGAGCGGTACAAATTCCG
Organism: Ustilago cynodontis; assembly: GCA_928865425.1. Taxonomy (NCBI): domain Eukaryota; kingdom Fungi; phylum Basidiomycota; class Ustilaginomycetes; order Ustilaginales; family Ustilaginaceae; genus Ustilago; species Ustilago cynodontis. The sequence goes on along the minus strand of CAKMXY010000024.1, from coordinate 367,636 downwards.
TAGTAGAAAGCTGATCACCGATAAATTCTGCTCCGCGAAGTGCATGGCAACGCTCAAGTTTGGTCTGGATATGGACTTGCGCTGTCCTAATGCTGCGTTGCACTTCGGGCGTCACCTCCATCCTCTCCACCAGCATGACGGTGTTGCTGGCAAGCACATGATCACAGTGGATCAAGTTCTCGAGGACATCCAAGTGCATCTCCGGATTGGATCCATCTGGGACATCATGGAACCCATTTTGGGTTTAAGAGGTCACCGGTCTCAATTCTTCCGGCTCATACACCCGAGATTGGGCTATGCCTTTGCCGCCAAGGGCGTCGAAGAGAAATACGAGGATGATCTTGAACAAGAGGCCGAGGTCTACAAAATCATCCGGGAACGATGCAAAGCTCTCGATCCTTTGCGTCCCTTCGCCATACCGGCTTTGCCGACAGCGGTCAAATTGGAGTGTGCTCCGACAACGCAGCAAGCCTTACCCGAGGTTTTGGTACCACTGTGCTTCGGGGTGGTGAGCCCTCCAATTGGTAGTCTTGTCATCTACCCTTTTGGCCATTTGAAGGGCACGTGGAAGAGGGCTGGCCCCAAACACTTTCCTGCTCCTCTCCTACCACGGCGAGTCTTTTGTGAACGACGAGGCGTGGGAAGCGGCCTCTGCCAAGCTGACGCCGTTGCTCGACATGGAACGGGTATTGGAAGTCAAGGCAGAGTCGAAAGTGACAGACGTTCAGATGGCGATGATCAACGCAACTTCGAACGACGACGTAGTTTGTAAAGGCGGCATGAACGAGCAAGTAGACGCCTTGTTGCGAATCTGCTCAGACGCACTTAAGTCGATTGCGGTCATACATGGTGATCTCGCACGGCGAAACATGCTTTGGGACAACGTGCTTGGGTGTTTGGTGATTATCGATTTCGAGCGTGCCCTGGTGCTCGATGACGAGCATTTCACAAGCGACACAGACGAATGAAGGCAGGTTGTGTATTGCTCTCGCTCTACAACTCTTCTCATCTATCCATCTAACTGATATTGGGGCTGACGATTTCATGCAGAGTCCAGCTGCATTGTGTCTTTGCTCGCTACAAGTGATTGTGCTGCAGACTGAGTCAGCTCCGAGTGTCGATGATCTCTTGCTAACAAGTGTCGACTGTTGCTCGCACTGAACTGACCCTGTTCTGTTGAGCCACATCTGACGACCTTATATGTTGGTGTGTTGTGATTCCTGAATCTCGGCTATTGCGGTCTTGTAAGCGCTTGGCAGCACATTCTTTGAATGTGCCTCTGCAGTATTGAAAAGTGATTCACTGATCCACTGGATGATTGGGAACAATTAGTCGCTGATCCACTTCTTGTGACCTGGTGTGCATTAGACAATATCGATACGCAATTATTGCCATTGATTATTTCCACTAAAAATATCTAATGTTGAACTATTGCTGCAAACTGCCTCACAGTTGTTATACCTGCAGCCTAGTAGCAGTGGTGACAATAGTAGTTATCTGTCAATATATCAATGTATCTCTTTGTGAAGAGTGCATCTTGCAGAGTCACTGGTGACTTAGTTCAATCTTATCTAGGGTTGATGATTGGTGCAAAAGATGATCAGTGATGGTGACTAATCACTGTTGTCAATGGGGAATATGGGTGGATTGACAACAATTGGCAGCAATTGTTGTACTATACATAAAGAGAGATAATGAGTTGATTCAATAGTGTGCAATAGGTAGGTACAGGGATAATGTCGACTTATATACATGTTCTCTGTCAGTCTCAGGCATTGGACTGACTCTTTACATGGGGGTCCTTTGTATGTCAGAGTTTGTGTGGTTTGTACTCGAGGTTTCCCCATCTGAAGTCTTGTGTATTGCTGTGACTACCCATGTCATGTCACTCATGCCTCCCTATGAACTGTCGCTGTTTCTCCATAATCATCAGTGATAGTTTGCATATCATGAGTGTCACCACACCTTTGCTATGGTGCTTCTTTTGGAAGTGGGTCATCTGCTCATAGTTACCCTGCTACACCTAGAGTCCCATGACACTTCAGTGTGTCATTGACAGGGAAACCACAATCACCACTTGGGGTTACCCCACTGCACTTAGGATCCTGTGTCACTGTTGACCCTTTGGTGTGTCACTGCCAGGGAAACCACAACCACTGGTGATTGTGGTAATGTATGCAGTGATTTAGTTGCATGTGGGTGGCATCTGGTTTTGGTTTGTGGGTGAAGTGTTGGGGGGTTCATCCATTGTGGTGTCTGGCAACTATCAACAGCAATAGTTGCATGTTGTCAGCAACTGTGGTATCTTGACCAACAATAACTGACATGTGTCAGCGTCTGCCAATTATTGTTAGTGACTTGTGTTAGGATATGTCATTGAATAAGTTATTGGATCCTGTCAGGATTTCCAACATTGATGACACCATTGTCAGTGAGATGTGCAATGCTGGATTCAGTGTTGATCAAGATAAGCCAGGTGTATTTGGGATTGCTTTCTCTCCACAGACAACAGAGAATGGGTAGCAACTTGGTAAAGTAGGCAACTTCATTGATTGCAAGAAAGAAGAAGCAACTGGCATTGCAACCCAAGTTGGTGGGTAGGGTCTCCTTGAGTTTTGCAAGAGATGAAACTGTTATGACTGCAATGGATCCCATTGGCCTAGAGGGAATGAAGTCCAAATACTGGGCTCCAGGTAAGGCTTAGCAGCACCAAATGACAGGAAGGATACGAGGGCAACCCCCAAGTGGACCCCAACAGATTGATTGGGCAAGCAAGTATTTGGCCAAACCTAGGCACACAGGGAGGGACTGTGGTAATTGCTACTGGGCCCCTGTAAGTGAAAGGGGGACAAGAGGACTCCACTCAGGTTTGCTCCTCTCATCAATTGTATTTTATCTTACTCACTCTGTAGGTTGAAATCCAGACTGCTCTCCGAGCACTTCACTTTAGTATCCTCTTCCCACTTATTGCATGTTATGGGAGTTGGGACCCTGAGATTAAGCCTGCGCAGTCTGTGCAGAGTTGATCAGGGAATCGGGTGAGCAAGCCTGACCCAATGGATTTCCCCGAAATCTGTTGGGCACAGGTTGTATTTGAAATAGGGTGAGTAAACCTGACTTGGCAGATTTCAGGGAAATCTGTTGAGTGGGTTTTGCTCAATGGAACATAAGGCAATGGGGTGACCACACTGACAGGCCATTACAACCACCATAGAGTCATGCCAACCATGCAGACAGAGGCTCAATGGAGAGGTCAGGCTCAGCAGGCAGCTCAGGAGTCACTGAGGTTGGAGGGAGTCAATCAGAAGCCAGCTCCTACACACACAGGTCATGCTGCATGAGCACTGGGTAGGATACTCATGCCTATTGTCACCAAAGTGAGTTCTATTTGAGTTGGAGGTTAATCGACTGTTAAGCTCACTTCAGCAGGTATCAGAGGGTAACTCAGTACTATCCCCGATCTCGTGCTGGGTGTAAGTTAGTGGTGGGTAAGCATCCATATCAAACTACACTGTCACCGGCGACACAGCCCGCAGCTGCAATGGTCGCTACACACAGGCAAGCAGCAGTAGGCGCTTGTCATGATCAAGAGAATGTCGGTGAGGCTGCAGGGCAGCCAGTTCACTGTACTGTGGGTTGGTCATTGTTAGGTAATCTTGCTCAGGCCTCTCAGGCACACACAGGTCATGGGCGAGGGGACCAAGATATATATATACACACCCTCACTAGTCATGAGTGGTGGGCAAAGCTCATCCACTCTATACATAACTACTCTACACAATGTACAATCTATACATAACTAACATTACCAGCAACTGTCTCTTAGTATTCAGTCATTCAGTCTCTTGGTAGCAATCAATCCCCTTGCTACTCAACATTGTGTGCCTCCATTCAAGTCGGAGAACCGTGTGACTACACTGTCAGTATTGCCTCCATTCGAGTCAGAGCTTGTGACACATTGTACTTGCACCCTTGCAGTACATCAACCATTGACTTCATCCCCAGGAGTCACCACAATGCCAGCGACTAGGAGACACTATCCTAGCCACTCACGCACCACAGTTGATAAGAACACTCTTGATGTGGTGGCATCCCGTGTGACCAAGAGAATGTGCTGCACTACCTCTGGACAGAGCATTCAAGGGGTTTGTCAATATCGAGGTTAACAGGCACTTAACATCCATCTCGGATACAGTTGACTGTAACTTTCCATTAAAGCCCAATTTGACTGAAACAGAGGATAAGATGGTTTTCACCTCCGAGTCAACCCTCAACCGATATCGGGCACGCTGCCCCTAACAGTTGCCATCCTGGACAACAGTGAGAAGCTCTGGGTGTTGCCTGAGATAGAGAACAGCCTTGCTCCTGATAGTCATGTGCCTTTCCTGTGTGCCATAGATGTGCAAGCTGACAGCTCTGAACATGCAGTTACCATCTCCTGTGACAAGTTGAGATACCCTGGGTGAGAACCTGCCTGGAAGCTTCCTGAAGCTGGCAATGGGAGTGACTGGCTGTCTGAGCTGGAGCAGAGGAGGGTTAGTGCCAGCAGCAAAGGAGACTGTCTTCTTCAGTGGCTGAGGAGCAGGGATGGGAGCTGGAGGAGAGGCAGAGCACTGAGGAGGTGGACTGGGGGATGCTGCTGCTGGAGGAGAGGCAGAGTGCTCTGGTGCAGACACAAAGAGCTCCCCGAAGGGCTCTGACCCATAGTAGTAGCTGCCAGGAGTGTCCTCAACTGGTGGTGGTGGAGCATTCCTTGTGCTGTGCCTCCTGAGCCTGGGTGGAGCATCCTCATCCTCTTCATCAGAGGCTGGCACTGGCACTGGAAGAGCAGGAGACTCTCTGACAAGCTGTGGTGGAGCAGGGGACTCTTCTCTGGTGGGCAACTCTTCAGCATCCAAAGTGATGGTGCCTGCTGCTAGGAGAGTGTTGAAGTAGTCCCTAGCTGACTGCTGTGTGAGAGTGGCCTTGCAGAAGGAGCACTTGATCTTGAACTGCTTCTTGCCACCAGCCAGAGTATAGGCAGGAGGAGAATGCTTGCAGCTGTGGCAGGGAAGGTTCATCCTCTTGACAGTGAAGAGGGCAGTCATGGGCTGAACACCAGTGATATGATCCACAGTGACAGCAGCAGCAAGAGTGTCAGAGGAAGGAGTGGGGTCTGCTTCTTCAGTGATCCACCAGGCATTGGCTTGATCAAAGGCTGTAGGCTTGTTCCTGCCCCCATTGTTCCATCCCACAGAGTTGAAGAGATCAACAATCATCTGCTTGGAGGTGATGGAGGCTGGAAGGTGATTGCGGCCAGTGAAGATGTTGAGAGCCTCTGCTGCTGCTAGTAGTGTCCTACAGTTGCCAATGTACTCTGCCTTGGTGAAGCACTTCTGCAGGAGCTTGAAGGGAGCAAGGTACTCTGAGGAAGGCTGAGTGAAGGTGGAGATGTCTAGGAGGTTGGCATCCAGCACCAAGTCGATGGCTTGCAGGAGGGTAGGGGCAGTCACTGTGGCTTCAAGTCTGAGTCCTCCAAGCTGGGCAGGTGGGAGCTTGCTGAGCAGAGCAATATACTTCTTGAGGGTGAAGTTGCTGCTGGGCTTGGTGAGTGCTTGGTTGCCTGCAATAGCCTTGATGGAGTGGACCAGCCTGGGATAAGCCTTGATGAGGAAAGGGTGGTTGTTCAGAACCAATTCCATATGGACAGAGCCAAAGCCTTTGCTGATGGGGAGCAGCATAGGGAAGGTTCTGATGCCCTCACCAGTGTGCCTGGGATGGACCAAAGGGATGGTGCTGCTGGAGTAGTTGATGCCCAAGTCAAAGGTGTTGTGCTTTGCAAGAGGATGGTGCATGTTGACAGGCAGGACATTAGGGGCATGGGAGGGCAGATGATGCTTCATTCCATAGGCTTGGACTCTGACAGCTGTGCAGCCAAGATCTTGAAGGGCTTCTACCAGGGTACTGAAGAGGATGGATTGGTTTCCCCTGATGAAGGCAGTGGCAAAGTCACTGAGGAAGATCTGATAGCCAAGGCCTTGGAGGTAGATGAAGAGGGGCCTCTTGAATTCAGGAGCAACTCTGATATATGCAGAGCACTGACCAATGAACACCCAGTCTTTGAAGTAGTCATCATCTCTGATAATGGCGCAACAGGGCTGTGGCTGACAAGCTGGAGGGTGCACCAGTGGACCAGATCCTGAGGAGGTCAGCAGGGTAGAGGCTGACATTGAAGGAGTCAAAGTCCATGGCTGCAAAGGGAAGGGATGGCAAGGTGATGAAGTGGAGTCAACCAATCTTTGACTTCACCAAGTGTCTGCTCTTTGACCAGTGTGCTATATATTCCCCCAGCACAGGAAGGCAGCTGGTGAGGCTTCAGAGGTGTTATGTCAACCAGCAAACTAAGGCTAGGGGTACACGTGAGAGGCTCTTGGAGTTCAACTTGGATCTTTCAAGATCAGGGATGGTGGTGGTAGGGAAGGAAGATGCAAACTTGGAAGATGAAAGGATGGCCACTATAGGTCACTTGGGAAGTTGGAGCCTATGATGCTATATTACTGTTTTCTATATTCTCATTGATGTGTATGCAAAGTTTCAGGAGTGTAGGAGCAGTAGAGAAGACATAGGATCCAACCCAACTTGCCCACTGCACTATATACTTGACTTTGGGCAGCTTGGGTCTGACCACACCAGTCAACCCGCATAATAACAGGCCCTGAAACTTGGTGTACTGTCTTGCCACACCCTCTTTTACCTTTGTATAGATGTCTCCAAGCAGAATCAAACATGGAATGTCATGGAGGTTGGCACCTGCCAGACCACATATACATGGGTCTTCAGACCTTGGTATCTCTGTCACCAGGCATTGCCCATGGCTGTGCCTTTGCAAACAGGCTATTCTGAGTCTAGGTAAAAGGCTTGCAGGGACAGTAGAGCCATGCACTGAGGTACAGACAAATTCACTTTTCACATGGCTGCCAGAGTCAACATGCTATATCTCTGCAGCCTACTGATAAACTTGAGTAGGGATCAGCAAGACTATTGTTCCTAGTGCCAAAATGAACAACTTTCATTCATAGATAAACACAAGTTGTTTGCCATCCCTACCAGGGAGCCCCTTGTAACCCTAACCTCCCCTTCCTCTAACTCGTCCTCCTCCATGGGCACTGTTTCATCCCCAACAGGGCCAGCCAGTCCCTCTTCCAAATCTGACCACTCAATGGGGTCCTCCTCATCCTCTCCACCAAGGAACAACAGTTCCAAATCAATGCATTCCTGCACCCACAGCATGAGAAGCTGCATGGCAGCCATGTTTTTGAGGGGCTGTGCACTGGCAGCAGGACTGGTGGGAGCTGTGGTTGTGGGACCAGCAGTAGGAAAGGAAGCGCCCGCCGAGGAATGGGGTTTTTGTGCAAAGCCTGGTGCTGCAGCACACAGGCCCCTTTGCCATGGGGGCAGGTTGGTCGTTGGGTGCTGGTCACAATGACACAGTGTTCCTTGAGTGAGTAGCACTCAACATCTTGAGGGTCAAATAGAAAGCGCTGGTGGTGGAATGGAAGGAGAGACCCCATTGACCACCCTTAGCCTCAACAGAGGTACAGCATGGCACAATGGTGGACACCACACTTGGCTACTGCCATGGGTAGTGTCAACCAGGTGGGACAAAAGGGGCTCAATGGTGAGTAGTTCAAGGGGTGGCTCAGGAGCTGCCCAAAGTGACTATATATATGTGTGTGTCCATTGGTCCTATTGGATGAGCAGGGCTCATCCACTCTACAGCATATATCCTGATCAATTGTATGTTCATTACACACTTGTTTAAGAACCATCTTGTACTGCAATACTAGTAGTTGCAGTCATTGTAGTCTGTGTCTCTGTCAGTGTACAGAGAGCATTGCATAAGATGCTGTCGACACCCACATCAATGCTGTAGTACCTCCACTGCAGGCGGAACCTCCACCATGGGCCTGGGACCTCAACCAGTCCTATAACCTGCTCACCACTGTCGACAGTGACCAGTGGCAAACTAAGACAACCCTTACTGTACTTCATGACATCTTGACACTTGCATCAATGTCGTACAGCCGTGCCACACAACAGAACTTGCTGTGTTACCTCTGTATGGAGTGTCAACAGTGGTCTGTTGATATCTGCTCAAAGACCCCTTGCTTACCAGAACTTGCTGATATCCATTGAGGCAGTAGTGACTCACCGGATCTTGCAGAGCCATTGTGTAGTGCCTCCTCACCAGAATTCCCCAGGATCCGGTGAGCCCAGGCCACCCAAGGGATCTCAGGTATCAGGCCCTGACCACTGACACCTCCTTCCTTGTACCTAGTTGCACCTTGTATATACTATGTTGAACTACCTTGCCCCATGTTGACTGAGGTTGTGCCTAGGATTGCCCAACATTCACTGAGGTTGTCCCAACCTTGCAGAGGTCGGCTGAGGTTGTACCTGGGTTATTTGAGGCTGTACCTATGTTGTCTGATGTTCTACCTAGGTTAGACTACCTTCCCCTAGGTTGCCTGAGGTTGCCTGATGTTAACCTAGGTACAGGGAGCAAACTTTGACAGCCTGTATCTCCATGACTGGGTTAAATGGTAATGTGAGACTTTGCATACACATAGCCCTATAGTATATCTACATATTTCATTAGTACAAATTCTTGGTTGTTGTGGCCATCGCCAGGGGGACCCTTGTAACCCTAACCCTAACCCTAACCACAGCCATAGCACACAGGCACAAGTGTTGTTGGCAGTGGAGCATAGATGCTTGTCCACTAGCAGCTGTGTGCATCAACTACTGTGCAGTGTCTAGAGTGTACGTTGGCTACAGTGTGCATTGACTATAGTGTGCGCTGACTACAGTGTGTGTCAACTGCAGTGTGTGTTGACTATAGTGTGCAATGGCCCACATGCAGCTGTGTGCGCCAACCAGCAAGCTCACAAAGTGGAGTGTGCACTAGTAAGGTGTGCACCAACCAGTGTGGAGCAACACACAGAGGGAAGCAGCACACAAGATTGCCAGCAGAGTAAAGCACTGTGTGCTGGTCCAGTGTACATGGGTGACATGTCAAGTTTCCCTTGCATTTCCCAAGCAGGTGTGTCGCTGGCTGGTGCATTGCTTGAGGTGCCTCACCCCCACCAAGGAAAATTTGGATGTGTCACCGGCACTTGAGCAGTCAAAAAAATCTGTGCATTGGGGGTCGACACACAACACATCCACATGGGATTTGGTGGGGTGCACAGGTGCACCACCCATGAGTGAGGCACCATGCCTAGGGCTAGGGGGTGTGTGCAGGCTGCCCCTTCACAGGAGTCAATGACATCCCAGCATCCTCAGCAGAATGTTTTGGTCTGGAATTGGTAGGACAGTGGCAAACCAGTAAACCTTCAGCCTTGAAGGCAAGGATGGGAGACAGGAGTGTCCTGACCATCTCGAGATTTGGCTGGCGTTTCTCATTGTAATCTTTGATGGCCAAGATAAGGACAGAGGTATGGATCTCTGGAGACAGCAGGTAGAAAGCGCCTTTGGGAGGAGGTTGGTGGATAAGTTTAGAGAGGATATGTTCCCACATTTGCACAGATTTTGCTGCCATGCCAGCCATCTTAGCGGAAGAAGGGGAGCCAGAAGGGGAAGGGGAGGGGGTCACTGGGAGCAGTTGGGCTGGTGGTGTAGGAAGGTGCTGAGCAGCTGCCAACAGAGCAAGGCTAGAGTCCACCTGTGATGACAGGTCCTTGAAGTAAGATGGTGGGTGACCAACCTGATGGTGTGGTTGGGTGTGTGGCAAGGTGGGAGCATGAGTGTCCCCATCAGAGTCATAGGGGTTTTCCACGTCAGGGTTCTTGTACTGCTGCATGTCTTTGAGCAGAGCCTGAGAGTGTGCGATGATCTTGTTGTTTGAGAGGAGGCCTTCACCAATGTTCAGAAGCATGATGTATACAATGATCTCAGCAAAAATGGGAAAGTGCAGGCCAGACAACATCGTGAAGAAGAACTTGCCTTCCTCGAAGATGGTGTAGTGTAGCTCCTCCTCGTCATTGCCTGTAGCTGAGTGTTTGATCTCCAGGATGACTGTAATGAGACCCAAAGTCACTAGGCCAAAGCATTGGCCCTTTTGGCTCATGTATTGCCATTCCTGGCAAATGCACAAATAAATGTATCGAGTGGTGTCAACCATGAACCGACCGAAATTGTTTTTGGCCGTGCCGGCAATAAAAGCATGATGGAGAGGGAGAACACTGCTGACTGCTTGGTCGTGATATACTGGGTGGACCCATGCTTCTGAGGCTTGCTCCAGAGCAAGATGAATGTTGTCCACTGTGAACAAATCCTTGCTCTTGCTTTCCATGGAAACATAATGCAGGTCCTGGTAGGCTTGGTCCGGGAGGCAGATGCGAATGATGATGTCATTGTCAGAGCAACTCTGGGCAAAGTACTCACTGTGCAGGCAGTTAATCTTGGTGTGTCAGAACCCACCAGACGCTGTAGGTATATGGCTGTGATGGTGGGTGACATCCTCCACCATCAACCATCATGCCATAAGAGGGATGACTACAGTCAGGCACCCAGCCGATGGGATTGGGCCCCAATGGGCAGCCACCTAGTTGGGCTCAGTCCCAACCAACCGCTGCTGTGGCATCTTCTGTGCTATTGCAACCATGTACTCCAGTTGTGAACATACCCTGACCAAGGTCCCTGACAAACCTCTGTTGCATGTATTACTTAGTTAGTTCATTAGCAACAGAGTATAGTGCTTTGACCCCTCCCGATGATCCCAACTGTGCCCTTACTACCTCTCCGTATCCCGCCCAACCCAACCATAGCTGTGAATGCGGTATTGAGACCCTACGGCCCTGACACAACGGTGGTGAGGCCGGAGCTGGTTGGGTGAGGAAGGTAGCCCAGGGGGAAGGGGGCTTGGACTGCATGCACAATGTCAGTGAGCAGGTGATCACTGCAGGACCATGACTTTGGGATCAGTGACTCAGACATGACCAAAACTTCCAGCTTATCCCTCAGCAGCGCAACCAGGGGACAATTGTCCAGCAGCAAAGGTTGGGCAGGTCTGTTGATGAGCTGACAAGCTTGGTCAAGGATGTTGATGGCCGGCTGAATGCCCTGGATGAGGATGTAATGATTCACTGTCACTTCGTTTTGATATGTGGTGTTAAGGAGGTGTGTGATGCTATGCTGGTTGAGCACAGGTCAATTGCCAAAAAGTTGGTGGAGCTAGGCATGTAGGCTGGCACATCTGATGTCAAAGCCGGCTGAGGGTCTGAGAGTCTTTGGAGCCAGAGGAGCGAGGGCCTGATTGTTGGTGTCATACTTGGTCTCTGGGAGTGCCGGCCAGTCCAGCCTAGGAGCAGCAAGTGGGAAGGTGTGATGGCTCTGAGACACCTGTTGGAGGAGGTGAGGGAGCATGATCTTAGCTAGCTCTGGATAAGGCAGTCCCTCAGGTGAAGGTGAAGGGGCAGTGAGACTATTGAGCAGGGGCTGCATAACACCAGTCCAGTACGCAGCATGGAGAGCAGTCTTCCACTTGTGAAATTTGTCCTGAGTCATGGTAAGAATAGGGTGACTGAAGAGAGCATCAAGACAGATTGTCCTAGTAGTAAAGTTATATGGGAGGCTCTTGTTCAGGATGAGGGTGTGCAGATGATCTTCTTCAGCCTGGAGCCAACAGCAAAGGGCAGCAGAAGGTGGATTCAGAAACAGAGGTGTAGGCAGCTCACTCGATGGCACAGGGGGAGGGGTTGAGGCCGGAGTGCTTGACAGCAGAATGCTGAACAACGCAGGCTTGCTATCCTGACCTGGCATGGTGAAGAGGAGGTGCTGAACTGTGTGTTGTGAGGCAAAAGAAGGGACATGATGGGGTCAGCAAGTGGTCATAAAAGAGGCATGTGTGGATGTCTTGGACAGATGGATAGAGTGCAGATGGGGGAACATGGATTTACCTTTTGCAAGACAAGAAGCACCAAAGCAGAAAAGTTGTGCAGCTATGAAGGGTGTTGGTCATGTTTGTGGGCAAGGGTGTGGTGTGGTGGAAAGGAGTGCACAGTGAAGAACATGGGATGTGCAGAAGCTCCAAGTGCAGATACTTTGGATTGGGGACAGTGTACACACACTCTTGGCTGAGTGAAGCTAGTGTCTGTTTACATATGCTCTACCGCATTGGCATCTTTGTCATGGCAGCTCGTAGCTTCAGGAGTCAAAGCACCGTCATCTTCAAAATCATTCAATGCAGCAATGTACTCGTGGGCCAGGGAGTTGGCAAATTCCTCATCAGATTCTGAGGTAGCTTCGGTAGGCAAGTCATGGTTGTTAGGGAGAGCCTTGTTAGCCTGAGCACTTGCCTCACCATCCCAACTGGATAGTTCAAGTTGGGGAAGATACTCGGAGCCCAAAGAGGATGGCAAATACAATGCTGGCTAGTTTGTCTTTGCAATCACCTCACACATTCATGTCTGAAAGGGTTAGTGGCCATGTGTTGTGAAATGTGTCTGGTAATTTTGCAATTCCTTCGTTGATATACTCTTGTTCCACCCCAGGATCAACTAAGGAGCACACACACATCCTTGCTCATTCTCTCATAGCCACACTTGTACATATGTACGCAATTGATTGCTGATTTGTTGTATTGTTTCACATCCAAGCGCAAGTGCTACTCTGATCCGACCCAACTCGAGGATTTGCGTTTCGTTGGCGCTGTGCGCACAAGATTCGCTTGCCGTTCCGCCATCGACACGTCCTGGTCATCAGCTGTTGCCCCTTGGTCTGTTTTCGCTTTCTGCCAGTCAAACCTGGTGGCGGAACGTTGTTGTGCTTGCCTCTGGCCGGGATTCCAAAAGTAGGCCGGCCCGTGACCGTCTAGAATACTTTTTGAAAGCTCGATGTCGTGCAAGCCACTGAGAAGTTGCTTGGACAGCTGTAATCGTTCTGCATTTGCGACCATCTCGTTCTCCGTGTGTCCTAACAAGAGCGGAAGGAGAGCCTGAGCCTTGTTGGTGAGGCGCTCGATCGGCGGAAAGACCTTGAAGCCGAGACCAGATATAGTCAGGTGGTACCGGGTGCAGGGAGGTTTGTCAAGCTCTTCCTTGCGAGGATCCGGTTTGAGCTTCTCGAACCTGTGCGGTAGCACAACCGGTGATTGAAGGTCAATAAAGATTTCCAAACATCCGTGATGGAACGAGCTGAGATCATATGAGTCATCCTGTCTCAGAGATGGACCAAAGAACCGACTCGCCGTAACGTCACTCTTGCGGTTCTTGACTTGGATCGCAACATAAGAGACGTTTTCGGGCTTGAACAGATCGACACCATCAGGTTGATGATCAGAGCGGTATATAGGAACGACTAGGTCCCAACCCGGTTGGTTTGGTTGGCCATACACAGCAACTTGGCGCCACCAGTGCTCGGCTAGGGCCAGCCAGTCGAGCCGCTTTCGCTTTCGCATTGGATCAGAATACACGTAAGTGCCCAGCCTCATGAAATGGGTGAAGTTGAGGTGATACTGCCGAGTCCACTCGAGCAGCCAGGGGTCGAGATTCTCCGCGCCAAACAGCGCTTTTAGCCAGTCCCTCAGGCAAATGGGATCGGAATGGGCGGCGAAGAGGCGGGTAGTCCGTTCTGTATCGGTGAAGCTTGTGGTTGAACTGTCCCAAAGACTGATTTCCTTTTTGACACGACTTGATGCGACTAGGTCGGCGGCGAAGCTCAGTAACAGACGCACACCTTCTTCGCCCTCTTCACCAAGCATAAGCCCGACTGCACGGTGGGCATGGCAGAGCACCTCAACGATCGTTGACCACCTGGCTACGCAATCGTCTTCGGCCGAAGAAGTTCTGCCCCGGAGGAGTGACGCTACAGCAAGCGACAGCGCAGGTTCTGATACGGTTGAAGTGATGAAGAAATTGACATTATCGTGCACCTTGCTGATAACGCGGAGATGTTTGGATGCTAGCTCCTGAAGAAAAGCGATGGACTTGGATTGAAGAGCGGCCGTAGCGAAAGCGTCAGCTGATTCAGCTGTAGAGGTGCTTTGAACAAGGTTGACCCCGAGTGCCCAACAAAGTGGAGTGGCAACCGTTGGCCGGCAATTGCCATGATGCTCTGGAAAGCCGTGCTGTTGGGGTCGGTGAAGCTCGCGACGTTGGTGGATGTCGGCCACATGTTCGGCCATTGCTGGTGGATCAGCAGCTTCATCAGAATATTCTCCAAATGAGGACGCTTTGACGCATCGACAGAGCGGTAGAGATTGGTGTTCCACAGAGGGCGACCAAAGTAGCCCAAAGTGGACATAAGCCTGGAAAAGGTGAGACGGCCCTGGCGAAGCTCAGCATTTAGTGCATCAGATTTGTGCTGTATGACGGCATCGAAGCCGAGATCGATAAAGGGCGGTATCACCAGCAGGTTCTCGGACAACCCCAACCGTGCCGAGTTGAGGCGGACCTGCACACCGGCCAAGGGAGCGATTTTCGAGTCAGTGTCGATAAACATAAGCCACGTTGATTGAGGCTCAGCTTCCCGCCACAACCTTCGCAAGATGGGCAAGATTGGCGACAAAGGCATGATCTCGTCTATGACAAGGAAGAAGAAATGCGACCTGACCAGCTGTTCTGGGAGAAGACTCTCGAGACGTTTGAGGAAAGGTCTCATATAGAAATCGGCGGCGTGCTTGGCGAGAGCCTCTTTCGTCAGGCTCGGTTCCTCCGGAGCGGGCGCTTTTGGAGTTGGGTCGCTGCGTTTCAGAAGCTGCTGAGCTAGATCGTCGATAGACTTGAGCAGATGCGTGCGGAAACGTGTTGGCTCAACTTCGGATCGTCTCGTGCCCGCACTTTGCGGCTGGTTGGTGTCAGCGGGAATGGAAGGACCAGATGGCACCCGAGCAGGTCCCGCACTCGTGTCTGTGGTGCGATTCTCAACAAACGAGGTGTCGGCAGCTGTGGGAGAAGCGTGAGAAAGCCTGGACCAAGGGCATTGAGGCGGATCAGGGATGTCGAAGCTATACTTTTCGATGAAGTCGGGGCCGTCGTGGATGGCTTTAGCAAGCTGATACACAACAGTCTTCCAGCAGACTTCGGGATGAAGGTGGGTGCATCTCTCAGGTCTGATCGAGGTCTCGGAGTTGTGCGACGGCAAATCCAGGTCCGAGGCACGAGGCCTTTGAGGTTTAGCACCGGGAGCAAACTCGCCGAAGCAGCCGCTCAAAACCATTCGTTTCTCGAGCGCATATGCAAGTATACCAAAGTAGGCGCCAAGCCAACAGGCGACGCGCTTGTGGCTTGCGTATGTGTGGTTGTTGGAAGCCTCAACCTTTGAGAGAAAGTTGTAAACCAATTCGTCGTTGGGTGGGAAAGAGGTTTTGCCCCTGCTCGTGTTTGACCGCGTGCACACCAAGAAGCCAGCCTGTTTGGCTGAAAGCTGGACTGCCAGCTTTGTTTTGCCTGTTCCCGAAGATTGAAGGATGGGAAACGCTTTTGAATAGATGGTGGAAGGATGGTTGCGATGGTAGTCGTTTGCATTGCAAATATATTTCTGCAACCACGACACAACGCTGCCGTACAGGGGGAGTGAGAAATCGGAGCGCACCATATCATCTGGATGATCCATGAAAGGCGTCACATTTGAGGATGCGCTGGCAGCTGGAAAGGCAAGTGGCCAGAGTCGCAAAAGCAAGTCGACGCACTTGTGGAACCTTGCGTCAAAGTCGGCATCGTCGCCTCTGAGGGCTGCAGCTGCTGAATCTGACGATTCAGCAAAAATGCGATCGATGCCATCAAGCCAGCTCTGAGCGTCAACAGAGTCAACCAGCGAGCCATTCGGCTTCCAAATGTTACGAGCGAGCGAAGACTGGACAACCGAGGTGGAGGTGTCGATATTGATATCGATATTGATTGAGGCGCTAGTCGTAGAAGCCGCAGCGGCGATCCAAGTCGCACGTGACTCTGGATGCTCCTTACTATACTTGTCAAGATCGTCGCGCCAGTCCTCGCAACGCGTAAGAAGATCTCGCGCATATCTCAATCGGTGTTGGTGACCCTTTGTCAGGGTCAATTCGGCCCATTGGATGACGTAGCGCGCATTATCGATACCTTTGACGATATGTTCGCGTAGAGCCTCTTGCAAAGAGTCCGACATTCCTGAATGGACGGTCGTGAATGGACGGCCGTAGACCTAAGTCGATGTGAAGAGGCGAGCTGAAGGTGGTGGTTGGCAGGATGGAAGCCAACCTTAGCCGAGCCCCGTTTAAAACACATGTTTGTGGGTTCCCACATCGGAATCGGGGTTTACATCGAGTGATATTGATCCATTTCCTTGAATTTTTTGGCAAAGTTGGGCTCCATGATTCACGTCGAAAAATCGGCCAGACCTGCGCCAACGACAAAAGGTCAGACACCTGTACCTAGCACTACCATCACGTAGCAATCCTACACGCCGCAACACAGCGGGAACAAGAAATGAAAGAGCTACTTTGTGCTTGGGTTTGTCTTAAAGTCATTCACTTATTTTGTATTTGCCATCAAAAGCAGGCAATGTTGACAACGATGCCGTTGATAGAGTGCAATGGCTTGTTTTTACTCCTATTGTTGATCTGCGTCAAGTGGGAATGATAGTGTTGAGACCAAAGACGTAGTGCTCTAAGCCATCTCGCAGCTGTCAGAGACGAGGTTGGAACTCATGGAGGATAACCCGCCATCAAAAACACCATTGCTGAGATCAATATGGATGCTTCGTGCATGGGCAGCCCGGTTTCCTGGGTGTTACACAGAAAACTGCTTCAAGATCACAGAAGAAAGCTCGTCATGAAGCCAGGCTCCTCCAAGTAGGTAGTCAGGCAGCAACGGTCCTCCTCTTATTTCCTTTTCCCTCGACACCTTAGTCGCAACTGTTTGTGCAAGGACAGTACGGCCATCATCTTTGGGACCCTAGTACCTACCTCAGCTGAGCTGTGCGGCCTGCGAGTCTGTGCTGTTTGTGTGCCCCGTGTGGCGCCTGTCGTTGAGTTGCGAGGGTCCAGCATCCGAGCCATGCATGGAACGAAAGCGAGAGAACAAAAGCGAGAGGTTCTATTCTCTCTTCCTTCCCGTGCAGCGGAGACCATGACCAGCATCGTGGCGGGACCCTTGCCAGCTGCGTTGTTGCCTGTGCTGCAAGCGCAGGCCTTGCCGTGTCTGGACATGAACAGTAACAGAAGTGTACGTACGTTGACCATCCGAAGCGCAGATCTGAAAACGTGACAGCTGCCTATTTGCGCTGGAAGCAAAGTCCGCGGGTTTTGCACGGCAATGACCTGCTCACTATCCGAGATTCATGCTTGAACAAGTAGTACACGGAACACGTTGCTTGATTTAGCATCTTTGGGAAGACTACTTGACGTCTAGTGATACTTCTGAAGCCGATACTTGGTTTGACACGATGGACACAGCAGGTATATAGGGCGACACAAAGTGCCGGCTGTCCTGCCTTGTTGTGTCGTCAGAACAAACTTGTCGCAAACGTTTCTCCTCTCGTTGCTCGTATTTTCTTCAAGAAACGTCCACAAGCAGACTTTGTCCTATACCCTGGGCTCACAAACAATACTGCAATAATGAACGTCTTTCTCTTTGGCGCTACGCAGGGTTGTGGTCTCGAGACGCTGCTGCAGCTGCTCACTTCGCCTCAAGGCTACTCTACTACTATCCTCGCTCGCAAGCCTGATGCATTTCGTCAAACTTTGTCGCAGCGCTACCCAGACCTGACCGGATCCCCTGCTCTAGAAGAGAAGCTTCAAGTAGTGCACGGCGATGCCCTCAAGTCCGACGACGTGGAGAATGCCTTCTCAGCTGCCGTCCGTCCCTCCGGCCGTATTGACTATGTGGTATTCTCCATCGGTGGAGCACTTGTGTTCTCTCGTAATCCGCTGTCAAAGCCCACACTTACGCCGCCTTCGATCTGCGATCGAGCCATTCACAATGTCACGGATGCTTTGCTGAAGCTTCAGCAGCCGCAGCAGCCCCGTCTTGTAGTCATCTCGTCGAACGGTCTTGGCAAGCAAGGGTACTCTTACCTTCCTTATGTCATGCGACCCCTCTACGGCTATCTTCTGCACGAGCCCCACCTCGATAAGGGCAAGATGGAGTCACACCTTCACCGCCTTGCTGGTCTGAAGAGCG
Organism: Ustilago cynodontis; assembly: GCA_928865425.1. Taxonomy (NCBI): domain Eukaryota; kingdom Fungi; phylum Basidiomycota; class Ustilaginomycetes; order Ustilaginales; family Ustilaginaceae; genus Ustilago; species Ustilago cynodontis. The sequence goes on along the minus strand of CAKMXY010000024.1, from coordinate 349,499 downwards.
AAGACTTCAATCCTACACCTGATCCTTCGCTGCTGCAGCAGCCCAAGATCAAGCAACTTGTTATTGTGCGGCCTGCTTTGCTCGTCAATGGAGACGCAACCAAGAAATTTCGTGTTGGTGAGGCGCTTCAGAGTGCATACAGCATCCGCCGTTCGGACGTTGGCTACTTTGTATGCAACAGCATACTCGGCGGACCAGAGGACAAAGGTCAGTTCGTCGGCAAGGCTGTTACGCTAGCCTACTAAGACGATTCGGGCAAAATGTATGAACGTGGCAATGGAACGATGACTCCTGGTGCTACTGTGCTTCCTCGGTGATTGCATAGCCATGACGGATTAAACGTTGACTCAAGAGTGAGCGATTCAGATACAAGGCCGCTGAACAGCCGATGTGGTAGTGCAACGCCGTGCTGGCTTGACTTGTGTGACGCCAAAGGCCATGAGAAAGCGCAAGTTACTAGCTGATTGTGAGGTTCGTAAAATGCTGAACAGCTTATCCCGAACTACTTCAAGAGCATTTGAGTCTCGTGAGAGCTGTGCTGACGACTTCAATAACCGCAGCTGTCAAGAGTGTCAGCGATCGACATTCAGAGATCACTTCCGAAACGCGAACGTTATTCTACCGCACGCTGTCAATCATTTCACACCGAAAACTTGGTCCAACATCTCGAGCTGCTGAAGCCGCATCGCTTAAAGGCTATGAACGTTCTGAAGTTATGTATTGTTGTGCGGGTCGTGATAATGGTACAGGTGACTATGCTTATGTATCGAACTTCTTAATTTCTATCCCTTTACAGAAGAGCGAGGTCACCGCCACATCGGTGAGTCGAGTGGTCGACCTTCTTGGCAGGAGCATCCCTGCGGTTAGAAGCGGGAGCAGGGCGGGGGCCGAGGCTCTCGAGCGATGTTGCATAAGTAGCAACAGCGTGGGCAATTGCCTTGGCGTTGACCTCAAAGGCCTGCATGTTGAGGTTGTCGATGGTGTCACCAGCCTGGTGGTAGTTCGAGTCGTAAGCGATACCAGCCTCACCACCGAACAGCTTGGCCTCTTCCTCGGTCTTGAGTCCCTCGGCTCCAGTGTCAAGACCACCAGCAGCAATACCGGCATCCAAGAACGGCCCATAGTCACTGCGACCATCGAAAGGTCCCTCGATCAAAGGCTGCTTGGCAATGTTCTTGAAGTAGTCGAAGAACATTGCTTCGGCCTGGGCGGAGCCAGCAGGACCGGTGGTGTTGAAAGTGCTGCCATCGCCATCGTGCACGCTGAGGACGTAATTGGGCGAAGCGATCATGTCAAAGTTGAGGTAAATGCGGATCTGGTCCTTCTGCTCCTGGCTGAGCTCACCGACGTAGTGCTCGGCACCGAGAAGACCGTACTCCTCGGCAGACCACCATGCGAAACGGACGGAGTTGTTGACGCTATACTTGGAGAGCTCCTTAGCGATGGTGAGAAGGGCAACGGAACCGGAGCCGTTGTCATTGATACCTGGACCGGCAACGACACTGTCAGAGTGGGCACCGACGAAGACGACCTGCTCCTTGGAACCGCCACGAGTCTCGGCGATGACGTTGTGTGTGAGACGGTCCTCGACGACACCCTCGAGCTTCATGTCAGCGGTGACCTTCTCGCCAGCAGCAATGCGAGATGCGATGGACTCTCCGAGCTCCTGAGTGAGACCAGCGATGGGAACGAAGGAGCCTTCAGGGATGGGCCCTTTGCTACCAAGTGTACCAGCGACATCACCAGGGGCGTTGTTGTAGAGAAGAACAGCGGCAGCCTTGGCGTTGCCAGCACGAGCCGACTTTATGGCGAAGCTGCAGGTACCACGCTTGATGAGAGCGACCTTGCCCTCGACGCTGGCAGGGAAGTCGGACTGCTCACAGCCGACGTTGTTGACAGGGACGACCTCGAGGTCCTGGAAGTCGCCGTTGGGGGAGTAGGTGAAGGTGACTGTCTTGACGGGCTGGTTGTCGATGGCTACGTCAGATGTGTGCTCGGCGTAGGTGGCAGTGAAAGGCTGGAGGTAGACGTCGAAGTAGTCACCAGCCTTGCGAAGCTCACTCTGGATGTACTCGACGGTGGCCTTGTGACCGGGAGAGCCAAAGACACGGTTGCGCTCCTTGGTGGCGTAGGCGAGCTCCTGAAGCTTGCGCGAACCGTCGAGGAGGTCCTTGCGCTTGATGTTGTTGCGGAGGTGTTTCTGTGGATCAGTAAAGACGAGAAAGGACAGATGGATGTCAGTGACAGGTCGAGAAAGCTCGATCAGGGAAGTGCAGGGACATGAATGCTTACCGATTCGACGGGTCGAAGCTTGCCAGGGCGGGCGAAAGCCTCCTGACCGCTGAGGAGCACGAATGCCAAGGTGGTGAGCTGAAGAAGGGTGAACTTCAGCATTGTGTAGGTCTAGGTCTATGTGAAGGGGTCGGAAGGGTAGGAGGGGAGGTTGTGCGTGTTCGAGGGATGATGGGTGAGCGGCGTTGACCTGTCACTTGAGTCGGCTCTTTATATGTCTCGATCGATGGTCTCGTTCGACTAGAGTATCTTCGACACTGCTGCATCGCCAACCTGCCCATCTTGTCTTGCATCAGGTTTAATCCAGCTGTGTCACACCTTCAGCCTCTTCCGACTCAGGCCGCTCGATAGCAGAACTAAGATTTTGTGACTGCTGGTGCTGATGGGCTCTAGGTAGACAAGAAGAAGAGGGTCGAGAGCGGGCGAAGGTCTGCCGATGCAGGCCTTTCAACTCGCTTGTGACCATCGAGCCCGGAAGACATCATCCTGCCTCCTTTCTTCTAGTCTGCACTTGTCGTCTAGTGAATCGTAGTCAGATGACAGCCACAGGGGAACCGAAAGACGCTTATACACATGAATGCAGAGAAGGCTCAGGCGAAAGCGAGGGCAGAAAGCAGGGTCCGAAACCGCCAAATAGGCCTGTTGAGACACTCTGTGCGGGCAGCTGCACTTCTGTGCGACTGCGACCTGCTTGTTTTGGTTCCATCGCCGATGCATACTCCTGCATAGGATGCGGCAGAGTGTGGGGACAAGATAACGAGTTGAGCGTATCGAATCAGGACGGCTTTGCGATTGGGCAGAAGGCGAGCAGAGGCAGATGGCAGAGTTGGAACGGTCCAAATAAAGCATCACAGGCGAGGGATGCCAAGACTTACGGAAGAAGCCTTTCCATAAGCCTCGCTTTTTTAGCTTTCAGTTCACGAACGCCCACACGACATCGAAGTTCAGTACTGTACCCCGTCGAGCAGATGCATTGAAGCGCTCGTGCAGTGGCCTGCAGGCAATGGAGGTCCACGCAAGGAAGGGTGTACCAACAGAGGCGTGTGAAGCTGATGGACAGACAGGGTCCGGCTAAATGGATGAAGCTCAATAGACGCAGTTCTTGGCGCTGCACAAGGAGCACAGCCGACCTCTATTCTTGCTCGCTTAGCTTGGTCCTTTGTTCCAAGCTAAACGATGTTGCCATCTACAATCTTGTTCATCGCGCCATTGAGAACGGACCTGTCGCCGTCGGTTTCGACCGCAACGCTTTGAACCATCGTCGAGAACCACTGACAGTATGCGTCCGATCCACATATGAGACTACTCTCGACAACGAGGCTCGTGGCAGCGATGAAGAATCTTGATGGCACTTGCTGATCGTCCGAAGTGGCTGACATGGCACGTAAGCTATCACGACGTTGGAAGGTGGGAGCAGTGCAACGAGCGGCTAGCGAGATGCAGATGGATAAGAAGGCATTAATGACAACGGTTGGACGTCGGAAGCCCCACTTCCGACGCCTATCCATCTCTGAGCGGGGTGAAGGCGTCACGTTGTTTGTTCATGTATCTGACAGTCCGTCATCTCCGCATCTCGCAATGAGCAAGGCAGTGCCAGTCATCGGTCAAGTATGATTCGTCTGGCTTCTATCTCATCCCCCTTACTGATCCAAGATGGGGCTTGGCGAACATAGACTAGGAAGAGCTAGCGGCGATCTTTTCGAAGGCCACGCGACATCTTTGAATTGCCGTAGGACTTTCTTGTCCAGACAAGTATTGTAGAAGAGAAGCGATTGTTAAGGAGTCCGTGAGCATTGACACCTAGAATGACACGATACGATACCTATTGACATCTGCAATGCATCTCGAGTCTGAGCTTGCATTGTCACCACCATCGACAATGTGACAAGAGCAACACTTGGATTTCAACGAACAACTCTCAGTTGCAATCATCGCCAGATGGGTTTCAGGAACACAAACAAGTTCGAAGACTCGGATTGACATTGATTCAAGAATGACCTAAGACGAGGAGGTGTTGAGACCGAGAAGGAAGAAAGACTACCTTGGCAGCATGGAAGCAGTGGAACGGTATCGAGACCGACCAGCGCTTCAGTGCATGGACTTCCACCTGTCTTGGAGCGCCTTGGCCAACGTGTAGTAGTCTCCGAGCTTGCCTTTTTCGGTCAGGTCCTTGACGACGAGATGGTACTCGGGGATAGCGAAGGCTTGATTGATAAGAATAGCCTTGAGGGCATCATCGTCGACAGCTCGGCCTGAAGCTTGCTTGTACTCGAGCGAAAGGGACTGGATGCGGTCGATGAGATCGTTGACGTCTTTGCCATTGATCTTGAGCTGGCAGAGACGGACGAAGAGAAGGCAAGAGGCAGGAGTATCTTTGGCCATCGTGCTGATAGTCTATGTCGATTGATCGATTGAGAGTGTGTGAGGAGTTGCAGACGAGACGGTTGGAGTGGGCATTGATCAAAACGGAGCTTCAAGGCAGAGCATATATACCCTTCATCTGAACGCCTTGGGATGCACGGGCACACTGCTACTCGACAACGAGCTCACGCTGTCGAAATGAAGCCACGCAGTGGTCGGTGGAACCTTCCATCAGTCACGGGCATCAGCAAGGTGATCTCGTAAAGGGTTTCATTTCCATGCATCTACGATAGTCACAGTCTTGACGTCAGCGTTGATGCGTCGCTCTCTTTGGACTGCTGTCGCTCAGCATACCACTTGCAAATCTCCTCGACCACCGGCTGAGTTCGACCTCTATACATGTGATCTGCGCCCTTGATAAGGTGTAGTCTGTGCGAGTTGGGTCGTCGCTTCTTATTGGAGTCGAGAGCAGCAAGGTAGCTGTGCGCGTCTTGCTCGTAGACTGTGCGATCTGCTGTGCCGTGCAGAATCAAGCTGTCGACAAGAAACCAAATAGATCGATCAGCAATATGCTCTCTCTCCGCTGAAGAACGGAACAAAAGCGAACTTACACATCAGTATCGGTGCTGAGACCAGCCACAAACTCAGTAGGATACTTGAATGCCGACATATCCTCGAGGTCCTTTGGCCAGACAATATACTCTCTCTTCTTGCCCGCACTCGTGATCTGCCATCTGTAGAAGCCGTCTTTATCGAACCCTTCCTGGAACCTTGCATAGGTTTCAAGCACTTTAACCATATCCCATCTCCCCGAAGCGACGACCAAATTCAGCACGAAGCTTCTTCCTCCATCTTCCATGAGCTTCCGTTCTCCCTTACTGAGATACATCCACGAGATCATCGAGCCAAGCGAGTGACCGACAAGCAGATCCACTACGTAGCCTTGTTTGTGATGTAAGTACGAAATGACAGTTGAGAGGTCTTGAACATCATTACTTAGATCGCCCATTGTCCAATCTCCTCTTGAGTCACCATTGCCGCGGAAGTCAAAGCGGTAGGAGTCGATCGGGAGTGCTTGTGCTAATTGTTTGTGATATGATTGATTCTTGTGCGCTAGGAGACCGTGAAGAATGAGCGCGATTCGCCGAGGTTGGCTGCCTTCAGGGGTTGATTTGCGATGCAAAACACCGACGAGATCTACACCGGACTGCACTGAAGGTATGTTTAGTTCGCTTTCTTCGCCGTTCATCGTTCGTAGCGGAGCGTTAGTGCGTTCTTGTGTGATGGAGATGGTGGTAGTCAAGCGAGGAAGCGATCAATGCTTCGGCAACCGTAGACTGTCGGCTATTCATTCTAGCCGGACAGCCGAGGGTTTTCTTTGTGCCGTCAAGAAAAATCACTTGAAAAACTCGCGTGGACATGATCAATCAGAACAGGACAGCGACTTCAGTCCATCATGCTGGTTCGATAAGGTTTTTAGCTCTACAAAGGAGGACGAATGACGACGAACGCAGCCTCGCCATCAGTATCGAAACTTGGTTGACCGTCAGTGTGCCTGATCAAAGTTGTACTTCCGGTCTTGAGCCGAGTCTTCTCCTCGTTTCCATTCTGCACCGAGACATCCACCTCTCCCTTGAGCACAACAACCAATTGGAAGCTAGCATCCAATGTTGCGCTCTGTTCGAATCGATCCATCCTGAAGTACTCCCGTGCAGCATCTGGCAGCAAGTTGCTCGAGTTTCTCCCTATCCTTCTCGTCACGAGCTTCTGCAGCTCCGCATCTTCGAGAACACCTGTAGTGACAGCAGTAATCGCCTTTTCGAAGCCGAGACCGAGATGTCCGTGTTCGCGACCATCAATCTGGAAATCCCTCCATTCGAGCAAAATGGAGAGATCTTCGGGCTCTTGCACTTCGACTAGCAAGATGCCTTCTCCGATCGCATGCAGCATACCTGGTGGGACGTAGACTGTATCACCCTCCTGTACTTCCACGCGGTGCATCAAGGCGAACATTGTCTCGATGTCCTGTTCGTCAACCATTTTAAGCATGTTTTCTTCTTCAACATCCTCCTTGAGACCGAGGTAGACCTCGCCTGGCGTGAGAATGTGCCAAGCCTCCGCTTTGCCGTGGTTCCGTTTGACGTGAGCCTTTGCCCAGTCGACGTGTGGGTGCGCATGGATAGGCAATCGCTGTCCCGCATCGAGGAGCTTCACCAGAAGCTTTGTATCTTGGCCATACTTTAAAACGTGGTTCTCGCCCAGCCAAGATACGGGGTCATTTCGGATCTCGTCGATGAGCAAAGTATCGGTGCTGGGAAGACGAGTGAGACCAAGTGTGTCATGGCCGGCACAGCATGTCGTTGAGGCTACCCAGTCCTCAGGCTCGCGATTGGTGGTGGATGATTCGCCACGAAAGGAAGAGATTCGTGGGCCGCCAAGATAGAATCGTTCGGGCAGCTGATGTGATGGGAGGATGATCGGGGCTTTGATTGCGGAAGCAGCTGATTTGGCCGTGCTCGATGGAGCTGGATGGGCTTCGAACGATGAACCTGCCATCTTTGCTATAGGACCCAAGATCCTCTAAGCTGCTGAAAGTGGTGGTGGGTGGTCTTATAGAGGTGCGAAGCAAAGGATGCTAACGAAGGGAGGAGCTAAAGAAGGATGCACGAAATCATTGATTCCTTGAAGAACCGCCAACCCACCCTTTTCACGGGAAACAACTCTCGACGAAACTGACAAGTCGGTCATCGGCTGCTCAATACACCCGTCCTTCTCCATGCCCTGTACCGCTGACACCAAAGCCGACTCCATCGCATTGTGTTGAGAAGGTGCATTGTTGACCGACCAATGTCACAAAAACTGAGAAGGGGGTGTCGGCGTTCGGAGCTGAATTTGACCGAGCACATTTTTTCGCCGGTCGGTCTTCCATTCTACCGAACAACCTCGCTACCCTTACGCACACAGTCACACACACAGAAGATGGTGCTCGGCCATGGCCCACTTCTCTTGTGTGCTTGCCTTCCCCACGCAACACATGCGCATGCACAATAGGTGCTCAAGACCAGGGAGATAGTCAAGGTGGCCCAAAAGTACGCTTCGTAACGTGAGAGAACCTTTTTTTGCTCCAGCCTACATTCTTTATATACAGCACCCTCCCCTTCGTCTATCCTTTACCATCAAGATCGGATCTTTTTCCTTATCATCACAGGAGCAAGTTTGCCGAAATGACTGCTTCCACAGCCCCCGTAATTGTCAATGCTGCTCAGCAGCTTGAGATCGACGTCGACACCCTCGACATCCCCCTCACTCAGCAGCTCCAATCTCTTGGTGTTCAGCCCAATGACATGACCTCAAACCAGTTCATCGTCGCCGACGCCCTCGCACTCCCTGCCAACGTGGCTCTCCTCGAAGAAGTCATCCGTTCCAGTCCTGGCGCAGACTGGCTCGCTATCCTCGACCGCATCTCCGTCAAGCTTTGCTCTCTCAATCTTCCCAACATCACCGGCCGTGCTTTGCTCCAAGCTTCCCCTTCGCACGCCTACAACACCGAAGGCATTGTCGCCCACGCTTTGGCTTATGCGCACGAGTTCGCGGCTGCCGGCATCTCGCGGGATAGGTTCTGCATCAAGATTCTCACCACTGGGCCTGGTATGCTCGCTGCCAAGATTCTCGAGAAAGAGCATGGAATCCGAACCTTGGGTACAGGCCTATTCAGCGTCCCCCAGGCACTAGCTGCTGCTCAGGCAGGATGTCTCTACATTTCCCCATACTACAACGAGATCCTCGCTCACTTTACTGCACCTGAAGACCGAATCGTTTACGAATGTCCCGAAACCCAGCATCCCATGTCGGCTCGCATGGCCCACATCTACCAAGCTTACCGTCAACTTACATTGACCACTCCTGGTTTCCAGCCACCCGTGATCAAATCCGCTTCCTTTATCGCGCTCAACGAAGTTCTTGCTATGCCTGCATTGGGTTCTCAACAAGCAACAATTCTTGCTCCGACACTCGTTCAGATGTGCAGCCTCTCTGCCCCCGTGCCTACTGGCAAGGTGTATCGCCCAAGCAAGACGTACACCTTGGAGCTGCCAGAGATTACTCAGCCGTTGCTCAAGGTGGACCCATTGCGAGCAGACGGCGTTGCGCAGAAGTTTGACGTCGGAGCAGTGGACTACCTGGCAAATGGAGCCGAAGAGTTGGAAAAGGCGATCGAGGAAGACAAAGAGACAAAGAGAAGGATCAAAGATGCAGTCGAGGTGTTTGTCAAGGCCGAGTTGCAAGCTAAGGTTTTGATTGAGGCGGCGATGGCCAAGGTCAACGGTGTCGCTGCTTAGACCCGCTCCTTCCCGATAATACAATGTTTAGATTGGAATGAATAAAATTTCGATCATGAGAGTTCTGTCTTTGCGTAATCAGTGCTGGTTTCTGTTATAGATATTGTTGTAAGTTCCAAGAGCGTCTGCTTCCAATTTGTTGTTGTCTTTGCCATCGAATCGATGCGGATCCAGCTCTTGCACCAGCCACTTGTCCTCCTCCTGCACGCTATCCATCATGACATCCGCGACGAGCTGAGCAGATGCTGCAGCATGTGTGACCCAAGCAGCACTAGCAATGTACACTCCCTCGCTCACCTTGCCGACCAAAGGCTTGCCATCAGGGGTAACGCTGAATAGCCCATTGAACACTCTTTCGGAGCCTGCTTTGACTGGGTCCACTTCGAACGCTCTCCCTGTCTCTGCTGGTAGCAGAGCTAGGGCGGTTTGCAGGACTGGCTGAAACTTAGTCATCCATTCGCCATAGGCAGAGCTGGTGAGATGAGACTGAGCAACGGCGATAGGGTCGTGGGAATAGCTTGCAATACCATCCTTGAGTCCGTGGTCGCGCACGTATACGTGTGCTTCAGGGTACCTTACAAACGGCGTTTGCTTTTCCCTGAATCCATCCCGCTCTGCTGTATACGCATAGGGATGGGCGACCGGAACGATTGGTACTGTAGGCAGGAACGAACGAGTCCAAATGCCAGTACACAACACCACTTTTGCTGCTTGAATCTCCGTTCCATCCGCCAGCACCACTTTAGCTTTGTCCACAGACTTGACCTCTGCGTCGATCGTCACAACTCCCCTTTCCCTCGCCTGTTTCTGCTGCTGTCGAGCAATAAGTTGGGCATTAGCAGTTCCATCGTTCTCAAACCACAACCCACCTTCCACTCCATCTTCCTTCACAAAGTACGGCGCTAAACCTACAGCTTGCTCTCGACTAACCATCTCCGCTCTCAACGCCACCTTCCTCGCTTCTTTTCCCCGACTTTGCAAAGAGGACAGCCCAGTTGACGACTGAGCGATCTCCAAGCCCCCTACAGAATTGAATCCACCGGCAATCGAGAGATAGTACCGGACAGTACGACGAGCAAGCTCGGTAAGCGCAGGGACAACATTATACTGTCCTACATATCCAGGCGCATGTCCAGTCGATCCGGGGAGTCCTTCAACATCGCGGTCGATCAGGACTATTTGGTGTTGAGATGAATGAGGATGGGTAGAAAGAATGTTGGCTAGAATCGAGCCTACGATTCCTGCTCCGATGATCACTGTGCGATTGCTGGGCGAGGTCGCAGAGAGCAGCGAAGCAAGTTTTGTCTCTCCCATGCGTGCGGCGTTGTCCGTCATTCTGAATTTTGCAGGTTCAGTTAACAGAATAGTATGAAGGTCTGTGTAGAGAAGGAAGATGTAGCAAAGAGCATGGAGTGAGGGTGTTTTTATCGTTACATTGTAGAGGATTTTACTGTAAAGGAAGGGCGGGGCTGTGGAGGGTGAGTCACACCGACACCTATTCTCTGCATACCCGCACCTGATCCCCCGTTTGCAATACATCTCGTGTCAGAACCCGCCGGACACCTCCTGCGTCCGGTTGCAACTGTGACAACCAACCTCCAGTGTGAGCTGTCGCACTGGCTGGAGGAGGAGCGCTACGGTTGGGCACCCTGCTGATGGGATTGGGGCCCCCAACCCGATGGTTGGTCCATTCCAGCTGGGCTCAGCTCCAACTGGCCACAGCTGTGGCTCTTCCACCCTGTCGTGGTCGCACACTCATTAGGTGTGGCCACTCTCCGACAGAGGTTCCCGATGACCTCTGTCACATGTATTACTTAGTTAGCTCACTAGCAACAGAGTATGGTGCTTTGACCCCTCCTGATGATCCCAACTGCATCCTTACTACCTCTCCATATCCCGACCAACCCGACCATAGCCGCAACTGTGGTATTGAGACCCTACGGCCTTGACATCTCACTTCCTCCTCACAATATGCATATAGCCTGCATATGTGACACAGAGCGACAAAGAGCCACGTGGCTTTTGCCCAGGGTCTGGGTACTACAGATGTGCCAAAGTAGCTGAAGCCTAAGAGCAAGGATGGGCATGGGTGTGGACAAGCTATGGTATTAGTACATAACAGAGTAAATACTTGACTCCCTTCCCTTTGAATCCTGGCAGAAGCTTTCCTCCATTCCCGATAACTTCAACAGAATATCCTTTACCATTCCTAGCATTGTCAAACAAGAATTGAGCAGCCTTGGCCTTGTCATCTGTCAAGTTTCCATCTGCTCCTACAGATTTGTTTGGCTGAGTAGCAGGGCTAAGATAGAAGCTGTTGTTCTTCAATGCCTTGTTAATGACATGGACAATGGATCTCTGGCTGACATTGCTGTGGTCTGGCTTAGCAGGAGTAGCAGCAAGAGTGTTTGCCTTGCCATCAAAAGTGAGAGTGTGGTTGCCATGTTCGAATACATAGTAATGACCCTGGGAAGGGGTTCCACGGATCTACTTGAAACCGTGCTTGAGCACCCAAGCATTGGCATCTTTCTGAGTGTCCTATGGTGTTGTCAACAATACTGGCTCCAATTATCACACACAGTTTTCTGGACAAGCTTGACAATGGTGAGCCTCTCAGACATCAAAGATAATGACCCCAATCCATTTGGTTTCACTGAAAACCTTGGTCCCTCATGCCTCAGGCATTGATTCTGTCTTGTTCTGCATGTAGCATAGTGTCTCATTGTATTGCAATGCCAGTCTCAGTTCATCACAACCATGCAATGCTGTGCTCATGATCATGCCAAAGTACTACCATCAAATAAAATTTCATATGTCAATACATGTTGGATCTTGTTAGCAGTTGTGAGCCTGATACCCAAGATCCCATGAGTGGTTAAGTCTCACTGGATTCTAGTGAGATCCAGTGAGAAGGTGCTACTCAGCAACTCTGCATGATCCGGTGAGTTTGGCTTGTCTTGGCAGATATTGGCAATATCCTGTGAGCAAGGGATCTTCTAGTGGATATCAACAGACTGCTGTTGACACTCCATACAGAGGTAACATGGCAAGTTCTGCTTGTGCAACACTGATGTATGATGTCAATGTGAGTGTTTAGACATCACATAGTACCTAGGGGTTGGACTGGCTCGCCACTGGTCATCATTGACAGTGGTGAGCTTGTATATAGGTCTGGTGGAGGTTCCAGGCCTGCAGTGGAGGTTCTGCCTGTAGTTGAGGTTCTACAGCATCGATTGAGGTGTTGATGACATCTTATGCAATGCTCTCCATATGCCAACAGAGACACAGACTACAATGGTCACAATAACTAGTATTGCAAATGTGAGACCTATAAACAAATGTATATTGAGAGGTACAATGTACTAATGATTGGTGGTATATATAATAGAGTGGATGAGCAGGGCTCATCCAATAGGGCCAAGCAACCACATATATATAGACACATGTATATGGTGCTTGAGGCCTGTCAGCAATACATGGCCTGCATGTCTATGAGCTTGCCTCTGATTGACCCCATTGACCTCGGTGGCTCCTGAGCTGCCAATTCAACTTAATCACTGTTGAGCCCCTGTCCCACATGGTCAACACTGCCTATGGCAGTTGTCATGTGTGGCCAGTGTGGTTTCCACTGTTGTACTATACCTCTGTTGAGTAACCCCCACTGTTATGGGAGCCAGGGGCCATATGAAGTCTGTGCCATTTGCACAGACCATTGGGGCAAGATCGGGTTGAAGAGGCCTGACCCAACAGATTTCAGGGAAATTCGTCGAAAAGACCGATTTTGAATTGGGAACTGAAATCTGGTGAGTGGACGAGACTCAGCAGATTTCAGGGAAATCCGTTAAGTGAGGGTGACTCAATGGAGGTATAGTACAACAGTGGAAACCACACTGGCCACACATGACAACTGCCATGGGCAGTGTCGACCAGATGAGACAGGGGCAAGCTCAGTGGTGGTTAGGTCAAAGCAGCTGCTCAGGAGCAGCTGAGGTCAGTGGAGCCTATCAAAGGTGAACTCATGGACATGCAGGCCAGGTACTGCTGATGGGCCTCGAGCACCATGTATGGGTGTATATATATAGGGTTGCTAGGCCTTACTGGATGAGCAGGGCTCATCCACTCTATTAGTCATATTACCAATCATACTGTATGTGTACCCTGTTCACACCTTCATTATACATCTCAACTGCAATACCAGTTATTGTGACCATTGTAGTCTGTGTCTCCATCGGCAAACAGAGAGCATTGCAAAAGACATTGTTGAAACCTCAATTGACGCTGTAACACCTCAACTACAGGCAGAACCTCCACTGTGGGCCTGGAACCCCCACCAGCCCTAACAGCTGTTCACTGCCACCAATGATGACCAGTGGGTAGTCTGACCCCCTCCACTGTATGGCCTGATGTCTAGACACTCGTGTTGGCATTGTACAGTAGCATCACCAATCTGAACTTGCTGCATTACCTCTGTACAGAGTGTCAACAGCAGCCTGTCAAAATCTGTCAGAAGACCCTCCACTCACAGAATATTATGGATATCCACCGAGTCATACCCATTTCACCAGATCTCCCAGATCCGCTCAGTCCTCTCTCCTTCACCAGATCTCGACAGAGTCTGGCAAGACTTGACCACTTCTGGGATCTTGGGTTTCAGGCTCCTGGCCGCTGACACCCACTCAACGGATTTCCCTGAAATCTGCTGAGTCTAGTCCACTCACCCAATTTCCAATCCTGACACAAAACCAATCCACTCGACAGATTTCCCTGAAATCCATTGAGTCAGGCTCGCTCACCCAATTTCAGTTCCCAATTTGGAATCAGTCCTTTTCAATGGATTTTCCTGACATCTGTTGGGTTGGGCCTTTTCAACCCAATCTCAACCTGATTGTCTGCACAGACAGTGCAGACTTCATAATGGGCTCCCAATTCCCATAACAGATCTACTGATGCATCATGTCCACTATAATTACATTAGTCAAGACAGCATCATCTCACACAGTCACATGCATTGTCTAACAATTTGGAGGGTACTTATTCAATTGAATCAGCATGTTGGCAGTGTATGTGGTTGCTTTTATTGACTTGTCAAGAACTACTGTTCAAGACCAGTGGCCAGGTGTCTGACAGCCAGCTGAGTTTTTATGGCACCAGCTGGGCTGGCAGATGCTGTGCCAACCAATGACACAGGCTATCTTGAGGGGGAGGATGAGGGTGGCAGACACAGATGTTTTTGTCTGCCACAACTCTCACCTGAAGTGGAGGTGTCATTTCTGTCATGAGGGTCAGTACCAGGAAGTCCTGCCAACTTGACACCTGGCTTCCTGCTGCTGAACTGTTGTGACAGTGTCATAGTTGATCATGGCGACATGGGTCGAAGAGTGGAATGACTTACTGAATTGACATTGCTTATGTCATCGAGTCGCAATTGCTTAGACTTTGCTGGTTCTGTGTGTACTTGGGGGCCACTTGTTAAAGTTGACTGAAGCAGGGTCAGCCACCAGACCTGTGTAATGGCTATTGTCAAAGAGTGCACTCAAAGCATGGATATGGTCACAACCCTCTTCATCTGCTCCATATGGGTTGTCATCTTGGGAATTGCATCTCATGCATTGGAATGCCTTGATCAACAGCCTGTTGATCACATGACTTGCCTGACTCTGGCCATCAGACACAGCCAAAATGTTGACAAGTGTGCAGTCTCACTTGGACATCATTTCAAAGAGGACTTGCCTTTCAGTCACTGTGATGGGACAGGTAAAGAAGAAGTGGTGACAGTCAGGCTGTTTGGTGCTGCACATGCAGTGCTTTTGATGGCTGCTCAAGTAGAACCTATGTGCTGATCCTGTTTGCCACTGGAGCAAAGCTCTGGCAGCCTTTGCAGAATGGTGCCTGTACCATCTGAAGTTTGCCACCATCACAAAGGGAGCAAGGGCAACATAGCTCTGGAAGCAGGTGCAGTGCTTGTTGAGATGGGTGGTGAGAAGTCACGTCTCTGCCTCCTTGATCTGAGCCTTGACTCTGACCACTGACTAAGGAAGTTGGGAGGAGGCTGCCAACTGAGCTGACTCGGCTGTTGATTGCACTGCTTTGTCAGCAGCCACATTCCCCTCAACTCCTGAATGGCTGGGTGTTGGAAATCTGACAGATGACCAATAAACCTTTACAGCTTTGCACTCTAACATAGACATTATCAACAGTGCATTATCAGCAGTGACCACTGACTCTTGATGCAATTAATGTGGAAATGCCACTCACATACACCTATCACTGGTGATAGTTGTGTGACAGTGTGGTTACCATAAAGTCCTCATGGATACTGCACAAGTCCCCACAAACTGTGAGTTACTGATGATGACACACCAATATCACCACAACATTGTTGGCCTCCCACCAATCACTGACAGGGACACAGGATACCCCTTGCATACAGGGATACAGGACACCCCTTGCATAAGCAACATGGGATACCCCTCACATATGGACCACTATCAATGGCAACACATGACCAATCACCAAGGTATGCATGGTGTGTCACATGATAAGTAACCTAGTGACACATCCATGGTTTCCCCATGTGGCTGCAAATTGTTATGGACAGTGATTGAGGCACACAAGGATGTACAGGGAACACAAGTTGTAGGAGGCATGGTACAAGTGCTGAACATGGTTCATTGCAACCACTCAACTGTAGATGAACCATCACATGTTCACAATGGCACAACATTCATGGCAAATGCCATTCCTCAACATTGACACAGTAAGAGAAGTGAATACTGTACCAAGCGCACAACAGAGGAGGTATAACATATATAAGCACCTGGTATCCATGTATCTATCCACACTTAGAACCATCAAATCAATACTTTACTTCTCCTACCCAATAGTTCAACAATCGACAGTGATTGTTACCTATACATTACTGATAGCCGCCTCTCACACACAGACCCTCAAGAGTTGTTGGCTATATCAAAGGATTGACATCTGACATTAGTGAATCTGCAAAGCACAGCCACCCTAGAGCACAAACAATTGATAGTCATCACTGCTCACATAGTCACCACTGTTACCAAGGCCACAGGTATAACAACTGTGATACAGCCCCTGACGAAGGAATAGTTGTGACTGCTGATACTTGACAATTGATGGCAATTGTCAGTTAGCACAAGCACTTGGTAAAAGTATCAACTGTAATTCCTGATATCAGTGGTCTCACTTCCCAATAGGAATGGACAGGTACCAATACCAGGACATCTCACTGTCAATTTCAACACTGGGGACTCAACAAA
Organism: Ustilago cynodontis; assembly: GCA_928865425.1. Classification (NCBI taxonomy): domain Eukaryota; kingdom Fungi; phylum Basidiomycota; class Ustilaginomycetes; order Ustilaginales; family Ustilaginaceae; genus Ustilago; species Ustilago cynodontis. The sequence continues at coordinate 333,223 of CAKMXY010000024.1, read as the reverse complement.
ACTTGACATGTTTGAACCTTATCATCAGAGCTCTGATGATTTCCACTGTCCTTTGTCCAGGCCACTGGCTTTTGGACCATGTTGTTTGAAGACAATGGAGGGTGATTTGATGTTGGAATATATGGTCCTTTTCATCATCGCCTAGATCACCCACCTTTATCGAGAATGGCCATTCTCACAGTCCCTCATGTGCACTCCACTATGCACATGACTGTGACATGCAATCACAAGAAGCCCCTTTCTGGTATTGGTATCTTCCCATGTTTGGATCCTCACTTGTTTGCTAAGTCACCTAACAATATAGATACACTCACTTCCTATATATACACCTATTGATGGGTGCATCTTACCTTCCTTCCCCCAATCAAATAATTCCCCATCATGTTGTATCACAAAGTCTGTCTTATTCCTCATCTTTATCTTCTTTCTTATTTTCCCAACTACGCAACCACTTGTCCTGAAGTTGGTAATTTTACTTTGCACTTTGGCTGACTCCTTCATCACTGTCCACCGTGACCACGGGAAGTATCTGGCCTAGGAAACTCCTAGCAGTCAGCTCTACTCGCCATCCCACCATTGTGAGGCTCTTAGCAACTTAGCTACTTGCTATGCAGTCTTTGACAGATCAAGGAACTTATTCAGCTGGCTATTTACCATGCCGTTGTTGGTACGGTTTCCAATATTTGAGAGGAGAAAACGACGACATCTCTGGTCACTGAACCTTGTATCGATGTCGAAAGAGATTGTAGCCCCAGAACAATAGCATGCAATTTGGCATTGAGAACACTGTGGCCATCGACCTTGAGGTGCAGGGTGAGAGTAGTGTGTCACGGACGCTGCGACACCGGAAGAGCGAAAAGAACCATCTGTGAAGCAAGCCACAATGTCTTCGCAATGAGCAGCCTGTGTTGGGCTGTCCACCACCGTATTTTGCCTTGCAGACGGCCGAACTGACATGGTCATCGTTGGCATTCTGGCTGGCTTTTCGTACATCAGGTAGGTTGGGAAGCGAAATGTCGACATGGGAGAAATCGAACATCGAAGTCAAGACGGAAAGCTGCTGTCGACGCCATTGAGTCAGGCTCTGCTGAGTGAATGGTTTGCCAATTGCCTTTGCCCATCGTTCGACGAAGAGGATCTGCAATTCATGTGTGGCGGGTTCGGAGAAGACGCCTCCACTGTGGGTAAAAGGGGAGACGACGTAGAATGGAACACGGAATCCAGGACCTACGGGTTGCTGGCCAAGAGTTTTGTTGTACGAATTCAACATCCATTCATTTGGTGCTTCTTGTATTGTAGGGTACTGGGCCATGACGTGGTCGGCCCAACCCTCCGGTCTTATCGTACGAGATGATCAACGCCGACTTGTTGTAGTTGGGACCCTTGGTGACAGCATCGATCACTTTCTTCTGCAAACAAGCTCCATCAAATGGAACGTAAGGAGGATGTTCACTCAATTCAGCAGGGCCGATGATGACGCTGACTTGAGGCAGCTTACCCGCGCCAGCGTCGCTATAGAACTTGTCCAAGCCGTTGAATATCAAACCCTTTTGAGCCAAAGCAGAATTGTTAGGCGCCTGTTGGAATTGTTGGAACCAAGCAAGAGGGTTATCGTCAAAGTTGTCAGTATCCTGATAGACTTGCCACGAGATACCAACTTGCTCAAGATACTCGGGAAGTGTCTTCCTCTTGTAAGGATAGCAAGTGTAAGGAGAGCCATCATCAGCAGTCTCGCAGCCTGGAGTCTCAGAGTTGTCGATCGCAGGACCACCGAGATTCTGCTTGGCTTGGTCGATGCCCATAGTTCCAGCCAGCCAAGAGATGCGATTGGGACTAGTCGATGTAATGACGGACTCGTGATAGTTGTCGGCCATAGCCCAACCTTCCGCAACAGCAAAATGGAGTGGGGTGTCTTGGCGTTTGCAGTAAGCGAGAGAGTAAGGAGTGTTGGCAGTAGCCCACTTGTTGATATTTCCACGATTGTAGGCTGCATGACTCTGTTCCCAACCGTTGGAACCTGCTACGGAGCACTTCCACTTGTCGTGAGAGTCGCCGCCTTGGTGGTTGATGTACCACGGCAGGAGATGGTCCACGCCGGGAGGTGGGGCGGGAGAGCCCTTTTCGGTGGTTGCAACCGAAACGGGATTCCAGAAGGAAGGCTTGTTCGTGTCTTTGCTCATGACAACGTTAGGATCGCCAAAGCCACGAACACCGGCGGTAGTGCCAAAGTAGTGGTCAAATGCCCTGTTTTCCTGCATGAAGAGGACAATATGCTCGATCTGAGTGATGTCGTTCTTGGTGCTGGGGCCAGCAGCCACGTTACCGGACCCGCCGAAACCAGGAGGGCCCGAAGGTCCTTGACCGGGAGACCCCAGCGGACCTTGGGAAGGAGGTGGTGAAGCAACAGTCCATGATGACAATTGAACTGCAACAGAGGCCAGCAAAGTGAGCCAAGGGGCAGAAGAGGTGCGGACCATCCTGACGAGGAGCAATCAGAGCTTTGGCTGGAAGTTGCTATGTAGGATCTGTGCTGACTTGAACGGCGGACCTAGAAGCGTGCAAAATCAGCATCCATTACAAGGTAATCATCAAGCGAGCATGACCTGGTCGCTGAAGTTCGAAGCGATCTCGTGGGAGCATGCATTGAGTAGCTAGGAACCAGCACCGGAGCTCGCTTTTGCGAGCGAGCGAGGGTCCAGGGATGATCACATCAACTCCTCGATGGAATATGCAGGCAACCACCAGCCTTGGAACGTCGACGCTGGCGTTCTAGAAATTAGAAGGAAACAGCGAACAGGGTCGTGCTGGATCGACACCTTCCGCTCATTCCTTCGTTTGCTTCCGAGCTCAGAACGGCAAGAAGCCTTGCGGGATGCCGATCCAGGAAGATACGAGGAGGGAGCACGTTGTCGAAGACTCGACCACGCGGAAGATCTAACCCAACAATCTAGCTTGATCATACCGCACCGCAGGATCTCAATAATGGAGGATGCCAATAGACGTCTGCGTCAAGAGCGTCTTCGACAAAGCAATGCCAGGTCGGTCTTTTTGTCGACCGCACGAAAGGAAGCACAACTGGACAGACTGTCGTGGTGCTAACGTAAGGGGATTAGCTGTCGCTTTCAGGGTCCAAACGATGCGAAACAGATCTACAGTACGTACAGTAAGTTGGCGCTTTTTTTCTGGAAGGAACGTGTTGAACTGTTGCAGTTTCCTTGCCTCGAAGTGAGCTCTTTCTTCCTTCTTCTCCCAAATCTCTCCTTCGGACCGACGGCATGCTCCCAGCCGTGCAAGACCGGCTGGCCATCGGTGGGTCGGATCATCTGAATGTGGCCGGTGCAGAGCAACACCTTTTTCTGGTACTCGACTCGTCAAAGTCGTTTTGGGTTGATCCGATGAACAGCGAACGATTCGAGGAATCCTTCTGACAACGTGTGCTTGTAGGGGCCAGTCGGCAAAAGGGAGTACAGCGTGCTCGATGACCACCAGCATCTCAAGCCGGACTGAGCAATGGGCCGACGACAGCAACATTAGGCAATGAGAGGGGCAAATGACAGCTGGCAAACCATCTCGACTTTCACGACGATTTCGACTCGGTCTTTTGGCGATCTTGGCCTTGACAGTCCTCCTCCTGCTGTACCCGAATTCGATGAAACTGTTGGCGACAAACGCATCTCAACCACACTAACCATGCCTAAACCGATCGAAATGGATTCGTTCCCGTATCTTGGACCAATCGTACTCACCCTTCGAACCTCTACTTGACTCTTTTCGCTTCCAACGCTTCTTTCAAACCCGATGCACGCAGAGCAAACCATCATCTCTCCCAACACCACCTGCCCAATCACGCTCGATTTAATCATCAACAACCACAATGAATCCCCTCATCCATTCCATCTTCACCCAAATTTCCACTCCCAATCCTCCCATCAGCTTCGGAAAACAACCCAGCTATCCGGACCATACACTGCCATGTCCTTAGTTCACACAGTGGTCTAGCTTTACCGATTGTCGATCAACCCCAAAAGCACGAGGTTACAAGCTTGTCCCCCCAGCTACCCCAACACAGCAGCAAAACAAAAAAACTTGCTTCTACACCTCTAACCCCCCAAATCGTTCCTCCTCTTCATCTCCCCCCGCACGCAAGTCATCGCGACTAAAAGCAGTCCCCCGACATGCACAACTTTAAAACATGTAAAAAAAAAAAAAAACAAACAAAAAACAAAAAACAAACAAAAACAAAAAAGATAGATTACAACCACAAAATAAAAGAACCCGTATGTCAAGAGTAGCATAGGTACAAAGAGATAGTAGAAACAAGTCGGACCGGAATAGAAAGTACAAACAACAGGCCAGGGTTGCGACAAGCGAGAAATGCTTCTAAAATAACGACGACAAAAGGTGAAAGACGATAATGATGACAGGGTGTTTTCAAACCTTAATCGTAGCAGCCGAAGGGTTGTTAGGTTTAGACACTACATCGGAAGCCGAACTCCATTCACGTTGGTGCTTTACCCCACCACCACCACCACCACCACCATCTTGTTGTTGTTGTTGTTGTTGTTGTTGTTGTTGTTGTTGGGTGGGATTTAAAACGTCACCTTCTGATCTTGGTCTTGCTCCCGCAGCACCTGGATTTTGCCTTTGCTGCATGTGCTCCGCAAACCCAGGTCCGATCGGTCCCCTAGCATGTGCTGGAGGATAAGGACCGGGAGGACCTTGACTCATCTGTGGGCCACCAGCTGCAGGATGCATATACGCAGGATGAGGAGCCATGGAAGCCGGGATACCCATACCAGCAGGACCCATGGAATGATGTGGATCAACTGGATGCGGTGGATGCGCCATTGGCATTCCCATTGGCATGCCCATTGGCATTGCTGGTAATGGTTGTCCACCTGTCGCCTGTACCAGCTGAGATTTCAAAAACATGTTTTCGTTGCGTAGTGCACCGACAGTGTTTTGAAGATTCTCGTTGTCATTTTGGAGATACTCGACTTTGGCTTGGAGAGATGCCAACCATGCCTTTTTACGTTGACGACATTTGAGTGCAGCTTGACGATTACGTTCGAGAAAGTTTTTGCGTTTTTCATCCATGTTACCACGATCACCTTTGCCTTCTGCATCATCGTCGCTGTCCCATTGGTGTTCCTCGTCATCGCCGTTTTCCGACTTGTAAGATCCATCAGCACCATGACTCGCAGCAGGAGCAGCACTTGCATCCTTGCCAGAGGTCGCATTCGGATTGGAGTTAGCAGCGGCTGCAGCTGCACCCTTTTTACCACCTTTGGCCGTCTTGGCAGCTTTAGCCAATGGTACCGTCATCGACGAAGAAGCAGCGTTGGCGGCGGCGACGTTGCTGTCATCAGCGGATGCCGATTTCTTCCTCTTGTTGCCATTAGGCTTGGCATTAGCCTCGTCTCCCTTTTTGCCAGCAGCGGTAGCATTGTTAGGCTTAGACTCGTATAGCAAAGTGGCAGAAGCTCCATCTCGCTTGGCAATCTCCTGATGTGCTCGACTCAACATGAACAATCCCGAAGCAGCATACTGTTGATCGCCATTAGCACCTTGGAGAGGCTTTTGCATCATCTGAGGGCTAATGCTCTGCGAGAGGCTGCGGTCGGAATCAGGCTTGACTTGAGCCTTGAGTTTAGATCGACCGGGTTGCTGTTTGGGATCGGGGAAAGATCGACTAAAAGCCAAATCGAAAGCGTTGTGAGCATCGGTGGGTTTGCCGGCAAAGTTCTGTGGTTGGGTCGACAAAGCTGCACCGGCTGCTGCACCGACATTGGTAGGGTCCATCGATCCAGGAGCGTTGCCAGCAGCATCAGCATCAGCATTGGCAGCATTGGAAAGTGCGGAAAGAGTGTTGGGAGTGATGGTAGCAGCCGAAGTGGGAGCAGCCGAGGTGTTGTTGACCATTGCAGCAAGAAAGGCGGCAGTGTTGGGAGAAGGAGGAGGGAAAGACATGCCTCCACCGAGTGGAGTGAGACCGGTCTTGAAGTTGGAAAGGTCCGGAGTGAAACCTGTTCGAAAGGTGTTGGGATCAAAGTGAGAGCTCTGTGGACCGGCGAGCATGGCTGGAGACAAGGGACCGGAACGCAGAGAGCTAGTGAGACCAGCAGACCAGGGGTATGGATTGGCCTCGCCGGCTGGAGAAGTGATGGATGCAAGAGGTGGTAAGAGTGGCTTGGGTGTTGAGCCAGACTCTTGTTGTTGGCCGGCTGAAGAGGGAGAAGTCTGAGATTTGTTTTGAGAGAAGCTGCGATCTCGATAGGCAGCTCCAGGACGAGTGGAGAGAGGTGGAGTGCTGCTGAGGCTAGCTTTGGAGTCGGAAGCTTTCAAGTCGGAGCGACGGTCGATCGAGTCGGAAGAGCCAGGACCTGAGCTAAACGACTTTTCGAAAGGATTGGGTTCGAGGTGATGCTTTGCAGTGGATCGAACGGGGCTGCTACGACGGATAGGTTTGGCGGGGGGCCTGGTGGCAGTAGCTGGACGTGGCAAAGATACGGCGAGCATGGCGGGCGTACGTAGCGACGTGTCGAGCGGTGGAGGAGGGTGATTGGCGATGGCGGAAAGAGGTGATGTATGATGATGGTGAAGAAGGGTTGAGAGCAGGAGCGAATCCAGGTTGAAGAAGGAGTGGAGAAGAGAGGAGGAGAGAGGAGAAAAAAAAAAAAAAAAAAAAAAAGTCAGTTGATCTGATACGAAAGGGACGGGGAAGGACAGGGAGCAAGACACAGGAGCGAACAAGTGCAAGTGGAGCCGAGCTTGAGAGCAGCCAGCTAGCGGTGAGCTTGCTTGGTTGGTTGCTCGTTGCTGTTGATACTACTGTAGTTCTATGCTATCCGCCGACAATGAATGTTGATGTCGAGGAGTACTTGCCTGTTTCGGACATGGTGTTGGGAGTGTGGCTGTGCAAGAATAAAAGCGATGCGCGGTGGTGTATGTGCTACAATGGTGCAAAAGCTTAGACCGTTGTTGAGAAGGACAGGTGGAGAAGCAAGGCGATGATGAGGATGACGACGATGATAATGTGAAGATGGTGGACCAAAAGACAGAAAAGCAATCCAAGTCAGCGGAATTGCAATTGTCGAGTTGTGAGGAAGGGCTCCGGATCCGGATCAGGGTGTCTTGAGAGAGAGAGAGGGAAAGATGGCTCCGATGGTGATGGAAAGAAAAGTAAATCTCGAGGCGAGACCATTTGTGATTTCCCACTTTCCAGCTTGATCGGCTCGATGCGCGGGCGGGTTTTTATTTTTAAAATTGTTTACAGTAGCACACGAGGCTTATTTAATCTCTCGCTCTTTTACTCTCGGAAAGTGTGTGTGTGTTGTCGGTGATCATTCCGACAACTGACTGTATTTCACCATCGATTCAGATCAAGTGAGAAAGCAAGATAAGGTGTTCCGATGAGGGCCCCCGGCGTCTCGATTTTCGCATCCGCGGCTCGTTTGCCTCATTTCTCCTTGCCCTGCTGTTCAGCATTGATTTCAACGCGGGTTTGCATTTGCATTTGCATTTGTAATTGGCAGGCGGCACACCGCAAGAGCTAATTGCAGTACCGGCATCTCTCTTGTTGATTCGGATCGATGCCGTGCAACTTGAGAATGCTCTGGAGAGCAATGTCTCGATCCTTGCAGGGTTCGAGCAAGGGTCTCAATCTGCTTTGCTGGACTCGCTTACGGCAGCGATCCGGCTCGTCCATGATAACTAATTGACGCTCGTTAGTGCCAGGGAGGGAGGGAGCGTGCAACAGTCGATAGGGTACGGATGACGTAACAAATGACGCAATCGATTGCGCGCTCAACGCGACATCCTTCCTCTTTTTTTTTTCCTCTTTTGTGTGCGATTCATCGGCATAACATCGTTAGCAGGGGTCTTGACAGCCCAAAGGGTCCAAACAATAGAAGGATTCTTCGCCCACCACTTGCTCCCCGACTTGCCTATCATACGGCGGGTCTTTGTCCCCTTCCACCACTAGAATATCACACTTGACCTTGTCCAATTCCTCCTTTTCCATTGGTTTTCTTAGCCAATACAGATCGAACCACCAATTTCTGGCAGCTTCCAGACCTTTTGCATCTAGAAGAGCCCACATGCAAAAATCTGCTGCATAGTTGCACACAATACGGTTCAAAGCATATCTCCCCTTTCTAAACTAGCAACACCTCGAATAACCTTGATCTTCCTCCATCGCACAACCCCAACCCCCCGCCTGGCCCAAGACCTTCCGCATACAACCTCGAAGCATATACTCCCAAGTACCCTAACCCTAACCCCCCCTTCAACTCAAACTCAAAGTCTAGGCAATGAAAGAAATCCAATATTCATATCACGGCAGTAAATGGAGGTGAAAAAGCTACAAAAGTTGGTTCCAGAGTACAAGTAGAGCCAATGGCTTCTCAACCGAATCGAGCAGGTAAGCAAAGGGTGCAACGTTTAGGCAGCAGCAAAAGGATTAGCCGCAGCCCAAGCTCCCTCACCCGGTTTAGCAGTAGAATCCATCGGATGGGGGAAATCCTGTGCCAACCCCGCCGCATTGTTCACCCCCGCACCCCTACCACTCCCATTCCCATTAGCACCGGCACTGGCACCGCTGATGTACTCATCACCATAAGTCTCCTTTGCATGTCTCTCCAAAATCCCCGCCAACGGACCCAATAACCTCGTAAACGCTCTCTCCGACATGGTCACCACCCTCAATTTACCCGCATCCCCCGCTCCACCACCTGCAGTGGCAGTGGCAGTGGCAGTGGCAGCAACGGTAGCCGCACGAGGAGCATTATTAAGCAATGCAAGTTCACCAAAGTAATCGCCTCTGGAAAGTTTCCCCACCACTTCCTCGGATCCACCTTCTTTTGCCTTACGCACCTGAGCATTTCCCTCGACAATGATGAAAAACTCAGACCCACGTTCGCCTTGCTTAATCACCGCCTCACCGGGAGCGTATTCTCGAAGTTCGAGACTGTCCGAGATTTTGGCACGTTCAGCAGCAGAGAGTCGCTCAAAGAGGGGAACGTCCATGAGGAACTTTTCGTAGAGTGCACGTCGACGAGAGTTGGTTTCCATGAGGATGGAACGGAACGTGATTCGGTCCAATGCCCAAAGTGTGCAGGGAGAAGTGGAGAGAACAGTTGCAGCTCGAGGTTGAGCATAGAGCAGAGCGAGTTCACCGAATGAAGACCCTGGACCGTAAGAAACCTTTTTGTCTCCCAATATGGCTGACTGCGCCTGTGCTGAATCCTCACCAGCGTGTGGAGGCGAACAAACATAGACATCTAGCGTACCTGATTCGACAACGTAAAAGTAATCACCCTGTGCACCTTGCTCGATGACAGTAACATTAGCATCGACTTTGACTTCCTTCATAGCGAGCAAGACATCGCGGTACTGATCCTGTTCCAAGTTGCGGAAGAGCAAGTTGTTGCCAATCGAGCCACGAATGCGTTGCATCTGTTCTTCGGATTTGGGGATGACGGTCTTGGGGAGAGGTGATCCATCGTGTTGTGCATTGACAGCCGAGGGAGCCAAGCTTTCCGCCGAGACGGAAGTTCGTCTTGCCAAGTTGAAGGTAGGAGGGATGAGTGGTGCGTTGGCAATCGTCGTCGTCGTCGAGGGTGTTGCGGTATGGGTAGTAGTACTAGTAGCAGAGGAAGGAGGGAAATTGATAGGTGGTGCTGGAATAGCAGAGGCCCAAGATTCAGGTGATAGAGAGGCGTCCATGGGTACGACATTGGAAGAGGACGAAGAAGCAGCAGCGAAAGGATCCGTATTGAACACGGAAGCACGCTGTGTAGGAGAAGCCATTCCGGGAGCGAGACCGCCAAAGTCAAGATCGCTTGGACCTAGAGAAGGAACACTGTTGGAATGAGGATACGAGTTTGCAGAGCAAAGATGATTGCGACGCTGCTCTTCCAGTTTCGAGTTGAACCAGTTGGCACAGAACTGAAGAGGATCGTTGGGACGTGCGCGTGCTACATCACGATGGAGATCGTTGAGCAGCGCTGTATAGTTGGCTGGCAGTGACATTTTCGAGACAAAGCAAGCCAGGATCTGGCGGTGATGTGTGTATGCCGTGCGGCGATCCGAAGCTATGATATGCCCAGTTGCAATGAGTGCGATGGCGGTGGTAGCACTGTTCTCCGTGGCGCTGTGGTAAGTGTTGATGGGAGCGAAGATGGAAGCGATAGCAATGTGGTTGAAGGGGGAGGAGAAGGATGAATATGTCAATTTGGCAGTTTGATGCGCGAAAGCGAAAGCGAAAGCGAATTGGACTGTGCGTGCGTGCGAGACAGAGAGAGCGTGTCGTCCGCTGTTTTGCAATGGAATGCGGCCAAGCCATTCCCTCTCTATCCTCACATGGTGACACTTTTCGTGCGAGATTCAAGCATTGAAAGCCAGTTTAAACGCGGTCTAACATTGCTTGGGAGCGCCAAAAAAGTGATCGTTGCGACGGAAGCGATAGGGTTTCACTCGCAAGTCGCATTCAATTTGCACTCTTAAGCCAAACAACAGTATGAGAGTGAGCCCAATTGAGAGAGAATTGCAAGACGCGATGAGACGGAGAGCCAGACAGACAGACCAACAGCTGCTCAATTCGAGATCCCAATGCAATCCTCGTTGTCGTCGTCATCACTATCACATACCGCTCCCACCCACCATCATCACCACCACCACCTTCGCATCTGTGACACAATGGCCGCTCGTGCTGCTGCAGTCGATCTCGCCAAGATCTCCAACTTGGGTCTTGGCAAGCAAACCCTCGCTCAGATCTCGGCTTTCCGTAAGCGTGCCGACGATGCCAAGCGTCAACTTGCTCAGCTTAAGCAGCAAAACACCCAAGTCGATTTCGCTCACTACAACAACGTCCTCCGTAACAAGGATGTTGTCAACCAAGCTCAGAAGATCTTGAGCGAGTTCAAGCCTGTCACTTATGATGTTCAGGCTCAGCTCAAGGCTATTGATGCTTTCGAGGCCAAGGCTGTTAGTATTCCTTTTCGTCCTATTGCTGCTGGTACTGCATTCCATTCCATTCTGTTTTCGACATGTTGATCGCCATCGCCAACAAGACAACACACTATTGTATCGTATCGCATCGCATTCCATCTCCAGTTCGCTTCGTTTTGTTTCGCATCGCATCGCATCGCATCGCATCGCATTATCTATGGACCACCTCTATCACATTACCATCCCTATCGCCTCTCTCCGGTCTCAGAGCGCCAACGTGATTTCGACACCACGCTTTACGCAGACCATACCAACCTTTGGATACCGCCATCATGCCCTGTCTTGCTGAAGTACCATTAGAAACTCGCCAGCTTCTACTATCATCCGAGATTACGCCGCGCTACTCCGACTGTCTATACGCCCTGCTCCCGCTTCGAGTCGTCCATCTCATGACTAGGCGCCCACCGCTCTCCTCTGTGCCCGTGGAGATCACTGCAGAGTGTGGCAGCGACTTGATCAAAGTGTTCGCATGGACCAGCCCCTGACCTCGGGTACTAGCACCAGTCACCACTCTACTCATCAGTAGACTTGCACAGGCTTCGGCAGAGGACAGCTCAGCAGAATCATTCCAAGTACACCCTTTTCGAAATCAAGTGTCGATTAGAACGATATTGGCACATCCGACAACTACAGTACATCCAGCTTCGACATCCATCGCGCACGGACATGCACCCCAATCAACCAACACCACTTGCAATGCGATACGATACAGCCCATCACCAACAACAGTTCAACTATCGTCCTGTCTAAGCAGAAGCAATGCAATGCAATCCAATGCTATGCTATGCTGTCCAGTCCATCACTCACCATCATCTGTTCGCCATCACAATCCACCATACTGACATCGACTCCACTTTCCTTTTTTGTTGTCTCTTTGCTCAATGTGTGACAGGTCGAACAAGCTCAAGCATCCTCAAGCAAAATCGAGGCTGAACTCAAGGACCTCAAATCCACCCTTAAGAACATTCAGGACGCTCGTCCGTTTGACCAGCTTACCGTTGATGACGTTGTTGCTGCTCGTCCCGAAATCGGTCGTACCGTCGATGAGATGGTTAAGAAGGGCAAATGGACTACTCCTGGTTACGATGAGAAGTTCGGAAGTGAGTATCCTTCATCCCCTTTGCCACGCAGAGAGACAGAGAGAAGAGAACTGTTTACTGACAATTCTTCAATGTGATCGTTTGTGTAACAGACCTTTCGGCTATCTAAATGTCACTTTGTGGTGCCGAGTTTTAGATTCGAAGCAGCAACGCAAAGAGGTGTTGCTTTGCAATGATATTCATATACGAACACATGTGAACGAGAAAGGTTGCGTAGAGTTGGAGTGAGTGTGCGTGCCGGGTTGAGTGGATGCAGGTCGACTGTCGGTGCTATTCAACACCAAGAGAGGCTCAACAATCGGTGCTATTCAACACCAAGAGAGGCTCAACAATTCCATGTTTCAACTTGAGCAATGAATAGCAAACGGCAAGTTGGCAAGCGATATAAGAGGAACGAAGATGCAGTTTCATTACTGTGCACCGAGACTAACGTATACGGCGAGCCATTTCCCCGATCTAGAAAGAAATCAACAAATCGGCTGATTTCTCTCCTCTCGCGCGTTCTCATTCTTCAAAGATGTTCAGATAGTTCGATCTCACAGCCAGTCTCGGCTCGGCCGCGTGACACGTGATGAACTGTACTTCATGGACACACTGCTCTAGTGCCTGCGAATGAATCTCCTGTTTGCGCGCCAGCAAATCCTGCAGCCCGCACGAATTTCCCATTGCAGCTAGCTCTCTCTGTCTCTGTGTGTGTAGCAGAGAGACGCGCGGGAATAGTCATTCAGAAAGCAGCCGCCAACCCATTCTTTCGTTCTGATTGTCATCCACCACATACGTCAAGGTAAGTTGAACCTTCTATTGCAAGCAAGCGAGGATACAGCAGCGACAACACAACAAGAACGGCAATGACAACGACAACAACAACATAGCAGATAGCAGCAACGATGGCAGTTATGGCTTCACCTGGCATTAGAGAGAGGGATGGTAAATTGGCCCATGACGATGGGATATGATGGCATACAGTAACGATGGTCAGAGGGCGATCAGAGCTAGTATTGCATGATGGACTTGCATGTTGGAACTCGCGTTCGATGTCCATTTGAACGTCCATCAGGCATGGTACACTTATGATGGAGGGGAGGGAAAGAGGTATTACGGCAACCAAGGCAATGCCATCAAACATCATCACGAGGCATAGGCAAATATATCTACGATCAGTCATTGACGAGAAAAGCAGAAGAAGTGCCCTGGACGAGCTCGTTGTTGGCGTACAGTCGAATGGAGTTGGATCAAGTCAGATAACATATGTCCCCAGATTTGGGTGCTCGAACTTGAACTTGCGCCGCAGTATTCTGTCATTACTTTTAGCAAAGCCTCGGCACTTCCAGCAACCCTCATCGCTCGCCCGCCGTTCGAGATCGACCAGAACCACACTTGTTCCGTACCATCTACGATGCAGTGTCAGCAAAGATCGTCGCAACGGATTTGGCATTCCCATCAGCTCAATCTGGTTTCTCCCCAACAAACGATCGCACATTGTTGCGTCCATCTTCCAGCATCTCTGCGCCTGTCGTCATTAGCACCACAAAGCACATTCGCAGCTATCTTTGCCGACGCTCCTGCTGTTATCGCTCAACCGCATCCTACTTGATCGTCTCGCCGTGATCGCTGCTGTTCTCCCATTCGCCGTCTATACCCAGCCGCTGCGCTTGCACAAAAGAAAAAAAAAAAAAAAAAAAATGCCCGATGATTCCATAGATTCACATTCGCTGACCACATCCCCTACCCACACTCGCGCGCAGATGCCCCCCAAGAAAGCTGCCATCGCCGCTGCGGCGTCCAAGTCCGCTAAAAAGAAGAAATGGTCCAAGGGAAAGGTTAAGGACAAGGTGCGTATTCCCCCTCCCCGCTTTCCCCACTTGTCATTTCCTTTCCTTCCAGCACACCCTCACTCACACCTTGCCTCTCTCTCTCTTTTCTTCCCCATCGCTGTTGAATGGTGTAGGCCCAGAACATGGTCGTCCTCGACCGTCCTACTTACGACCGTATTCTCAAGGAAGTGCCTACTTTCAAGATGATCTCTCAATCCACTTTGATCGACCGTATGAAGATCAACGGTTCTCTTGCTCGTGTGGCTATTCGTCACCTTGAGAGGGAGGGTCAGATTAAGAAGTTGATCCACCACCATGGTCAGCTTGTTTACACTCGTGCTTCTGCCGAGTAAATTTCGACCAATCCTTACTTGGCATTTGTAACACAACCCACGCTAGCAACCGCTCTGTTCATCGATGAGATGGAGAGCGCGGGCAAACACACACACACACTCAAAAATACATCAGCGAGTCCCTTTTGATGGGTTTTTCGCGGTACAATCCCTGTTCAGCTTGTGATTGTGAATATGGCGGGTTTGTGATGCTAAGCGAGTCGTTCGTACTGTAGTTGATGGAGCGAGGAGGGGGGATGGATTGAAGTTTCTCACCAAAGGAAGCCAAGTTACGTTGAACCCATCTCACAACGACGGTCCCAAAAGGTGAGCTGGGGATGGCCGCCCTTGAGCTCTCCAACTCGACCCTCGTTTCCGCTCGCTGTTTCAGTGAGCATGTGTTGCTGGTCGATCTTGCACGAAGCCCACAAGCCGTATTCTTCTGATTGATAAATCTAATATTTGCTTTACTGCAGTGGGGAAAGGGAGGGTCTAGTCTTCTGCTACGGTCCTCAGCTGATCGACAAAAAAGGAACGAGAGCATTGTCAATTGCTGCTGTGCACTTCTGAAGCTTGTAAATGCGAGGACAGCAGCGTCAAAGGGCGGGGGAGAGGACTTACCTGTAAGCCATGTATATCCTTAATAACATCTTTTAATTCGCCGTTGACCATTCTATGAGCTTTCACCGTAGACATTCCTTTAAACTCTTTGCTGGATAATTGGATTGCGTAGAAACTTCCGCATCCGCCTACGAAATCCCCCGAATTCCACCCATCGTCAGTACCGATCCATATCTCGAAGAGAGGAAACTTCAAGGGGATAAGGAGGGGATTGGGGCTCACCAGAAACATCCTGAACTTTCAGCACTGATGGTTGGAATCGTTGAGTTAGGATCTCGCGGATTTTAAGCTCTCCTGCTGTTGCTTGTTCTGCCCTTGCTTGCTCGGCATTACTAGCGGAGGAGGAAGAGGAAGAGGTGTTGCGAGGTGACGAGGTTGATGTGACTGTTCCAAGTGGTGATCTCGCCGTGGAGGCTGTGCGAGCGCAAGATCGTGCAACGGTGGATATTGTGTTGAACATTGTTGCCATCGATGCGACACTGAGATGGTGTTGAAGAGCAAGGGTGTTGCAAAGTGGAGCTTGTTGGCTCGCGATTACCAATCGCTCCGCCGCTCCTTCTCGCTGTGCAATCGGCCCGATTGGTCAAGAAATAGACTCTCTCTCTCTCCTCGCACAGACGGCGCAGAACAAAAGGTGGAAAGCGAATCAGAATTCATATCTCTCCATCTCCGCATTCTCAACCATCACCACCCATCATGGCGGACAACAACACCCCTCCCCCTCCTCGATCAACTCAATCTCAACAGCAGCAAGAAGGAGCAAGTTCAGACCGAGGAAACGCATTCTTTGATTCGTTTTTCGCTTCTGCTTTGCAACGTGCAAACATGTCAAGTGGAGAGCTCAAAGGTCTCACTTCGGAGCTGAGCAACGCTGCTCACCCTATTCCTTCATCATCATCGCACGGAGAAAACAAGCAGGCAACGGACGTATATGCACCAGACGGAAACGGTTTGGACTGCGGTACGGATCCTGGTGATGTACCTGATCCAAACACTACTTTTTCCTCGAACAAAGCACCAACGACGACAAGATCACAGTCTTCAGCACTAGCAAATGGCGTTTCTTCCCTCAATCTTGGCGCTGGTACCCCTTCAAACGGTTCCACAAGCTACGTCTCTGCTACACCCTCGACCTCTTTTCCCTCGCAACACCATAGTAACGCACACGCTGCTGCATCAGCTCTTCTCTCCCGAACCCACTCGCATTCCTCCCAGCTACAGCAAGGGTTAACACATGGTTCAACAACCACCAAAATCTCATCCGACCTCGACCTACTCGCAACAACTCGTGGTGGAGGACTAGGAACACCCACGGGAGAACGAACCTACATCGGTACTTCTTGGTCCCCTTCTCTCCCGCAATCTGGCGTTGCAACTCCCGTCATGGATCCTAACTCGGGTCTTGGTTGGCCAGCAAAATCAACCCTAAACCGTCTCAACCATACCCCGGCTCAAGCTGAAGCAAATCAAGCAAGACTCGCAGCAGCTATTCACACGGTTCTAGAGTGTATAGGTGAAGATCCAACCCGAAGCGGTTTGGTGAAAACACCAGAGAGATATGCAAAGGCGTTATTGTGGATGACAAAAGGCTACGAGGTGAGATTGAGCGATGTTATAGCAAATGCAATTTTTGATGAGGAGCATGATGAAATGGTGATTGTAAGAGATATAGAGATTTTCAGCTTGTGCGAACATCATATGGTGCCGTTTACTGGTAAAGTATGTACTCAGTCCCAACTTGATTCTGTTTCAGCTTCACTGACCTCGCTTTTTTTTTTCCCTCTTGCCCACTCCGCTCCGCCAGATTCACATAGCCTACATCCCCAACCGACTCGTCATTGGTCTTTCCAAACTCGCCCGTATAGCCGAAACCTTTGCTCGACGTCTTCAAGTTCAAGAACGACTCACCAAACAAGTAGCCCTCGCACTTGACGAAGCATTACGTCCCCAGGGTGTAGCTGTGGTAGTGGAATGCGAACATCTATGTATGGCAATGAGAGGAGTTCAGAAACCAGGCGCTACGACTGTTACGAGTTGTATGCTGGGTGTTTTTAGGGATAGACAAAAGACCAGGGAGGAGTTTTTGAGTCTAATTAACAAGTAGCCAAGAGGTGGTGTTCGGGCTTCAACAGATTCAGATTCAAGGTTCTTTTCACAGGTATATTGCATTCAACCCCCCTTTCCAGTTAGCATTTCGACAAGGTTCAACATCCCCCCTCTTCCTCCGGAGAATCATACCAGCCTCTTGTAGCCAGTGCAGCGGTCCTCTTTCTTGATGTAATTCAGCTCAAAAACAAATGCACTGTTGGTGTACGGTGTCTGAAACCGAGAGCTCGTTCCGATGTAGCTGGGGACGGGATCTTGGATCGCTGGTCGGATTTTGGGGGAAAAGAAGCAAAGCTGCAAATCACAGCGGAAAAAAGGCCTTGGTGTGCGCCAATGACGCAGCTGTTTTGAGCATGCTACAGGTTACAATGCTTCAAAGAACAGCGTCAAATGCCTCTGTTTATAGGCATAGTACAAACTCCTGCGTTGCAACGACACTGCGCAAAAGAACCCCGTGGCGCAGTTGCGTCCCAATCCCGCCGTCAGCTCCAGCATTCGCCGCTTTTGGTCATTAAAAAAGCAACACATCACATTCGCACTCTCGCTTTCGACATTGTCAACCCAAAACAGCAGAACAGAAGAGAAACAACGGAAAGGGTGGGTGTGGGACGGCTTAGAACTCGAAACTTCTCCCCAAGTCCATTTTGATCAATTCTCTCATTCCTTCCGGCATCAACGGTTGCTTTTTTCCTTGCTTACCATTGCCTCTGTTTTCGTCAACCATGTAACGAAATGGCATCTCAACCTATCCTCCATCAACACAAAAAGACGTTCGTCAGCATATACATTTTCAACTTGAAACGGCTCAAGAGAGGAGGAGGAAAGGGGTAAGGGTAGGGAGTGGGCTACTTACACTTTCACCACGACCAAAATTAAGTTCAGGATAATGAACCCATTCCATCTTTCCCTTTGCTTGTTCCTCATCCCCCCATTCTTTCTCTTGTTGTTGAGTATCATCGAGTGAGAGAAGGTAAGAATCTTCGACACAACGCTTGGTTACACCCAGGGCGGTATCTGTAGTCATTTGGACTCCTCCTAAATGTCTTGATGGAAAACCTAGTTGGCGTAGGGACGAGGTACGATCTCGGGGAGGATCATCACCAAGAATTCCACCATAGAGGAAATATTCGAAGGGTCCACCTGCTTCGTTTGGCTTTGTTGCCGAACTGTGCTTTCCAGCATCGGTGATGGAAATGGCAAA
Organism: Ustilago cynodontis; assembly: GCA_928865425.1. Lineage (NCBI taxonomy): Eukaryota > Fungi > Basidiomycota > Ustilaginomycetes > Ustilaginales > Ustilaginaceae > Ustilago > Ustilago cynodontis. The sequence continues at coordinate 315,039 of CAKMXY010000024.1, read as the reverse complement.
GGGAGATTTAGGGTCGAGTAAACAAATACTGGTTTTTGGAATGTTTCGTTCATTCATCAAAGTGGTAATGGATGCTGTGTGCAACTCGAACTCCGACTGAGGTTTTCCTGAAGGTTGGGAAAGAAGTGAACGTAGGGAGTCAAGCGAAGCGTGGGAGAGCGAGGTAAAATGAACGGTTGAACCAGGACCAACAAGTTGCAGCATATGTCTGTATTCTAGTAAAGCCCATTCGGGGAAAACGGAGGGTGCGGTGGGATCGTCCTCTTCCATATGTTCGATAACGTATTGTGGTCGGCGGGAGGTTGGGGTTGTCATCTTTGCTATCGTGTCGGTGTTGGTGGTAAGAAGAAAGAACGAATGAAAGCGTGAGGAAAAAGAAATGAAAAAAAGAAGGCGAAGAAAAAACAATTGCTCCACAAATCCGATTTCCGAACTTTCTTCTTCCGCTTCTCCGCACTCAACCTCACTCTCCTACCATCCACTACTACTATCACCACCACCACACCAGAAAGATTCAGGAATGATGGAAGAAGGAGAACTCAACCCCACCTCCATCAACGCTCCTCCTCCAGGTGGCGACGAACTCTATAACGCCCTCCATCAACGTCTAGTCGCATCTGGCGAATGGCAACGTCTGCTAATCCTCCTTCGACGAATGCTGGACGAATGCGGTTGGGCAACCAATTTTCAGAATACCGCAACGAACAAGGCTAAAACGCAAGAGGTACTGAGTGTGCCCGAGTTGATCGATGTGCTGACTGCGCATGCTAAAGGTGAGTTCCTCCCGCTTTCTAACCAGAGATGATAGCGGAATGGAAGGGGAGAGAATGCTGACGAAACTTTTCATGTTGCGGGGCGCGGGCGAAAAAGATACACTGCCAGCACATGTCAAAGCGCATTTGATGGACAAGTTGAGAGATTTCTTGGATAGAAACCTCGAAGATGCCTAACCCTCTAGATTGCCACGACGACAAAACTGGCTAAACACAGCAAGCAGACGAGAACTGCATCATACCCCGTATCCACACATCAAGATCTGGAACGCCTAACTCAGCCTACTATCGCCAACTATCGTCCGTTCGCAGCCCGGACTCAAGTTGAACGGCCAAGATGACAAGCACGAACACAGTGCAACTCGTACCAATATACCCCAAATTCGCCACAACCGGCTCCCTTTTCACCTTCGAGTCAATGTAATTCCAGCTCAGCTCAGCCCAAGCCAGTCACAAGCTTGAATGTGTGTGCCTGATACCGTGTTACAAGTATGCTAGGGTATACGAAGCGTGACCTAGTTCTATGTACGAATCGCAAAACACAACACGGTACAAATGAGTGTATCCTTTCACCATCAGCAAAGTGCAAGAAGAAACCGAGTCAGCCTTACGCAACAGCTCCAGATTCAGTTCGGGGTGACAGGGCAGAGTGGAAGTGCTTACGTTGGAATACATCTCTTGAATCACGCTGTCCGAGTCTTCCCAGTGACAGGCTAGGTCGGCTGTTGGTTGAATGAAAGAGTGTGCTTAGCAAAGGTTCGAGTGTAGCGAATGGAATTGACTTGCACGTGCTTACCTCTGTATCAATTCAGGGTGAAAGGCAAGACCAAGGTCCACATCATCAGTAGCTGCAGCAGTCAAGTTCTTTCTGGAATTTGAGCTGGACTCACCTTCCGCCTTGCCCCAAGTTTTCGACGAGTTGCACTTGGACGATATACTTGAAGCCTAAAACACAAGATCCGCAAAACACTTTAGCCTTTCGTTAGCTCTGTACCCTCCTTCTCACCGTGCGGCATAGAGTGGACGCGCACCTCTTGGCTCAATCTCGAGCATTTTGGCCTTGATGTTTTCAGCTATCGATCTGCTCAGTGCACGGTTTTTTTCCTTGTCTGCTTTGTCCCATGTTGCGTTTCGTAGACGGGAGGTTAGTAGGCTCGAGAGGTGGGGTTGGAGTGTTGTTGCGTCGAATCTGATCGATTCATCAGTGGGGAAGAAGAGAAGTCAGCGGCTCATTCTGAATTCATTGCTTCAAAAGAGAGAGGGATGGGGGAAAGCTCACCTTGTTCGTGCGCTATGAGATGTGGATGGAGGAACGGGTGATGCTGCGCCGCTGAGTGCGGATGTGGAGGAGGAAGCTGAATGTCGTGGTTGTCCTGTTGCAGATGAGGATGCTGCTGCTGCTGCTGCTGCTGATGTTGATGCTATTGTTGACATTCTTGCGACTGGACGAGTTTATGCGTAGTGATCGTGGTCGACGAGAGAGAAGCAAGGTGGAGTGTTCTGTGTTGGTGTTGTTCTCGTGCTCGACTCCTGAATTGCACACTCTTCTCATATGAAATCACCACGCGACAGAGACCCTTTTGTCTCAAAATCGGCAACCCGATCAACAAGATGTGATTCCGATCTAGCCAATTCTTCCAACGTGTGTGACTGTAAAGAGGAAGAGGAGCACGAGCCAGACAGAATTGAATGGACACACGCGAGTCCAACCGACACTTGCAAACCATCATCACCACCATCATCATCCCTCTGCTCCGCGCTAGAACCCACAATGGTCCGTCTCAACTTGGCAGCGGCTGCCGCAGCCGCACTTGCAGCTAGTGGTACCATCTCCGCCTCCGCGTCCTCCTCTTCAACAACACCACTACGCGGAGTCGCACCAGCAGACGCATCCAAATACCATCCCATCAAAAACGAACAAGGTCAACTTCGATGGAAGTGTCTCGACGGCTCCAAAGAGCTTTCCTGGTCTGCGGTCAACGACGATTACTGCGATTGTGCTGATGGATCTGACGAACCTGGTACTTCCGCATGCCCCAACTCTACTTTCTACTGCGCCAACACTGGTCACATTCCAGCCTACATCCGGTCAAGTCGTGTCGACGATGGCATTTGCGATCCCGAATGCTGCGATGGTTCCGACGAGACCGACGGCAAAACTCATTGCCCCAACCGATGCGACAAGGTCGGCAAAGAGTATCGCAAAAAGATGACTGAACTCGAAAACGTGCGTAGAGCAGGAGGCAAGGTTCGCGACAAGTACATTGCAGATGGTCGTAAGGAGAAGGAGTTGCTCGAAGCTGAAATTGCAAAGCTTGAAATCGAAGTAGAGGTCGCTACTGAGAATGAAGCTCGTCTCAAGCAGGAGTTGACAAGAGCAGAGACCTCGGACAAGGCAGTGATCGATGCAAAGATCAAGACTCCGCTGTACGCTAAATTGTCCCAGCATCAACAGGCGATTAAGCAGTTGAAAGACAAAAACGCTGCTCTCAAGTCCGAATTGCAGACCCTCACTTTGCTGCTTGATGATTTGGCCAAGGGTTACAACCCCAACTACCAAGATATGGCTGTCAAGGGCGCCGTTGTTGCCTACAAGGAATGGCGTGGCATTACTCCGCCAGCTGGCGATGCTGTGGAAGCAGATGCTGGTGCCGACAACAACAACAACAACAACAACAACAACAACAATGTTGACCAGCTCGCTGCGGAAAACTTCAAGCTCAAGGAATTGTTAGACGAAGGTGAATGGCCAACAAACAGGCTTGCCGCTCTTCTCGGTGAAGACCCACTCGACATTATGGATGGTGGTCTGGCCGGTGCTGCTGATCACAAACGCGTTGCAGCCGAATCTGATGGTGGATTGCTCTTCCGCATTCACGAGTATCTCCCCGATGGCGTAGTGCCTTACTTTGAAGCTATGGTCGACACTTTGCTCGACGTTCTGATCAAAGCCAACGTTATCACCGATGTCAAACGTATGCGACCCAAGTCTTCTTCTTCCAGCAGCGGCAACGAGGTTGAACCCGAAAACGTCTCTTCCGCTCGTCGTGCTCATTCCGATGCCGCCAGTCACCTTTCTCGCATTTCCAACGATCTTGCTACCCGCAAACACAAGCTCTCCGAATTCTCCACCCGCTACGGTCGTTCTGCAGAGTTCAAAGCGCTCGAAAACAAGTGCATCTCCAAAGACATGGGTGAATACACCTACGAATACTGCTTTTTCGGTCGTGCTACTCAGATCCCTAACAATGGAGGGGCACAAATCTCGTTGGGTACTTTTGCCAATTTTAACCCGAAGAATGATAGGAAGTGGGAACAAGACGAATATTGGTTGCAACAGATCTATGCTAGAGGTCAGAAGTGTTGGAATGGGCCAGAGAGAAGTGCGATTGTCGATTTGGTTTGTGGAACGGAGAATAGGGTAGAAGATGTGTTTGAGGCTGAGAAATGTATTTATAGTATCAGAGTTAGTAGTCCAGCGGTTTGTTTTCCAGCAAAACAGCAGGACAAGGAAGAGAAGGGAGGTGGACATGGGGTTAAGGATGAACTTTGAGACAGAGGTTGCACAGAAGAATCCAAATGTTAGAGATGCGAAGAATGAAAGCTAGATCATACCAAATTTGAAGAACTGTGTTGCCTGTCGTTGTTTGTGGGATGGTGTTCGATGCAGAGCTGTCCGCAAGCGAAGCATGAAGAGAGAAGCCTCGAGCGAAAGCGAATGGCGTGAGGTCAAATTCTCAGCTAAGATTGAGGCAGGGCGATTGGAGCGAGCTCGACATCTCAAGAGGAGATGACGCTGCGGCCAAACACCAGAGGCATCAAGGCAACCAAAAGCAACAAATGTGACATCTTGTCGCATTCGCAGGGGTGCTTACATCTGCATGTCAGGTGAAGCTTCAATACGGCGCTGCAGCCAACACTGTCGCACGCCAGTCAAACACAAAGTCTGTCGAGTAGAGTGTATGATTGTATGTAATGACCGGAGTGAATGCAATCGGAAAGGATGTTACGGAAACCGAACGGGAACGTAGCGCAGTCGCTTTATGCGTATGTATCAACAAGAGCATCTCTAAGCTCATTCACCGTATCACCACCTTGCTGTGCTCCAGTCAACCTAAACACGCTTTCGATAACGCTGATTTCGGTCGCGGTAGCATCTGTACCACAGAATGCAGCGAAATCGTTGACCACCAACCCGGCACCGATCAAATCACTACCACGGTTAACCGTTCCGGCAACAAGAGGAACCTGCAAGAGCGAGGAAAGTTCGTCCTGATCTTGAAGGGAAGTTCGAGGATGAGTGAGTGCACCTTGATTGGAAATGGCGGAATAGGAACCAACGAGAACATTGTCACCAACGGTTTGACGGAAAACTTCGACTTTGAGAACATCGGCGATGATTTCTTCTGTTTCACGGTCCAAATCGGGGTGCACTAATGCTACGTAGTCTGTCAATACCAAGGTCCGGAGAGGCGAAGACTAAGTCAGCAACCGCTTCAAAGCTAAGGAGAAAAAGGAAGAAAAAGGACGAGGAGAAGGGTGAAGACGTACCATTGCAAGCAATCACGTTTCCGAGCGCAGACAAACGCTCTTCGACACGTTGAATCGCAACTGATTCCGGCAACGCGTTTCTCAAATGTTGCAACTCTTGATCGGTGGTAGTGGAAGGAACGAGCAATCCGTGACGATTACCGACGGTAAGACGGCCTACAAGACGTGTACCAGCGATGGAGCAGTGGACGACGGGGATAACATCGGCAAGTTCAGCTTCGAAGGTAGAGTAGAAGTTGGCACTGCCGCCGATAGCTACGAGACAGTAGGCGTTGGTGAGACGCGCAAAGACACCAATCTCGGACGAGTTTTCGAATTGACAACGAACAGCCATGATGGGAGTAGTTGTAGTGGTGGTGGTGGTAGTCAATGGGAAAGACGAGAAGAAGGGAAGGCGAGTCGCTTTTGAAGTAAGGCTAGCTACTGCTGTGAGTAGACTAGCAGCAGTGTTTACGTGTTTTCGTGTAGGAAGTGTGGAAGATCTTCTAAAAGTCGACAAGAAGAGTTGGGCTTCTTTTATGGTTGCGGAGAAGATATGTTGGTTTGCTATGCAATGACGATGCTCAGTTGAGCAAAGAGAGTGGAGAAAATCCTGAATGTCAGGAAATTCTTGCTTATGTAAGCACGGTCAACATGCCGCCCATCACCAAAATGGAATTGCCGTGGAAATTCAGGTGTCCGTGGCTTTTTGTGAAGCTCGGAAGTCGGTGTATGCTTCGAGAGAGTGTCGCTTGCATACAGTTTCGACTCATATCCTCACCTAACTCTACTTTGCACATCGTCAGTGCAGCAAGCATCAGTAGCAATCATGGATCGTAAGTAGCAACTAAGCCGCTGCCGCTGCCGCAGCCGCAGCCGAACACCATGCTAATCTCTTTTTGCTCCTCTTCTCCGCCTTTCTGGCACAGTCTCGGGCCTCTCATCGTCGGAACAGCAGGCAATGTCCCGCATCATCGAGCAGAAGCAGATGAAGGATTTCCTCAAGCTTTACACTGGTCTCGTTGAACGATGCTTCGAATCTTGCTGCAACGATTTCACTTCGAAAGCACTTAGCACTAAGGAGGTGAGCATTCCCTTGAACCCTGTCTTGCAGCAATTTGTGTTCTAGAGATAGATTAACAATGTTTCTCTGGCGGGATGGTTGTGATGATGTAGGACACATGCGTATCGAACTGCATTCAGAAGTTCCTCAAGCACTCGGAGCGTGTTGGTGCCCGATTCGGTGAAGAAAAGTAGGTATCCAAAGCATACCCCACAGTGGATCGTTCCGATCGCGCGACCGCTGACCATTGCCTCAATCTGCTTGATCTCAATCTCGACAGCGCAAAGATGATGGCGCAGCAACAGAACAAGTGATTCCACGATAGCATTCTAGTCAATCGAACAATCTCGCAACTCTGCGTCTCTTTCCAACTTTACCCCTTGTGACAAGGGATCTTCTGCGGATGACCAAGCAAGGCGTGGTGACAGGTACAGCAGCGCCTACAGTAGCACAAGAAAGAGCAATTACGAAACTGGTGCACGTCCTAGATCCTGGCTCGAGTCGGCTTTTGAGGTTTCAGCAGGAAAAAGGAGACGACATGGTTGCAAATCTGATGCGCACGAAGTCGAGATCGTATGATCAGCTGAGAGCGAGGTTTGAAGCGGAGTGCAATTGCATCCACTGTGATGGTATGTACTGAATCATCCCCAGTCGTAGAGAGCGAGCGGGGATGGCTCCAAGCGACAGTCAGAGATCGTCGGAGGATCGCCGATGCAAGCGATGCAAGCGATGCAAGCAGCAAGGAAATGAATGACGGTGTTGGAATCGACCGACTTACAGCCGAAAGGGCTCGTCAAAGGAACAAGAACAAGAAGAGGTCAATGTTGGAGAGCCACTCTGTAGCTGCCAAGGCAAAACGCGGGAAGGTCTTGGCACAAGAATTCCATCGGCAGACTGCATTCCTTTGCTCAGGGTCCTCTGCAAAGGCGCGCCCCTGCCTGAGAAGAAGAAGAAGAAGAAGAAGAAGAAGAAGAAGAAGAAGAGGATGGTACAGCAGTCAAGGGACGTGTCTGTCTCTCGTCGAGTCAAATCTTGCGTTTTGTGTTTGCTCTCTGTTTGACAGTCTTCCTTGTTCAAAGTGCTATGATCTGAAAGTGATGAGGTGGATGTGATCGATCGCAGGCTTCTGTGTTTGCAATCGAGCACTGAGTCACCCAGACGGCTATTCAGACTGCAGAAGGCAAGAGCTCCAGGCGAAGGCAGGCACATTACATCGAATCTCGAACCTCGTCGCCACTCTGTTAGCGGCCTCGAGATCTGCTGCAACCCACGAGCCCATTCCCCTCCTCTGGTCTTGGTATCTTCCCTTCTTAGCGCTGTACGCTCCATCTATCCCCGACGTAAGCGGTCTGTTTGCTAATCCTTGGCAGCAATGTCTTGACTCTTTGCCACGCGGTCCAAGCATGCCTTCTCAATACGGCTTTGGCAAACGCACTTTGCTGCCAACATCGACTTGCATTATTCAGCTGTATCGTGATCAGCAGAGCGGGTCCAAGTGTCGATGTCGAGTGAAGCAGTCGATTGAGCAGAGCACGTTCGAGAGCTCGTCATTTTTTTTCTCACACCACAACGTGCCTGCTTCTTCATGTTCTCGACTCCCTAGACAGCCACAGACTTGTTGTTCTCCTGGCCCGCCTGAAACAACCCTAGCTTGTGCCTGTCTCGATTCTCGGGTCGTCGTCCAAGCCGGTCTCGCGCTGAAACCAACGGAACCGCTTTGTAAAACATTCCTCCCCGACCGCCCACTATTCAACGGTTTGCACATGCTTGTGATCAGACGTTTTGCTTGCGTCATTCCAACATGTCGAGCGACTTCGCTTCGCGATAAAAGCGCGGGAAGCCCTTTTCGACGTGAGCGAGATTTCTAGGTTTCATGCCACTCGATGGTGTATAACTTCATCAAATGATTGTCTTGCAATAATTTGTCTTTAGCCTCTCATGCAGACGGCCACTATCGGACAGCTTCCTGCATAAGGCCACCTTCCAATCATCTCGGGCCTCTTTCGCACTTGTTGCCGAAGCCTTCTTCCATCCTTCTTCTTCTTCTTGTCTCTTGCTGCCGGGCCACCAAGTCGCTCAGAGCTGTAGTACACGACAATAACCGTACAGTGCATACAGTAATGTACTCCAATTCTGCGTCCATCCCTTCTCTCGCTTGTACTACCGACCGCCTATTTGTTCTTGCTCAACGATGTCGCTTCCATTGTGTTTGCCTGTCTCTCCGCTCCCGCTCCCAGTGCCTTGCAGGCACATTCTCCGACAGCCGTCACCCTCCTTATTTATCGACCAACCGGTTTCGTATTCATGTGCTGAGCAACTGATCCGCCGGTACTCCCTCTCGATCTCCTCGTTTGGATTGTGGGTGGCTATGTATTTGGCGTGTGCCTGCAGAAAGCCACACTTGTGCATATCCCGCTGGGTTCCACAGCCCGTCAGTCAGCAAACCATCGAGCCACCTAGCTAAAGTAGCTATCTAACTGAAGCCTCACCTTCTACTGTGCCGTGTTCCTTCGAAACCTGACTCCTTGCCAGACAGTGCGAGGCTAGACACTCCTCCGCCCCAGCGCCCAACTCTTGGGCTTCTCCTCCCAACTCGACCAGCTACGGTAACCGTGCCTAGCTAGAGCCTTACACCTTAGCTCGTGCTGTACACATGAGCGATTCAGACTCCGCTACACTCCGCTCCTCCGGACGTCCCTTGTCCCACTCTCCGGTCTGTTGACTCCCACTATTCCCCCTTATCTTTGTATATAGACCCAGCCTCCTTTGTCGAAGCGCCTCCATAACATCCCCACCTTTCCTTCTTACCCCAACCTTCAGACGCTAGGTTCAAGACCGTTGACCGTCTTCATCACCTATCGCCTACGATGGTCCGCCTCACCGTCGCCAGCATGACTAGCGCGCTCCTCCTGACAACCATCTCGCCATTTGCTGAGGCCGCACCTTCTCCCATCACCTTCTTCAACGCCAATTCCACCGAATTCGTCACCAGAGACCAATTACAGGCTCGCTACGATGACTACTCCACTTTCTCTCAGCTCGATCGTCGTTACTACACCACCTTCAAAGCTCCTTCTGGCTACAGAACCGATTACTGGGGCATCGACGGCAAGCGTCTCTCCTACGGTACCGCCTCGGGTCAATACATTAGTCGCTCAACCATCTCTGGCGCCAGGAGTGTCGGCCAGAATGAAGTCAACGCCTGCGCCACCTTGTGTAACAAGACAAATAACTGCAAGTTATTCCACCCCATCCAAATGAACGGCGGGAGCGAAGGCAATGTCGTCTGTGCTCTCTACAACTCTGCAGTGGCCAAGTCCGCAGCCACCTGGACCACTGGTCCCGGCAGCACTGGTGGTACTGTCGTCGCATCGTATGGATTCACCCGCATCACTACGACCCCCACGACTACCTCCTCTTCCTCGATCAGGACCTCTACCTCGTCCACCCGATCCGCCTCAACCACCCCATCCAGAACCTCGACTGCATCTGGCACCAGCACTTCCACTTCGGCCTCCAGCACCGCCACTCTCCCAGCAGCCCCCGCCGGTGCCACCCTGCACCAGTTCAGAGGCTGCAGCTCCTCCACCTACACGATCCCCATGTTTGTCAACAAGAATTACCCCTTGTCAGGTTCCACTTCGGCTTCGACTGTCTGGATCGTCCAGCACGGTTCCGGTCGCAACTTCGATGACTACTTCTCCTCGGTCTACAACGTCGTCGGAGACGAAGGCGTCATCATTGCGCCCAACTTTTACTCTGCAGCCGACACGGGCAGATGGTATCAACCCGACAAGAACCTTGCCTGGAGCGGCAACGAATGGTTCAACGGTGCCGACACCGTCAAGCCTTCAGGTTTGTCGTGCTCCTCATTTGATGTATACGACGCGCTCCTGGCCCACGTCAGAGACCCTTTCAAATTTCCCAACGTCAACCGCGTCTTTGTCGTCGCCCACTCGGCAGGCGCAAGTATGACGGCCAAGTACGGCATGCTCAACTCCGACACGGGCATCAAATACGTGCTTGCCAACTCCCCTTCGATGCCTTACTTCACCGAAGCCCGTCCCAACCCTGATTCTGCTCAGCAATGCTTCTCCACCTATGATTCCTGGGGTTACGGCTACGACTCTCCCATGCCTCGCTACGTTGCTGCGCGCAACCCTGGCGGTGTCAACGCATTCCGCAACTGGATCGGTCAGGATCTCACCATCATGACCGGCACCTATGACACCTACTCTCGCGATCAGACCGGTGATCAGAGCTGTCCTGTCCAGGCACAGGGTGGTCAGAACCGTCGTGATCGTGGTTATGCTTGGTGGGCCTACATCAACCTTCTCGGCGGTACTTCGACTGATGTCACCGACTTCTACGGCTACGACCAGTTCCAGGAGCAAAGCGTTTCCAGCTTAAACCCCCCGAGTTTCGGCGCAAGGTACTGTGTCGTCCCTGGCGTTGCTCACGATAACAACGCCATGTTTGCCAGTGACTGTGGTAGAGCTGCTATTAACGGCGCTGCTACTATCCCTGAGGGTCCTGGCCCCGTTAGACCCGCGTGAAAGTCTGTATAACTTGATACGGATATACATATACCTACCCTCTCCCTCTGCACTTCGTTTCCTTTCACATGCATTTTATGGCTTTTTTTCTTTGCATACCGGGATTAGATATCTACCTTCATACCTGATGCATATGGTGGCCTCGTCCTCTTCTCTCTGCGTTTTCTTCAAGGCAGGGCGTTGAAGCTGACTTGACGGCCGCTCTTCGCAATACTTACTGATGATACAACGAGATAATCTCGACAATCTGTGCTAGCCTTTTTCGGGCGATGCGTGATATGTTATTTGTCTTGAGACAGATCCGGTTCACAAACGGATGAACGACAATGGAGATCAAGAATGATCCTGAACGTCGTGATGTGGCTCGTATTGGCACATTGTTGCGCGTCAACTTGTCGACATGAGTATTTCTCACTTCATCCTAGTGACTTCGAAGGGCGGTCGTACTTGATCCTCCATTATCAACTTTCTGACAACATGTATTCTCTCAATCTCAAGTCTTTCTGTAACTATCATCTTGACCGCACGCCAGAGCTGTGTTTCACATGAGTCGACGATGTCCTCTTGCACTAGGACTGACTAGAGGGAGATGATCACCACAGCTTGCCGTCCCTACAACATCACAAGTGCAGGCTTGTAGAACAGGGACAGTTTGCCCCCACGAGCGCGATCACATTAGCTCTTCGCCCGATCACTGTTTGAGAGTGCCTGAAGATGCATCAGCGCCATTAAGGCACACATGACTCCGCCCTGGTTTTCCGGACTGAATGTCATCGCCGTGTCATCCCTGTCGACTGTGATACTGCCCATTGATCCTCGATATTGGCAGAAGTTAAGAAGGTTTCCTGTCTGTCAGGTTGAAGAACCAAGACCGATGAGACGTTCACTAACAATTCATGTCACCTTCTAGACATGTGAGCTGGAGCTGAAGCCAGTCATCTCAGTCACTAGGCTTGTGATGAAAGTTCGTCTGATCTGATCCCACAAATAACTGTTGGAAGACTGGCTGGCACAGGACGATGGTCACTTCCTTCCATGAAGACAAGGCAGTGAACGCCCCGGCTTGATGATGCTTCGAGCAAGCGATGCAATTCGCTGCTTCATATCACCACACATGACTGCACAGCTGAATCGCTTCAGCACCCACCTATCCTCCCTGGGCCTAGTCTTTCCTGGGCCCATGTCTTCCCTTGTTTTGTGTATTACTCCAGCCAGTGTTGACCAGCCCATGTTGAGCAGCTGAGATGTGTGTGCACATGGCAACATGTATCAACTACAGCCGACATCCTCTCCTCATCTTGCCATTTGTCTTTGCCATCAGCATCAGTCACTAGATATTAGCGCTTCAGGGTTTTGGTGTGAGTGGAGTGGCTAAGAGCTTGCTCTATGATAGACAACCTAGGAGTTAGAGTTGACCTTTTAGTATTGGACAAGGGAGTTCTTTGTGAGGTGCATCTCCCTTTGGTCATATTATATACATATGTGCAAATCTATGATTTGTTATATGGTCTTCCCATGTGTGTCTCTTACTTCCAGTGGAGAACTACTGTCTCTTCTCCTGGGTGAGTCATATTGTTCTCCGTTGGAGCGCGTTACGATGGCGTTACGCAGGATCGCCGATATTCCAACAGGAAGCAAACGTTGGTCAGACTTTCTTCACAAGGCTGATAAAAGTCGTAATCCTTTGTTAACGAATTCTCTCAATTTTGGCTCGCGTCCTCTAATAAAGATAAGTTAAGTCAGGTGTCGGAAAATCACGAAAGCAAATATGTTTCATGAAGTGCTCGATGAATGTCTCAAGGCTATGATTCATCATCTTCTACATGCAAAGACTATGACTGAAGCATGAAATGTGTAGGAAAAACTTGGAATTGATCACAGTGCACTATAAATTTTTTGGCTGGATCATGATTCTTCGTTAGCTGGTAATCTGCCTTTTCGCGGATACTGGGGACGGCGGATGCAACCCACAGATTTCACAATGATTCAACAACGCAAGCAATCCCCCGAAACCGGGGTGTTGGAATCATATCATAAATAAACGGCACCTACATACTCTGGAACCACGGTGGAACCAGACAGGCTGGTTCACCCCCTGGAACCAGGAGAGGAACCACAGCACATCTGGATGGTTGCCGCTGCTGGTTGCTGTCGGGAAACCAGACACACTGGCTCCATCCTGGTTGCTGGCAAGGAACCAGACACAGTGGTTCCGCCTGCTGGTACCTGAAGGCAACCAGGTCATTGCCGTCCATGACCGATCCCCGCTAGCGTCCTCAGCTAGCCCTGGTCATATGCTCACAGGTGTCATTTGCGGTCACAAAGCAATCCAGTCACAAACACCGTTGTCATCAGCAAGCATGGAGGAGACATTTAGATTGTGGCTGTGAGAACCAGAACCAGTGAAATCATGAGGAGCAAACAAGCATGAAGATCAGCAAACTGCACAGATCATCATGGTAGTGAGTCGGAAGAGGCAGCAAGTTCTTACTTACCATTTGTCTGACCTGGAGGTATGCTGACTGGTAGCCTTGAGCACTGTAGCCACCATATGTGTTGGTCTGCGCAGGTTCTGGCTGAATGGCTGTAGGGACTGGCGCGGGAACAGCGGGTGCGTATTGCGATTGCATAGTGGGCTGAGCAGCAGCAGGTGCTGGGGCAGCAGCTGCGTATGGGTCCTGGTAAGCAGAAACAGCAGGCACTGAGAGCACTGAAGGTACAGTGGGGATGGACGAAGCGCTTGACTGACCATAGGGATTGTAAGGCGCATAGCCATTTGAGGTTGAGGCAGCACCATGAGGTGGAAGTGGTGGTGGCTGGGGCAGCCTGTTGGGCCAAAGCAGAGGCACCGATCTCGCCCTTGGATCGCGCACTCTCAGCCTTGAGCAAGTGCTGCTTGAGTGCACTAGCAGTAAGCAAGCCACTAGCACCCTGGTCAACAGGACCCTGAGGTCAGTAGTTGGAAGGTGTCTGGTTGGCAAACCTGAGAGCAGATGTGATGAGACCCTGATCGGCCAACAGCTCAATGTACTCATGAATGCAGTCATACAGTGGTGCCAGCTTGTAGGTCCTGGCCCCAGTCTCTGTGACTATGGAGTCCTGTGTTGGTTGCTGAAGGTTGACATTGACATAGCCAACGGCACTCTGGAAGACAGTGATCTTCTAGATGAAAGTCTGTAGAGCCTTGGCACATGCTGAGTAGAGAGTGCCCTTGTGCAATGCATCAGTGCCCTTGCTGCTGGATCGCAGGGTGAGCTCCTCCTCCTTCATCTCATTGATCCACATTCCAGCCACCTTTCCAAGCTTACCAGCAGCAAGGTAGCAGAGTGTCATGGGAGTGGGTTTATTGGGATGGGAGTTAAAATAGTTCCATTCCCCAGACCGCAATAGGTGGAGGATAATTGACGTTTCGGCCCAACATGATGTACAACAGAGGACAAACTGGCATTATCCTCAAACTCATGTCAACAGGGGCTGTGAGTCAGCCACTGTATCATACCGCAGGTGGTTCAGTCATCATTAGGTAATGCCACTCAGCCCACTCGAGCACACACAGGTTGTGGAGTGGGAGGGCCAATACATATACACACATTCCCTAGGCATGAGTGGTGAGTGGAGCTCATCCACTCTATTACACATTTGTTAAAAACTTGTACTTGCTCATCAGCATCAGACCTTATCAGTCACGTGGCTGCCATCAATTGTTCTGTTGCCCAACATCATGTGCCTCCATTTGAGCCAGAGAACTGTGTGACTATCAACCTGCCAGCATCATCACTGGCACCCTGCCAATGTTGGAACAATGGAGTCCAACTATATGCCACCATCCCCTCCAGGAGCAGCAACCTGCTCCTCAATTCCCCACACCGTCACCCTGATGTGTTGTCACCCTTACTGTTGCAGTGACAAAGATGTCACCACACTCATACCCATGCACCGCTGCTGACTAGAATGCTCTCAGCACAGTGGTGTATAGGCGCAACCAAGAATGTGCTGCATTGCCTCTGAACAGGGCATTCACGGGGTCTGCCGATATTGAGGCTAACCAGCGCCAACCATCCGTACTGGTCAATGTTGGGGTTAGCACAGGCTTAACCTCCCCATCGAATGGTAACAACAGTACCTTGGAGTTGGCATATCCTTGCTGCATCTGGGAGGGCAACCCTGCTCAATTCCCACACCCCTACTCGGTCAATATCGGGTGTGCTGCCCCTAACACAGAGAACAGCATTCTTACGGTGCTCCTTGGCCTGAGCTGCATCCGAGTTGTGTGTGACAGTGTACTGGAACTCAAGGCACTGACCAAGCTGTTTGGTCAGATTGCTGAACTCATCCTGTTTGGTGAAGGTGCAAAGGACAACAAAGATCTCTTGCCACTTGCCAAGATCGGCATTCTGCACAATGTCAGTGAGGTCATCTGAGACAATGCTCTGGAAGAGATGCAAGTAGGGGAGTTGTGTGGTATGCTTCTCAAAGTATGCTTTTTGGGTCTTGACAAGAAGCTCCTCACTGTTGGAAATCCGACAGATGACCAATAAACCTTTACAGCTTCGCACTCTAACATAGACATCATCAACAGTGCATTATCGGCAGCGACCACAGACTCTCGATGTGATTAATGCAGAAACACCACTCATGTACAACTATTGCTGTGATAGTTGTGTGTTGGTGTGGTTACCATAAAAGTCCCCATGGATACTACACAAGTCCTCACGGACTGCGAGTTACCAACAATGACACACCAGTATCACCATGACATTGTCAGCCTCCTATCAATCACTGATGGGGATATGGGATACCCCTTGTGTACAGGGACACGGGACACCCCTTGCATAAGCAACACAGGGTACCCCTCACATACAGACCACTACTGATGGTGACACATGACCAATTGCCAAGGCACACACAGTGTGTCACTGGAGAGCATCTGATGGAGACAGTCGCTTCCTTCACTTGGCCATTAGAGCACATGATCAGACACATGTGTTCCTTTTTTTGATCCACACAAACAAAGGCAACTCAGCCTTTGTCTCACTCTGTCGTTTCTCTCACTGTCATTCTCTCACCACCATCATTCATCACTGCTTGACATCATCAACAGCGATTTTTTCAACTTCTCCAACACCTCTGATCATGCCTGCACAACAGAGCTCCTTCAACACCATGGTTTGCAAGCCACATACCCCCTCAACACTGCAACTTCAAACTTGGTCGCCTCATCGCTCGATCCAACACTCCTTCAACTCGAGGATCTGGCACCAAAGACTTACTTGGCTCACCTTCCAGGCTCAAGCACATCTTCTAACACTCGCAACACTATGCTTGCTGCGAAGACCTCAAGATCAATCTCCTGGACCTCATCCCCACAAGTTTGCTTTGCTTGCCATCCGGCTTGAGCGCATCCTCTCTCACCCACAATGCTGTGCTCGCAGCGAAGACCGCAAGACCCAGCCTCCCCAGCCCCCATCCTGATGCTTCACATGGTTCGAAACACATCTGGTACCAAAAGATTGCTTGCTCGCTGTCCAGGCTCAAGTGCATCCTCTCACAACCACAATGCTGTGCTCGCCGCACAGACCATCAAGAAGCAGCCTCCGCAGCTCTTGACCTGACACTTCACTTGGCGCAAGATGCTTTTGGTACCTTGGGACTTCTCCTGCTCGCCTTCCAGGCTTGGGCACATCCCTCTGCACCCGCAACGCTGTGCTTGCTGCACAGACTTCAAGACCCAGCCTTCCAGCACTTGTTCCGACACTTCACTTGGCTCGAGATGCAATTGATACCTCAAGATTGCTTTGCTTGCCTTCTGAGCTTGAGTGCATCTTCTCTTACCTCTGTCAGTGCCACATGGCACATGATGTTATCTTCTCCATCTTCACTGCTACTCATATCGCTCCCCTGGCCCTGAGTGATCGACAGGCCCTTCCGACTTTGAAGGGTAATGCAGTCTGGCTGGCTTCGCAAGCTGCCTGAAATACTGCCAACCTGCAATCCCAGGAGTAGTGCCCTGGCAGCAGGCCCTAGTGGGTAACAGTTGTCGCTGTGGGGTTGACCACCCACAGCCTTAGCCTCATCTCTGTTCATTGGCAGCTCAGCATGGTTGACACAGTAACGAAACCATGTCCAGCAGGCCTTGTGACATTCAAGGTATCACTCCCCCAGCCTGGCATGCTGGGAACACCCCTGTGTGGTGGCTTTTGCCAGTGAGCAATTGGCTTGCGAGTTTCGACCTGCCAACTGCCCATTGATCCAGCAGTGATAGCACCACCAACTTTGTGGTGAATGACCATCGCTGGGGCCCAACAGCTTCAAGATTTGGTCCAGCAGGCACAACAAGCTCAAACTCATTGTTTCATCTGTCGATTGGTCCCCAACAGCAGCAGCACCTTCGACTTTGAGGTGAACACCATCACTGCTCTGCCCAGCAGTGTCAAGACTTGGTCTTGACAGGTGGATGTGTGTTCACCACCATTGACAGATGTGGCATCTTGGTTGAGGTCTGGCACACCCAACACAAGCCCTCCCATGGTCTCTCCTACAACCCACAACTCACTTTACAAATGTGGTGCCAATTGGTTTGGAAAACTGTCATGCACATACACTCTAAAGTTCCCTATGGCACCCAAATGGTTGTGCATTCATTACAAGAACTCGTTTCCCCCCACTCACTTCATTGGGGTACGAGGCACAGTCCAAACCTGTGCCACCTGTTGGAAGAAGACAGTACCTACTGTGGGCCCCTCTGAACACCAGCAGAGCGGGCGCACTCCCCCCAGCACCCCTACCTCAACACTTCCCCCAGGCCCACTCAGCCCGGTGGCCGAGGCCAGCTCAGGTTTCGCCTCATTTGCATCAGTTCAAGCCTTGCGAACGCAGTTTGGCTGTCTGGAGCACAAGCTCAACAGCCAATTTGGGCAACTTCTCGACCTCCTCTGGTCACAACACCCACAGGGCCTCCCCTCAAATCCCTCCAACCCCCTCCTGACGAGCCAACCTTCAACCAACCTGGTGCCAGTGCTCATGTCTGCTGGTTCACATCTTACTGCAGGTGAGTCACCTCCCCTTTCACTCAACCGCTGCTTCGCCTGGGTCTCGGCAGATGTCATTTCCCTTGTGGAACAGGACCAGCTCCAACCAGAGCACTTGGTCAAACTTCGCAACTTGGAATCTAGGGTCTCGAAGGAGCCACCGCAAGCAGCACCAGTCACCATCAGTGATGGTGGTATGCTCACATACCAGCAGGAATCGGCAGAGACACAAGTCTCCATGTTTGTCAAAGCCATTCCAAACATCACCATGCTAACCCACATCTGGCTGGTATATGTTGCCATCAGAGTATGACACACTGGTAGCTTTGCACTCAACAAGGCCTTGCTGGCCTATTTAGAGCACCTCCTTGAGTGCAATCACCTTTATCAGTGGCAGGCTGTTGCCAATTACCACCTTGCCATCTGTTGTCAATGGTTTGGCACTGGTGTCGTCCAAGAGTGGTCCTCCTATGACCCTCAACTCAGCAGCCAGCTCTTGTATCCTCACATCAAGACTGGCTCCTCTTCCAACCGTGGCAAGTCGAGCTCTGGCTACAAGAAGCAGAGCTCCTCCTCGCAACAGCCTCAGAATCGCATGGCCCAAGCCATTGTGGTGACAGGCACCTTTGATCCCTGTCGAAAATTCAATGCTGGCTTGTCATGCCCAGGATGCAGTTGTCACCATGCTTGCATCCACTGCCAGCACAAGCACCTGATGATGCAATGCCCATCGCTCGCGGGCAAGACCAGCTCCAACCCTGGCTCTCAGCCCAAGAAGGTTACTTAATGGCGAGTACACCTTCTCACTCAGGCAGCCTGCTTGACACAGTGGCCCCCCGGTCAGGGCAAACCTCTGCACCATCTTCTCTGCCTGGTCAGCATGAAACCACACCACACAGGTTCGAGCAACCCTCGGCACCTCCATCCCCACCTGGTCAGCTAAAAAACACACCTCTAGGGTCCGAGTGATCCTTGGCACCTTCCCTCCTGCCTGGTCAGCACCTAGTGAGACCTTCTTGGCTCATGGTGCCACAACCCACAAACCACAGGCCAGAGACACTCTCCGCACCTCCACCACTGCCTGGTCAGCATACAACTTGACCTTCCCAGCCTGGTCAGCTCATCACTGTACCACACAGGTCTGCACGCAGTGCAGCACCTTCGCCTCCCACTAAGTGGGACTCCCTTCCCAAGGGCATCATTGACATGTCATCTGACTTTGCCGCTAGCTTTCTTTTGGCCTCCTTAACAGGCTCACCACCACCACCAAGGCCCAATACCTTGTGTGAGCTTCCCATCTTCAATACTAGTGACACACCTGCCACTGCTGGCTCCCTCCAACTCCAACAATGGGATTCTTTCCTTAACCTGTACCCTGACCAAACCTTTGCTGCCCAGCTACATGGAGCCCTACGCCACAGGGTTAAACTGGGCTACAGCGGACCACTACATAACACGATGCACCTGGAGGTCACCAACTTGGCAATGGACAATGCTGCCATTCACCATGTCCACTGTGAGATAGACACATGCTTGGCAGAGGGTCAACTTTGTTTCATCACTGACCCCACCACCACCAAACTCGTGTGCTCACTGGTGGGTGTGGTCCCAAAACCACACAGCAACAAGCTGCATACCATCTACCACTTGTTGCACCCACATAAACCAGGCTTGCGACTGCCATCGGTCAACGAGGGTATCCACCCCTCCTTTGTCTCCATTCGCTACGAGAACCTTGATACAGTTGTGGAGTTCATCCGGGAGCATCCCAATGCCTCTCTGTGGAAGGCAGACCTGGAAGATGCTTTCTGGCATGTCATTGTAGCCGAGTCTGATGCCAGACTCATGGGCATCAACTTTGCTGGCTGGTTCTACAAGGAGTGTGCTTTAGCTTTTGGCAGCCACTCTTCCCCCTTTCTCTTCAATTTATTCATGGAGTTCCTACACTGGCTGACTGCCTTCGGCCTACAATCAGTAGCAACACCTTCTTCCCATGCAAAGGTGTCACATTACCTTGACGACTTTTTCAGTGCTTCTGACCCCTCTGCTGATGCTGCCACCCCCATCCAAGTACTCAGTCTTGCCACTGCAGCCCTTGGCTTCAAGATCAGTCACAAGAAGATGCTCTGGGCCACAACCCAACTTGAAGTTCTAGGAATCGAGCTGGACTCTGTGGCGCAGACAGCCTCCATCACCCCCAAGCACTGACAACATATCCTGCAGTCTTGCTTATGGATCTTAGACAGAGGCCAGGCCTCCCTCCTGGAGCTACAGCAGATTGCAGGCTATCTGCAGTTTGTCACGCATGTTGTGCCCCACAGATGGGCTTTTCTTTGTCAACTATATGATGCGGTGCAAGCCCATTACAAGGCTCCCTTCGACTGCCACATCAGCAGGTCCACCAGGGCTGAGCTATCTTGGTGGGTTGCAACCCTTCAGTCATGGGAAGGTGTCTCTCTCCTCCAACCTTCCCCACTACTCATCGAGCATGTCTGGACTGATGCTTCCAAGAGGGGCATTGGTGCTCACCTCAGCACTATGGACAACCCTCAAGCTGTCTTCTCACACAAGCTGGCTCATCGCCACCAAAAAAAGGACATCCGCTTCCTCGAAGCATTAGCAGTCCTTGAGGCCTTGCGACACTTCTCCCCACTCTGGTCTGGTCCACGCCACGTAGTCATACATGTTGACAACGAGAATGTAGAATATGGCCTTAAAAAAGGCTCCATTTGGGACTTGCAGATGCAAGTGCTCTTCTGAGCAATCTTCTCTCTGTGCCTGCAGCACCACATCGATTTGGTCCCAGTGCGAGTCAGCTCAGAAGCTAACATTCTTGCTGACACTCTCTCTCACCAATGCTTCACCTTTCTTCAGCAGTCTTATCCCTGGGCCTTCTCCCTCCTGCACCTCAGGAACAAGGCTCAGCACCACCACCCAGCTTTGCTGAAGCAGCAAAACTCTCCCCTCAGGCTGCCTTCCTCCTCTGGAACGGCCTTGCCACCAGCACATGAGCCAAGTCCATGGCAGCATGCCTTGACTTGCCTCCTATGCCACCAACACCCTCGGCTTTGCCAACCCCTTCCCAGCCTTGCCAACTGCTCTCATCGAGTGGACAGCCCACCATCACTTGGCCAGTCAGACGTTCAACATGCTCAAATGGGACCTTGCTGTCCTCAAGTCTTGGCATGTCGACCTTGGCCTCTCCACCTTGGCCTTTGACTCTGAGCATTTGGAGTGCATCATATGTGGCTTCAAGAGAGTCATTGGAACACCACTCCCTACTGCCAAGCTACCTATCACCCTCCCCCTCCTACAACAGCTGGTGTGGGCACTCAAGACAGTCTGCAGCTCCCAGCATGACTGCTGTATGTTCCGGGTGGCATTCTGCCTTGCCTTCACCTGCTTCTTGCACTCAGGTGAGCTCACTTGGGAAAAGGAAGGCCCCAACATGCTCACTGTCTCTGCCATCACCTTTGTGGCCAACTACTCTTACACCACCGTCACACTGCCGGCCAGCAAGACGGACCCATTCAGGCAAGGTACCACACTCACTGCGCCAGTGGTACCCTTTAGCACCTGCGCTGTGGCAGCCCTATGCAACATCTGCTTCAAGCGCCAGCCTCACAAGCCGCTCTTCATCCTCGAGCATGGATGACCCTTTGGCAGGTCCACCTTTGTCTCAATGCTCTGCCGCTGCCTCCAGTCATGCAGCATATCACCCTCTTCCTATTCCAGTCACTCCTTCCGGCATGGAGCAGCAACCTGGGCTGCAGCAAATGGTGTGGAAGCCGACACCATCAGAGGCTTGGGCCATTGGAGAAGCAAGTGCTTCTGACAGTATGTTGACCGTTCGGCTGAGGACAGAGCCACCACCACCAGGGTGGCCCTGTACACCAACTCCATGGCCCCTCTGTCCCTCGACACTGTCACCTGGCATGATTTTTGATCACACAGTGCCTCTCTTCTTGGCCTCGCCTGTCGAGACTCTCCAGCCACAGCTCATGACCGTCACACCTTATGGTATGCCACTTGCTCACCAGGTGGCCACGGCTGGGAGCTCGCAAGTGACTCCTCAGAGTTAGGCAATCCTATAACCTCTTTCTTATTTGTCACAGGTGCTGTTTTGTGCTCACATGCTGGAGTGAATGATAAGAAATGATGACACACCTATAGTTTCCCCGTGTGGTTGCAAGGCATGGCAAAAGACAATTGAGACACACAAGGATGTACAGGTAATGTGAGTTGTAGGAGGTTTGGTGCGAATGCCAAGTATGGTTCATCGCGACCACTCAAACCACAGACGAACCATCACACAGTCACAATGGCATAATGCCCATGACAAACGCTACTCCTCAACATGATGCAGCAAGAGAAGTGAACACTGTGTCAAGCGCACAATGGAGGGGGGGGGGCACAAGGTATATAAGCACCTGGTATCCATGTATCTATCCACACTTAGAATTATTGAATCAAGACTTCACTTCTCCTACCCAATAGTTAACAATTGACAGTGATTGTTACCTATGTGTTACCAATAGCCACCTCTCATACACAGACCCTCAAGAATTGTTGGCTATAATAAATAATTGACCTCTGACATCAGCAAATCTGCAAAGTGTGAGCACACTAGAACACTAGTAAATTGATAGTCATCACTACTCACATAGTCACTGCTGTTACCAAGGCCACAGGTATAACAACTGTGATACAGCCCCTGATGAAGGAATAGTTGTGACCACCGATACTTGACAATCGATGGCAATTGTCAGTTAGCGCAAGCACTTGGTAAAGGTATCAATTGTAATTCCCAATATCGGTAGCATCACCTCCCAATAGCAACAGACAGGTACCAATACCAGGATATCTCACTGTCAATTTCAATACTCACCACCGCAAATGGCAAGAAGGAAGGCATTGGCAAATCAGTCACTGTTGATGCAGATGGAGATGGCGCTGTCAAAGTCACCAAGCACCAGGGTGTGGGTGATGAGCTTGTTGGCCTCAGACTCTTCTGATGGGTAGATCTTGAAGGTGGAAGGACAAATGTTCTTGCTGGCAACCGACAAGGGCCCAGGTGAGCCAGCAGTGGCAGCAGCCAAGGATTACATGGGGGCTTGAGACTCGGAGAGGAGATGATTGGGCAAAGCAGAGCAGACAGCAGGGGTCTGACCAGCAGAGATCTGGCTGAAGAAGTCGGAACCTTCATTGGTGCTGGCACCAGCTGCATCATCACTGAAGAGGCTGGGCTCATTGGCATCCTTGGCCTCACCTTCAACAGCCTTATTGGATGAGGGCTCTGCAGTGGCCATTGCATCAGTTGTGGAAGCAGCAGTGGCAGACTCATCCTTGCTGATGGCAGGTGTGGCTGTTTGAGGCTCATCGACAGCCTTGATTGTTGGGAATCCTGTCAGGACCCAATAACTTGTTCAATGACATAACCTGACACAAGTCACTGACAATAGTTGACAGATGCTGATGCATGTTAGTTATTGCCTGTCAAGACACCACAGTTGCTAACAACATGCAACTATCACTGTCGATAGTTGCCAGACACCACGATGGATGAACTCTCAATGCTCCACCCATGAACCAACCACAGATCCCTCCCACATGCAACCAAATCACCTGATATACTACCATAATCACTGGCAATTATGGTTTCCCCATTGGTGACCCACCAAAGACCAATGGCGACACAGGATTCCAGGTGCAGCAGGGTAACTATAAGTGGTGATTACTGTTTCCCCACTGATGACACACTGAGGTGTCATGGGACTCTAAGCACAGCAGGGTAACTACAAGCAGAGGACCCACTTCCAAGAGAAACACAGTAGCGAAAGTGTGGTGATGCTGTTGATACACAAACTATCACTGATGATTATGGAAAGACAGCGACACTTCATGGGGAATGTTAGCGACACGGCATGGGTAGTTGCAGGGACACATGAGATGGACAGGGAAACCTTGAGTACGAATCATACACTCTGGTATACAAAAGACCACCATGTTAAGGGTCAGTCTAATGACCAAGACTGATGGAGAACATGTATATAAGTTGACATTATCCCTGTACCTATCCATTGCACACTATCAAATCAACTAATTATCTCTCTTTACATATAGTGCAACAATTGACAGCAATTGTTGCCAATCCACTCATATCCCCTTGCAGACAACAGTGATCTGTCACCATCACCAATTGTCTCACCTGCATCAACCTCCAACTCTATACAAGACCAAGCTAAGTTATCAGTAACATTGCCAGATGCAATCTTCCCAAGGAGATACACTGACCAGTCAATGAGTAATTGCTATTGTCACCACCACTACTAAGCTGCAGGTATAATAACTGTGAGGCAGTCTGCGACAATAGTCCAATATCAGATATTTGACTTGCAATCATTGATGGTGATAATTGCACATCAATATTGTCTAACACACCTGTCAACTAATGCAAAGAGAATCAGCAGTTATCAGTCCCCAATCATCCAGCAAAGCCAGTGATTCACCCTTTCCATTAGGTGGCACTGGGCTGCTAGGTCTCGGAAATGCTCCACATGCTGGGTAGTGGCTCCTGGCATGTCAGTAGTGAGCCTTGATGTTAGGAGCTTATTGTAGGCTTCTACCCAGTTGCTACACTGGTTGTATAGCTCCCTGAGCCTGGTGGTGAAGTGACTCCAATTGTGGAAAAGCATGCCTTGGTGGTGGTGGTCTACATGGAGCTTTCCCTTCCACCACTCCCAGGCGGTGTCTTCAAGTTGAGCTGCTGTATGGAAGATCATTGTGGTGTGGTCATGGATCCCATTAACCTTGAACCACACGTTGGCCTCCAGGATGAAGATATTGACATCTCGGGTGTTGAGCTTTGGGAAAGGGGTCTTGAGAGCTGAGCATGGTTTAGCCTCGTGCTCATGGGCTGCACTTCCCTGGGCCTCAGCCACCTCAGATTTGATGTACCAGGGTCCTGTGGGTGTGGCGTACTTCTCCCAGTTGGTATAAGCTCGACGTCTGAGGATGTTGAAGGTAACTGATTGAGGAGGTGGCCTAGTGGCTGGAGTTGGTGTCTCGAAACCACTAAGGTAGGATTCATCAGTGGGTTCCCACACTTGACAGGGAGGAGAGCGGACGTCCTGCTCCGAAGCTCCTCAGGCAGAGGGTGAGGACTCCTGCTGGTCAAGGCGAGCCCAGAGCTCAGCATTTTCCTCTTGCTGTCATTCAAGTAGCTCAATGAGCCAGTCAAGTTTGGCAAAAAGGGTAGGATCAGCCATCTCGTGAACTTGGGGCATTGCTTGTACCATCCACTCTAATGTCAGCAGCCGTGAGCCTGATACCCAGGATTCCAGAAGTGGTCGAGTCTTGCCAGATTCTGTTGAGATCCGGCAAGGGAGACAGGACTGAGCAGATCTGGGAGATCCGGTGAGATGAGTCTGACTCAGCAGATATTGGTGATATCCCTTGAGTGGAGGATCTTCTGACAGATTTTGATGGGCCACTGTTGACACTCCATACAGGGGTAATGCAGCAAGTTCGGATCTGTGTTGCAGCTATACAACACCAACGCAAGTGTCTAGACATTGCATTGTGCAGCAGAGGGGGTCAAACTAACCACTGGTCATCATCAATGGTGGTGATGGGCTGTTAGGGCTGGTGGAGGTTCCAGGCCCGTGGTGGAGGTTCTGCCTGTAGTTGAGGTGCTACAGTGTTGATTGAGGTTTTGACAACATCTTTTGCAATGCTCTCTGTTCTCCAACAGAGACACAGACTACAATGGTCGCAATAACTGGTATTGCAATGTGTGACATATAATGAGGGTGTAAACAGAGAACATGTATGGTACAATTTGGTAATATCAGTAGTGGAGTGGATGATTCTTTGCTCATCCACTAGTGTCATTTCCACCCTTATATATAAACATGAGTATCCTACCCAGGGGTCCTCATGCGACACAACCTGCATGTGTAGGAGCTGCCCTCTGATTGGCTCCCACTGGTCTTGGCAACTTCCAAGTTGCCAGCTGGACTTGACCTCCCTGTCAAGCCTCCATCCACATGGCTGACACAGCTCTATGGTGGTTATAAGGGCCTGCCAGTGTGCTTACTGCTGTTGCCTTATGTTCCATTGAGCGAGGCCCACTCAACAGATTTCCTTGAAATCTGCTGAGCTGGGTTTACTCACCCAATTTTGGTTACAGCCCGTACTCCACAAATTTCCCTGAAATCCATTGGGTTGGGCTTGCTTACCCAATTTCCTGATCAACTCTGCGCAGGCTGCACAGCCTTAATCTCGGGGTCCCAAATCCCATAACATCTGGCTTGAACGCTGGACTCAATGGTTAGATGATACATGCATGATGACACAAAACTTTAACCTTCCTCACTATCTATCTCTGTTTGGAAGAGATTCATGATGACATCGAGTTAAGGTTCTGCACTGTCTTCTGCACTATCATTCTTAACATCTTCTGCACTAGCTTCATTCTCCTCTTCTGCACTCTCTTCACCATCTTCTGCACACTCAGCTTTGCTCTCCTCAATGTATATAGACTCAACTTCAGCAACATCAATGTTGCCCTCCTTCCATCACTTCAGCTCTCAACTGTCTGCTGATCTTAGCTGCTGCTCTACCCGACACATACCACACTCCACATACATCAGTCTGTCACAAACATGATGTCTCTCTCCACCCTTGCTATTCTCATTGGAGCCTTCATCATTCAGCGAGCCATCCTGCTCTGGAATGACCTTGTATTCGACATTGCTGTGTGATCAAGAGATACAACATTGTTAGTGTTGGGAAAAATATGTCTGCATAGCCACCCACCAAAGCCAGCACCTGGGGTGGCTACACTGAGGAGCCAGCACCTGTAGGAGCCAGCAAAGTAGCCACCAAGGTGGCTTTGGGGGTGGCTACACGGATGTATTTTTCCTTGTTTTAGGATATGAATCAGACTGCAAGGACAGAATGGAGAGAACCGTGGAGAATGATATGACTCACCCAGGAGAAGAGACGGTAGTTCTCCACTGGAAGTAAGAGACGCACATGGGAAGACCATATAGAATCATAGAATTACACACATGTATATAAGATGACCAAAGGGAGACACACCTCACAGAGAACTCCCTTGTCCAATACTAAGAGGTCAACTCCAACTCCTAGGTTGTCTATCGCAGAGCAAGTTCTTAGCCACTCCACTCACACAAAACCCCGAAGTGCTAATAGAAAGGATATGCGAACTATTTGATCAAAGAGATGATGCTGATGGAAGATAAAATTCCCCTTTTTTGTTGTGATGGTAATGATGCGTCGTAAGTGCCTTGCATACCACCACCGAGTCTAACGAGGATGTGAGTTTAATTATTGCGACCTTTCGTTTCAAGGTGTTGGAGGATGAGCACGCAGATGCAGTCGTTGTGTGATGTGACTTTGTAACGCTGTAAGTTTGCCGTTCGAGTTTCGTATTTGGTTAGCGCCCATAACTATAGCAGACCGAAGCAGCTCTCAAGATTAGCCTTCGAGGTTGCGCGAGTCACATGCACGGCTTTGCGCCGGAAGCCAGTGATGAGAAGAAGCGGCGGATGGACCGAAGAGAGGCTGCTCAGGAGACGAGAGGCAGCAAGCATGAAACAGCTCGGGACAGCCACGCGAATTGAGCGAGTACAGACTAGACAGCTCATATGACAGGTAATCTACAGTGGTCGGATATCCAAAGACAGCATGAACAAACTCGGGCTGACGATGCATAGGAAAGGAGTCACTAAGTAGGGGAATACTCATTGTATAACGGGGTGTGCCTTACAATTTACCTCGCCGGTAACGTCAAGAGCGAGTAGTCTTCGGCATTGCGAGTCTTCATCGAAGGACGCGGATGATAGATAGGTGTGCAAAAGAGGGCAACAGATCATCCGCAAAAGGGTGCAGATCGCAGAAGAAGAAAAACCAGCGGCAGGGGTGTTAAGGCGTACAAACAAATCGACGTAGACGAGAAGGAACCGTTTCTTGTGCTTGGCTATCAGGCGAAACCTGGGGAAACCCTGCCTGAGGGCATCGGTTGAAGAAGGAAGCAGAAACAGATTTCACGTTCACAAAACTGTGTACAGAGTAGGATGTCAGACATGGCGACGTCAGAGAAAGGGCTTGAGACCGAAAAGGGCCAAATAGACTTTTAGGGGCCACCGCAGGGACGAGCCAAGACCCTCACTGGAAATTCGATCTCGAGATTGTGTTCTTGGCTTTCTCGCTCTTGGCGTGGGGAAGGTGACTCGCTTGTTACAGGCGTTTGTAAGCAAACCAAAAGGATCGTATCGTGTGAATGCGAATGAGAACAAGAATGAAGAGAGCTGAGGCTGATTTTCTTTGAAAAGGTCGATGAGAAGAATAATAATGGGACCTGCGGATGATCTCCTGATCCAGAGAAAAGTTAGGAGGCGCGAGTCACATGAGCAACGACGCGAATGCAACTGAGCGTCCGTTGCTTGAAGAGGTGGACTAAATAACAAGGGTTCAAGTTGTTCTCGGAATGCACAACAAGCGCATGCCGCGGGTCCGAGCGAGCAGCTGATGATGCTACTTGAACCACTGCAGCGATCATGAAGGCGGTAAAGTAGGGTCCACAACAGAAGCAGGCTCGGTTTCGTTCTAGAAGAAAGAATGTCAACAAGAAGCGGTGCGCGCGGATGCGCCTTGGCTTCCAGACGAGAAGCACGCACTCGTGCCGGTCAACCTAATACAGTACCACAGTTCTGTATGGTGTACGCTAAGCACCTCTAATGGAACCAACACGAGTCTAAAAATTCAGCTTGCGACGTCGACATACTTGCCAAGTGTGTTGCAAGAAAGAAAAAAAAAAAAAAGACCGAGGCAGGGTAGAGCGAGGCGCGGGAGCTGTCAAAAAGGGCGAGCAGAAAGGCTCATAACTTATCATTCGGCGATGGAGTTGCATGCCGCCACCGCTTTGTCTATTGACACACTCAGGTACACGAGTTGCCTGCGGCTGAATCCGCATAGACACATCCACCCACACCTTGAGAGCGAGAACGCTTTCCTTTCGTTTCCGATGGAAACATGGCAGACGATGGCGTGAAGCTGCACTCGAGTGCATAACTAACTACTCTGTGCGCTGTCCGTACCGAGCGTGCTGTGCTGTCGATCGCATGCATGCACCCGGAGGGAGAAAGAAAGGATCGACGCTCGAGCGTTGTTTTGACGTTGTGCGTGTTGATCACGTTCAACGTCTTTCGCGCGTCGACATTGTTGCTAGCAAAGCGATAAGTTGAAGCGTGCTGTACAGTACGATTTGCCAGCTAACTAACTACAGTAGCCAACAAGCCAGCCGAGTAATTCATCGCAGATCCTGCTTGTGCCATGTCACAGGGTAAGACCATGCAAACAAAGCAGAGTCCGAGCAAGTCCTTTCCTCTTCGTCATTAGCGCACAGCCGGAACCCGCTCCTTCCACCTTCAGCCACCGCTCTTCACGTTCGCGACCATGCTTTGTCTCTTGCGTGTTTTGAACAGTGGGTGTATGTCTTTCTCGGTGACGGTAAACTGTGAATACCAACAGAAAGACGAGTGAGAGTGGCATAACATGGTTTCAATCGACGCATGAATGGCAAGGGCAACAAAGAGAGTGCCGGAGTTCCAGTCGCCGCTTTGTTAACGAACGCACTCGGTCCCGAAACGTCGCGTCTCTCTGCGGCTTTGCAACTGCCAAATTCAACTCAATGGAAGGAAATTCACAGAGAGAGAGGGAGAGGAGAGGGAGAGAGAGAGTAGATTTTCAAATAAGGGAGTTCGAATTGATTCCTCTGTCGCAGTGCTCTCTCTCTCTCTCCTCTGCCCCACGCCTGCATCGGGCAGAGTAGGTTACAGTTAGACGACCAAAAAATGCATTTCGAATTTCGAGTTCTAATTTTCATGCGTCTAGCCCGCGTTTCGTGTTGACTTATTTGGTTTCGAATCCAACTTGGCATTGACTCGAATCGGGCTGCTCCGCGACTCATCCTCCACTATCACCTTATCACCCCTAATTTTAAGAGAGACAAAAAAGGGAGTGGAAAAAATCGTCTTTTTTGGGTCACACTGCTCCATTGCCCTGGCCTGACCTTCCTTTTTGATTGCCGGAGGATGCACGCACACACGCACACACGCACGCTCTTCTGCGCTGCTGCTGCTGCCGTGGGCTTCGATGCACCACATCCACATTGGGACCGTGGTTCGGCTTCCATCCTCCGTTGGAGATATCATTTGTTTGACAGCTGCTCTGCCCTCATGTGCCCCACATGTTCTTTTTCTCTCTCTCACAAGTCACGCTGCTTTTTTCCCATGACAACCTTGTTCCTTTCATCGACCGGCGCCTCTGACGTACACAGCCACGCCTCGTTCCGTCCCCTTTCCTTTCTTTTTTCTTTTTTTTTTTTTTTGTGCTTACCTTCTCATTGCTCTTTTCTGATCTTCTCGGTGTGACTCTCTGTGTAAGCGCACTGTGATGTCGTGGAGATGGAAGCTGATCTTGCCATGCCAATCATTGGTTACGACGACGCTCGCGATTGACAGGGGCTCATTCAGGGACCTCTTCAGGGACTGGACTGCTTCATCCCCATCCGCATCGATGATATGAGAGAGAGAGTTGACCTTTGCCGCTTTTGCTGCATTGTGGACGTGCATTTGAACCCTACCTCGACCTCGCTCTTTGCCGGTTTGCTATCTCTTGCGGCACTATTCCCCACGGCGATATCCATACAAACTTTCCCCTTTCCGTCGCCGTCAGACCGCTCTCTCCCTCTCTCTGTACTCGCTGTCTGTCCACATGTGCCCTCTGTCTCATGCATCTCTCTGTCTCTCTGCCTCCCGTCCCTCTACCTATCGACTGGATCTCTGCCTTCTAACTGCTCGTTCTGTCTTCCCAAAAACAAAACCCTTTTCCTCCCCTATCATGCCCTGTCGAGGGGGTTCAGATCAGATCCACAGCCCTTGCCCGTTTGCCCCGGACTTTGAGCGACCAAAATCTTCTCTCCTCCCTCTCTCTCTCTCTCTATTACTCTCGGGCCCTGCATCTTCGTTAGCAACAATACTCTGCTGACACCGCTGCCTTCCGACTCTGTTGTTGCTCACACATCCATCCTCTTTCCGTTCATTCCTCTTCGCCGTCATACACCTTGGCAATCGCTCGCTTGGGCTTCTCCCTGATCCACACTTCGAGTTCCGCATCTCTGCTCAGCGTCCCGGTTCCTTAATACTAGACACCTCCTTGCACGAACAAACACACCTGCACCCTTCCTCCTTTTTCTTCCTCATCATCATCGTCGCCCGTCATCATCATCCTCTGAGCATCGTCCCTTCACACCGCATCCCGTCGCTTTCCTGCTCTCTACCAGCTGTAGCAACCAGGACATTTCTTCCCACCTTTCAGCTTTCATCGGATCTCAAGTGTATGGCACCAACCGAACCTCGACGCCTCCAACGCTTTACGTCTTACATCCTACCATCCCCCAACATAGCATCCGCTCCCGCTCACTTGCCATTGTGACCATCTCCTCCCCATTCCGGACACTCACTACCACATATCGGGAGCATCACACCCGCAGACTCTCGTATCATGCGATCATCTTCCTCGGCGCTCGTCGCCACCTTGGCCTCAGCGCTTCTGCTAGCCACCAGTGCTACCGCTGATGTCAATCTTAGCCCCGCCTCAAGCGTTTCACAAGCAGGCTCCTCCGTCTCCAACACCATCAACCCTTCTTACGCTGGTTTCGGCATCGAGCCAACAGATATTCTCGTCTACACCGGTACCTCATCACGCAACGAGCTCACCTACAACCTTCTCTCCAATCTCGCAGGCTACACCGGCGCACCTCCTCACATCCGGGTCGGTGGTAACGCCGGTGATACCATGCTCTATGACGATTCCGTTTCGGGCTACCAGTTCCAGCAGAACCCCAACCCCACCGGCTCAGGCAACGCAAGACCATCCGACTACTTCCTCTTTGGCCCTGACTTCTTCCGTGCCTTTAACTATCTCCCCGCCGGAACTCCTATCACGTATGGTCTCAACCTCGCCTACCAGGGCTCCGATGCTTTGCAGCGCATTCAGAACCAGGCAGAAGCCGCCTTCCAGCACGTCGGAACTAACACTTCTGGCGCGAGGATCGTCAGTCTCGAGATTGGCAACGAGCCCGATCTTTACATCGATCTCGGTTACCGTAGTCAGAACTGGAGCCCTACCGACTTTGGCAATGAGTGGGCTTCTCGTGCTCAAGCCGTCTACAACTCGACTCTCCAGAGCAGAGGCTACAGCTCTAACTTCTTCGAGGTTGCTGCTACTGCCACCACCGCCACCAAGAACGGTCAGCCTTTCCGCATCGCCAACCTCGTCGGCAACACCGCCGGTGTCGCCGTTGACAATGGTATCTACGTCGCTGGATGGAACCAACACGACTACTACTACTACGTCAATGTCTCCAACTACCAACTCACCCTCTCTACTCTTCTTGACCTCTCCACTACCGTCAGCCAGTTCCGCGAGTGGGCGGGTCAGGTCGGCCAGGCCATCGTTACCGGCAAGCCTTACTTCCTTCGTGAGATGGGCAGTGTCGGTCCCAACGGTATTCAGGGTATCAGCGAGACCTTTGGTAACGCTCTCTGGACTCTCAACTTCTTCTTCTACGCCGCCAGTATCAAGGTTGACAGTGTCCAGATGCACATGACCCAATACTCGGTTGCTGCGCCATGGCAGACCAACTACTTCAATGGCAGGGGTCCTCACATTCGTCCCACCTACTACGCATGGGCAGCATGGGCACAGGTCATCGGCCCCACCTGTAACTCAAAGATCGCTTCCATCTCCTTGAGCAACCAGCCCGGCTCGTATACCAATCGTCTGGGCGCTTATGGTGTCTACCGCGGCGACGCCTTGACTTCCGTTGTTATGCTCAATACACAGCCATACTACGCGAACAGCGGCAACCCCAGCTACCAGAACTTTGTGCTCAGCTTGCCTTCCCTCGCCGGTCAAACCGTCTACCTCCACACGCTGTACGCCGACGGCGTCGACTCAACTGCCAACGTAACCTGGA
Source organism: Ustilago cynodontis (assembly GCA_928865425.1). NCBI lineage: Eukaryota > Fungi > Basidiomycota > Ustilaginomycetes > Ustilaginales > Ustilaginaceae > Ustilago > Ustilago cynodontis. Next base: position 282,019 of record CAKMXY010000024.1, on the reverse strand, counting down.
ACGGCATCAGCTACGAGCAGAGTGGCAACGGCCAGCCTGTTACCGTCAACGGTACCCAGTGGACCATGGCTGTCGGTGCTGACGGCTCTCTTACTGTTCCTGTTCGAGACAGTCAAGTTGTCGTGGCCAGCACCGTACGACTTGGACGTGAGTCAATCAACTCCAAGAACTGCCAGAACCTCGAGTCGACGGGCACCATTCCCGGCACCGGAACTGGCAATGCCAGCGGTTCTGGCGGCAAGGCTGCTCCCACCTTCAAGGCTACCACTGGTTTCAAGTCAGATATGCCTCTCAGCATGACTGCCATCATCGCCATTGCAGCTGGTGGAGGTGCCTTTGTGCTCCTGTTGCTTGGTCTTTCAATCTGGTGCTGCGTCCGCTCGTGCAAGAAGAGCAATGCTCGCAAGGCCCGCAATGCTGCCATCCTCAAGGCTCCTCCCCGTCACGATGACCACCCGTTGCTCGGCTCCGATGCACATGACGAGAGTTACGCCTCGTATTCTGCCTTCCAGAACTCACCTGCTCATCGCGGCACTGATAGCCCCATGACTTCGGTCAGCCATGGTCAGCAGATCTATCCCTCGCATTCGTATCATAACATGCAGCCAGCGTACGAATATACACCGACAGGCTACCAACAACACCAGCAGCAATACCAGGCTCGCTACTCTCAAGCGATGCCTGTGCAAGCTTCGCCTCATCCGGCCCAGTACTACCAGCAGCATCACACCTTCCTGCAGAGTCCATACCAGGCTTATGGACACACTAGCTCGCATGGTCATGGCCGTGCATACTAGAATCATCACTTAGAACCCACTCTAGATCAAGGCTGTTTCTCACTCATGGACACTTTTGACTACATCGGAACCGTTGTTAATATTCCCAGCAGCAGTCTTCCCCCTTGGATCTTTCATACACATACCCCGCTTCCGGTTCATACACACGCTCATTTCAGCAAGCTATCTTTCTCTTTCGTCACCTATTCAGTCAGTCAGTGTTGTTCATCGGCGTCTGCCACAATCATGTATTAGCACGTCCCCTTTGCATTCATCTTCTTTGCCTTCGCTTTCATTCCTGTAGAGTAGTCTGTTTATAGTATCGCCCTCCTCACAGCGTCACTTTGTCGTTCGTTTTCGCGGGCCTGCTTCAATTGCCAATGTCATCAGTTCGTCCTCCATTCTGCCTCCGCACGTCTGTTTGCCGTGTCTCGCTGCCTATCTCTGCGCAAGCCGAGCTGAGGTCATGCTTCGTCAGCGCCCGCAGCGGCATGAGCATCAAAGAATGATCTCATCTAATCTCTGAACGAACGGGACGCAGCCGATCTGTTCGGTGTCCTTTGATCATGCTGATGGTTCCGTCATACTGATCGTTCTTGTCACGACTCAATGAAATCGGATGCTGCGTGCCACAACTAAGGCGCCTGCTCGAGATACGAGCTCATTCAAGGCCAGAGACAACACAAGCCTGCACGCAAATAGCTGAGAGGATGATGCAAGGTATATTGGGATTACAATGCGCAGCGCTTGCGCCAATGGTATAACTTAATCCTTCATCTATCAAGTCTTTGGAGACTGTCTGTCATCATGAACACATTAAAATTCTATACCTGCTAGAAGTGACAAGGTGGAAAAGGAGGTGAAGTCCGCTTTTACCATGCGATCTTTGCAATGACGCTGTTGGGGAAGGTCCTGACGAGAAGCTTCCTCAACTCATCCATAGCAAGAACGCCGATAGCGAGGGGAATGGGGATGAACCAAAACTCGATTGGGATCGAAGCGGTAGCGAAGAGGTTCTGAATGCCCTTGACCTCGGTAACAAAGATGGCAATCACCAATGCAGCAAGTGCACCGAGAATCAGGTAAGGGTTGCGGCGCTGCTTACGGATAGGATCGGCCTGGAAGATCGAGAGACGCTTGTTGCGGACGGAAAGCAAGTTACCCCACTGCAGAATGACGAGCGTGACGAAGTAGACACACTGACCAGTGGAGAGGAGCTTGTTGAGCTCGTCGGCAGTGTAATCGTGGAAACCGTCTCCGAACTTCTCAAAGGCAAAGAAGAGGTCCTTTGCGGGGATTTTGGCGTATCTCCACATGTAGAGGAAGAACATCGAGTGCGCCGTGACGGTCTCCATAACACCAATGAAGAGGTAGCTCTGTCCGTAGATGGCCTTGTTGACCAAGTGGTCGGCTTTAGGGTTTCTTGGTGGCAACGAGAGGAGGTCGAACTCCTCCTTCTCGAAGATAAGGGTAAGACAGCAGACCAAATCGGTGAAGCAGCAGATAATGATCATCAAGAATGAGCTGAGAGGAAGAGGGACACCCATGAAGACGTTCAGAATAACCGGCCAGTCCTCCGACCACGAACCAGCGGGAAGGAGGTAAGAGATGACCTTTTGCAAGTTCTGGAAGACCAATCGACCGAGTCTGATAGCCTGAATGATCGAGCTAAAGTCACCCATGAGGACAAGATCAGCCGCCTCCATGGCGACATCGGAACCAGAGACCATAGCAATACCTACGTCGGCAGCCTTGAGCGCAGGAGCATCGTTGACACCGTCACCAGTGACAGCGACGACGCAGCCACGATCTTTGAGCTCGTTGACGATCTTCAACTTCTGTTCGGGTGTGGTACGGGCAAAGACGATCTCCTCGTAGCGGCAGATGACATCCCATTTGTCCTGAGTGATCTCGGGAATCTCCTTGCCCTCGACGAGCAAGCTGGCCTCGATGATATCACGAGGGCCGTTGAGCTTCTTGAGCGCCTTTTCGCTGAGTTCGGGTGCGTCGGTGTTGAATCGGCTCTTGAGTTCGGAGTCGGCAATGCGATCAGGCTCACCGTTGTGAGTGAAGATACCAACCATCTTACTAATAGCAGCGGCAGTGAGCGAAAAATCACCGGTGACCATGAAGAAACGCGAACCAGATCGTCGGCACTCTGCAACAGTGTGAGGAATGTCGGAGCGAGGAGGGTCCATAATGCCGAGGAGACCGATGACAACAAGGTTAGATTCGGAAGCCGAAGCAACCTCTTCCTCGTACTCGCTGGTGCCGGGCTTGAAAGTAGCGTTGAATTGACGTTTGGCGAGAAGGATGACACGCTCACCACGACGAGCCCAGGACTCCTGGGTGTTGATGAGCTGAGTCCGAGCAGCTTGGTCGAAGATCTTGGTCTCACCGTCGATAGCCGAGTAGAAGTGCGAGATGCGGGGCATAAGAACATCAGGAGCACCCTTGACGTACATGTCGTCGGCGGCGTTGGTGGTACCATTCTCGTCGTTGCTTCGCATGACAGTCAACATGAACTTGTTCTTGGAGTTAAAAGGAACATCGTAGACACGGCGGTAGGCGGCCTTGATCTCCTCGGAGCCGGGGAACGATGCGGAGAGGCGAAGGACAGCAGCGTCGGTTGCGTTACCCTGAACAGTGCGCTCAGCAGGCGAGATGGTGTCGCTGGAAGGGTCGAAGAAAGCATCGTTGCAGAGGGCCATGCCGTGCTTGAGCTGCTCGAAAGCGTACGACTTGTCAAGGGTAGAAAGGTCGTTTCGGGTGCACTCCTTATCGACAAAGCCAATCGAGGCGACCGACATCTTGTTCTCGGTAAGGGTTCCCGTCTTGTCAGAGCAGATGACGTTGACGCAACCAAGAGTCTCGACGGTGGAGAGGGCCTTAGGAAGAACCTTGACATCACGCATGCGGCGAGCGATAAGCGACAGGGTCAGGGCGACAGCGACGGGCATACCTTCGGGAATGAAGGCGACGACAAGACTCATGAGGTTGGTAAGGATACCGACGGTGCTGAGGAAAGCGGGATGATCGCGTCGGAGCCATGCGAGCCAGGTGATGAGCATGATGAGGACGAGCGAGACAGTAAGACCGATGATGATATAGACGAAACGCGAAATCTCCTTCTGAAGCTGAGTGGGTTTGTCCTTGTCATCGTTAGTGAGCTTGTTGATGCGACCCATGACGGTACGCTGGCCGGTGAGGACGACGATACCGGTGGCGTTACCGTTGCGAACGTGGGTTCCCAGGAAAGCGATGTTCTTGGTCTCGAGGAAGTTGGTCTCGGTCGGCTCGACAGTACCGGGGATCTCTTCGGATTCACCAGTGAGGACAGAGCGGTCGAATTTGAGATCGGCGGAAGCTTTGATGATGCGCATATCGGCGGGGACCTTGTTACCGGTAGAAAGAACACAGACATCACCAGTGACGAGGTCAGAGGCTGGGATAGTTTGGTGTTCACCGTCACGGATGACGACAGCATTCTCGGGAAGGAGATGGAGGATCGAGTTCATAACCTTCTGAGTGGACCAATCCTGGAAAGCATTGAAGATGGCCTGGAAAAAGATGACGATCAAGACGGCGATGGCGAGGGCGAGGTTGTAAGCCTGAGGGTTGGGGTTGCCAAGGGGCTTCCAAGAGATGAAGAAGATGATGACACCAATCCAAAGAATGGAACAGAAGCCGCCGAAAGTGTAGTTGAAGAGCTTCTTCCAGTATTGGTTCTTCTTCTGAGTGAGGACGTTTTTGCCGTTGCGTTCGAGACGACGCGTGGCGGCGGAACCATCAAGACCCGAAGAAGGGAAAACGTTGAAACGCTGGGCAAGCGCATCAGGCTCGACAGTGTGGAAATCAAGCGAGCCAAAGAACTCGGCATCGGAGAGGTTGGCCTTGTCACTCTTGAGACCTTCGACACCCTGAGACTCGTAAACCTGGATGCTGAGCGTGCGGTAGCCGATGGGGATGTGAGAACGCGTGATCTGGGTGCGAGGGACCTTGATGCTGACACGAGGAGCCTGGGCAGAGGACTCGACGTGGCTGACATCGGAAGGAGTCTGGCGAGCCAGATCCTTCTCGATGTCGTAGTCGGAAACGGACTTGGAGTCGGACATTGTGGCAGTTGAGGCTGGTATCGATCGGAACAGAAAACGACGGCAAGCCAAGGCCACGAGGGGAGAGAGATGAAGAGACGGGAGGGTAAAGGTGCAAGACGAAGACAGAAAATTGATGACAAGAGTACACTCCTCTTTATAGTCTTGGGGCCATCAAAAGTGAATGGCTTATACGGAACGGTGGGCTCAGGGGCGGACACAGTAAGCAAGTGGGAAAAAGTCCGACTGACAAGAAAAAAGGTTCAGGTGAGTGCAAGGCCACGAGCAAGAAAGCAAGCCTAGGCGAGGGGCAGGAAGGGTGGGACGGGTTGAGGGTTGAGGGGATTTTGCTGCTGGCGACCACGTTGAGGCATGGCAAGGGGGAAGACGAGGACGAGATTACGAGGGGAGCGTGACTTTTGGTAACGGCGGCGTGTGCAAAAAAGGATACGATAAGCGATCATACCCTCAGGCCGACGAGAATGAGAGGGAGCACGAGGGTAGAAAGGCAAGGCCAACATGCATATGCCGGGTATGGGAGAGAGAAAGATGAGCGAATAGAAAAAGAATCAGGAACGACGAAGTGAGCCGTTCAGAAGCGCTGCTGCCGCTCAGAGTGATGTTGTTGTTAATGTAAGACAGGTAGATCTGCGAAGTGGACGAGCCACTCTGTGGGTCAAAAGCTTGTTTGCGCTGCTTGCCAGATTGAGACAGAAGAGGGGGGGATGGCGATGCGGGCAGACAAACAAGGTTGGGCTAGACGCACGCCCAGCTTCTCTGGCCCAAGTTGAGAGGTCAGCAGTGGCAAAGGTTGCGTGGCAGTGAGTGGGAGGGTATCACAAAACAGGACATCGTCTGAGTAGCACCACGTCGAGAGCCGCCGTGACCGGCGGAGGTGTGAACGAACCGAGTCTGTGACACAAAAAAAAAGGAGACGAGATTGCGGGGCGGAAGGGTTCATCGAGGCACGAGTGTCAATGGGTAAAGGGTTGAGGGGATGAGTGGGGAGAAGGTGGCGACGAGACGGAGAGGGGCGAGGGTAAGGGCAATGCAAGGGTAAAGGGTAGAACACGGCCGCGGTGGGCGTGACGGTCACAGCAAGAGCGTTGGCCGAGGAACGGAGACGAATCGAATCGGCGGGCGCAGAGCTTGACAGCTGACAAGAGGCGGGAAGCGAGGCAACAGAACAACGAACAGAGACGGCAGAGCAAGGCAAAGAAAAGGATGCAATTCTCACTGAAAGCGCATCACGCAGAGAAGGAGAGACACAGTAGCTAAACGAGGATGCGCGAGGGGCGAGGGAAACAGAGTCATTCGAAGTTTGCTGCTGGATCAGCCAACAGTGAAGCGAACCAATGGATTCAAAGTCTGATAAGTCAATGATGCTTTCACCTTCTGCTGATATTTGCGGACAGATAGAGAGAAAGGAAAAGGCAGAGGCGTCTAGGGTTGAGGGTGGTGAGGATATGCGTCGGCGAAGGGTCAAGCGAAGGTGATGCCCTCGGCCCTCTTACAGCGTCGACTGTCGACTGTAGGGCGCACAAGACGTTTGACGTTGCAAACTCAAGCTCGCCAGCAAATGACAACAAGAGTGGACAAAGGGTGAAGGGTGAAGGGTGAAGGGTTTAGGGTTGATGAGATCTCCATTGGATCGGGAAGACAATTCTGACCGATTTCAAAGATAACTTTTCAACTTGTGACAAACGCCAGCCTAACACGCTTACACTTTTGCTCGCGTGTCCCTTCGGCGGCCACGTTCTTGAAAATTGCCCTTCGCTTTGAAGCTGCTGACAAAGGCTGTGTGTCGTCAATCGAAGAAGCGATTGAGACTCCGCTTGAAGAAGGGTTTGCTGCTTGGATCCGAACATGCGTCTATGGGTATCGGTCTGGCTCTCAGACAACTCAAGGCTAGCGGTTCAAAGGCCAGTGACAACAAGGCGAAATGAGCGCCTAGCTACTTTCGGGAGCAACCCCGCTCCTTCCGGCTGCTTTGCGATCTCGAACGAGCGAGGAAGCTTGACTCGGCCTCGTCTGATGCGTCACAGCACCGCTGTTCCACATATGCATGATGCGCGAAAGCCATTCCGAATCGCATTCGAAGATTACAGCCTTTGCGGACTGGTTTTTCATCAGGATCAGTACCTCTATGACTCCCGCGTACCGTCACGGATTCAAGCTCTTCGGAACTTTGCCTTCCTGCCTTGATATTCCGCGGATTCGAGGGTAGTTATGCTGCAACATGTCACTCTATTCCTTTGCTTAAGTCCGTGTTTCTGATGCAGACCTACCGAAACTGAAGAATGCCAAGACAAACCACGTTGCAACTTGGTGTCGGTATCTGTACTCCGCAACATTGAGTTGCCATCCCCCCAACATAGACACAACGGTCCTTCGACCTGTGGCGGATGCTTCTACAAGCATGAAGCTGCCAATTGTCGAAACAGATTTATGTCGTTGACACCCAGACATGTGGAGCTAGAGACTCGAGGCTGTGTGAGCGATGGTGGTACTTGTTAGCCGCGGCAGCCGCAAGCGTTGACGTCTGGGAAACGTTTCGAAGCTTGTCTTGTATTCCGCACCTGGAACAATATCGAGCTTTGGTCGAAGAGATATCATATCGAACACAGTAGACACGAATCAACGAGAAACGGCATTGATGCAAGCGATCGGGTTGCGCTCTTGTTGAAAGAAAGCGTATAGTATCGCCCGATGCTGGCAGTAAGTTATCGACGAGCTGATTTGACGGTCTTCTCTCGGTTCACGGAATGCAAGGCTACTGTAGCAAATGTGCAGTTGCTGCACCGTGGATTTCCAAGTCGAAGATGCAGCTTCTCTCTATGCTTCTAAAAACGGTTTGCATGAGCAGAGACGCGAGCTACAGACCGGCGGCATGAACGCCAGCAGAGTGACAAGCATTCGTTTTCAGCTGATTCTTGAGACCCTTTTTGAGAACAAAACAGCGCAGCGCAAACCATCTGGCAAACCATCTTTGCAAGGAAGCCGCCCTTACCGCTCGGTATGGTGTTCCGAATTCATCGATCCAGAACCACCGACGCATCGAGCTTTTTTGATGTTCTGCACTGCCTCGCGTGCTGTTGCGTTGCCAAGGCTTTTGCAGGAGTGCAAGGCTGTTTGTTCTAGCGCGCGGCTTGGCAAGACTCGATGTCCTTTGAGAGAGTAACCAATCTTGGGCTTTGCTTTTCAAACCCAATCGCAGAAAAGCTTTTGAGTCTGATCTTCGAGATGATTCGTCTTGGCTTAGCAGAGTTGCAACACAAAGCTTTTGTACAGCTTGCGCAAACTGGAGCAAGCAGACGATCCCTCGCGCCAATAAATGCTAGAAAACCCGCTTGTCAGCCTGGACTCGCTCCGAACCTTTCGCGTCACCTCGAACCTCTTCCCACATCAAAGAGACAAGCATAGATTGCTTTTACGATTGCATTGTAGACAAGTATATGTATCTGAGTGACGGAGAAGCCGACCAAGAGGTGTGGCCGTGCAGAAAATATCACATTTGATCTCCGACCGGAACAGAGCTGCACTAGCCCAGTTATGGGAAACACGTTTTTCTTGCTTGAAAAGCGCTAAAATGCATTTGCCACGAGAGTTGACCGCCGAGGTACGTCGCGTGTTTGAGCCGTAAAAGACCTTGGCCTCGCTCCCGTGTCTTTGCTCCTGCCAAGCCTCCCTTCGCGTGAGCTAGATGGTTCTCTTTTTCATTCTTACCTGCGCATACGCACAAAGCCTGTTGCAAGACCCACCGTGGGAAGGGCAGCCTTGTGAGTCAAACAATGAGGGCGCAGAGAGAAGCAAAGAAAGGGGGCCTGTTTTGTTGGCGTTGCAGCAAACTTGGGGCTCGGAGCGAGCGCTCTCTGCAGTGCGATGCGAGGCGGACCGTTGCACATTTCTGCGCCATTTTGATGGTGCAAATTCCCCACTTCGCCTGCACTCTTGCACTCTTTTTGCACTCTTTGCACTGCATGCTGTCTCGCTGTCATGTCATCTCCCTTTTCCCCCTCTCTCTCTCTTTGAGCTTGGTGTTGTTCTCGGTCTTGGTTCTGCTTTTTTTCGATCCAGCTGCTTGGCTGTGCATGTGCAGTCTGGGTCCGAGCATTCCCTAATCTCCGCCAACCCAATTCGCTTTCTCTGAGCCAGCACGCCTTGTCACGTTTGTCATCACGAATCTGGTTGACCTTGACCACTCCTCACCTTCCTCTTATTCTGATGGTTGGTTGGTCTTGTACGTTGAACGGCCTCTCACCGATCATGATTAGCAAAAACAATACTGAACAGTGAACGAAAGGCAATTGGCGCAGAGGGTTAGCCTACCGGAAGCTTCCGCTGAAAAGGCGGTGGGATCGTGAGAAACGTCTCATTTCGAACTTTGAGCTTGCTTGCTTGTTCCCAGACAAACCAAGTCCGGATCTCCACCGCGAGAGCTTCGTCAATCCCTCTCCTCTTCGTCTGTCACAGCCTCCAGCAAGCACCCAGATCCTCCTCTCGGATAAGATCCGAACCCTGAGTGTGATCTCTCGTGTTTGGTTGCTCTCTCACACTCTTTCATTCGTCATTGCGGTGCTGCTTGCTTCTCCACCATCACTTTCGCCGACCCAACAGCCCATCTGACCTTGCCTTTGCCTCAGCGCTTCTTCGCTCCCCTGTCGGCGCATCATTGAGCACTTTGCCAGAATCGCTTTGCACCACGTTCTACGCTCTCGTGGCATTCTCGAATCCTCTTCCACTTCTCTCTCCCATTGCATCGGCCCTTCCGACCACGACCACGATAAGGTACGCCTCTGGTGTGTCATCAAACACTGCGGCTAGCCCTTTTCAAACGGTTTCCTCGAACGTCCCTTGACCTTTCCGTCTCGTATATATATCTGGACGCTCTTTCGACTTGTTTCAAGTACAAGGTTCCTGTTTTTGGTTACCGACCACCGTTCTTCGCACCCCTGTTCGTCTAGCATACGGCCTCGCCATCGCTTCTAGCAGCATCGCGTGAGCAAGATGTTGAGGCTATCATCCGTCATCACGGTATGCTGCCTGTTGCTGCTGTCAGCATTTGCTTCTGCCCAATCCACCTCGGGTGACTCTCTCTTTGCCGACTCGGCATGCAATCCAGTACGTCTCCTCATCGCCTCTACTCAACGACATGCTCCGGCAGCTGCATAGTTTCTCAACTCATCATCCTGCTATCTCTCTCTCTCTCTCTTTTCCTGCTGCAGAATCTATGCCTTCGCGTCGTCTACAGCCCATCTGAAAAGAGGATGAACATGACCATGACAGCCAGCGGTGGTGGAGCTCCTATCGGCTGGTATGCTGTCGGGACTGGTAGCCAGATGGACGGCTCGAACATGATGGTAAGTATGCACTCTTCAACGCTCTGCTCTCAGATATATCGACCGCTATGAGGCTGACTCGCTCACATCTTCTGTCTTGATGCCCTTCGCGCCTTTTTGCCACCACCGCAGATCGGATGGGTTGACACTGCCGGCAACGTGGTCATGTCTCAACGTACAGCCTCGGGCCACGTCGAACCGACCACAAGCATTACGGCTCTGGCTGCCAACCTCGAGCACAAATTCTCGTACTCCAACAGCTCCGGCACTGTCTGGGCATGGTCCTTCCCATTGTCTGCTTCTGACCCCGCTCCCACCTCCATCACTCCATTCATCTGGGCTAGTAACAAGAACAACAACCCAGCATCCAGCACCACCGCTAGTATCCAACGTCACAATGCTTACGGCTTCTTCAACCTCGACCTGACCAAGCCATACAATGCTTCCTCATCTTCCGGATCCAGCAGCGGAGGTACCTCTTCGTTGAAGCCGGGCTCCAACACGGGATCGCAGAATCAGAATGGGGCCAGTCGAATATTGAACAGGCACAATAACATCATCATTGCACACATGGTCTTGATGATCGTTGCTTGGTTCCTACTCGTTCCTGCTGCAATTCTGATCGGACGATATGGAAGGACCTTCTTCAAGTGGTTCCCCGTCCACCGTCGCATCATGGGTGCTGCCTTCTTGTTTGTCCTTGTCGCATTCATCATCATTGTCGCCGAAACGTCTTCATCGGGCGGAAGCCATTTCTCGAGCACTCACGCCAAGGCTGGTCTGGCCGTCTTCATCATCATGCTAGTCCAAATTGCGTTGGGTGTACTGGGCCACAAGACAAAGCGATTCAACCCTTCAAGGATCGTTCATGTCGTCACCGGACTCGGCGTCACCGTGCTCGCCATCTGGAATGCCACCGAAGGCTTGCAGATGTGGTCTTGGGGCGCTCCGAGGTGGGCTAGCTGGATTCTTTGGATCTGGGCCGGCATCTTAGCGCTCGCCTACCTGGGCGGCCTGGCACTGCTGCCTCGCGATCTGCGTCAGTGGCGAGAGGAGCGAACCGGCTCTTCAGAGAAGCAGAACATCTTTAGTCTTCGCGAGTCTTCGCTCGGAAGGGAAAGCGTGTCAACGAAGCACGGTTCGCCAACTGAGCAGGCGAGTGGACCCCCGCTACACACGGCACCATCTCGGGCTTATCAGACTTACTCGCAGCAGATGCCTGGCGGCCGCATCTAAGCATAACTGCTCAATCTCTCACGCTGTTCTCACGCTGTACTCAGACCACAATTGAAGTGTGCAGCAACACAGCAACTACTTGCATATCTTCAAACGTGATTGTGCGACGGTCAAACAAGTCGACTGTGCTTGACATGCTGAGACGTCTGCGCTGATTGCTGACGGGTCGGGGTTTAATCAGTGAGAGTGGGCTAAGCAGCTGAGCAGAACAGGTCCGGACGACATGATTGTTTGGCGCTTCGAGAAGCTCGCCGATGGTGCTGACTCTGCTGCTGCTGCTGTTGTTGATGTTGCGGATAGTCGCAACTGTCAATTGCATCCGAGTCTTCGGAAGGGACGCTTCGATTCGGGAACGTCGAAGAAGCACGGGCCGAACGTCAGGCGGATGACGGCACAGCCAACACGTCACTGTTTGTTCTGGCAGAAGGCTTGCTGCACCAGCAGCAGCAGAGAAGCAGCAGCAAACAAGCTGTCTAGGATCTTGCCGCTTGCAGCAGGCATCTGATGGGATCGAATGCAAGGTAAAAAGAAATCGGGAGATAAAGCTTCGCTTGTGCAGCCGCCGCGTCGAAGCACTTCTTCCTTCGAGAAGCGGCTGGAACGCACTGGATCAGTGTGGAGGTTTCATGACTTTTCGAGCTTGTTCTCGCTTGCTTTCAGCTGTCACGTTTGAAGCAGAGTCACATTCCACTGTCATCCTCCGAATTGAATGGCTCAGTCAGTCAAGCAAGCTTCTGACACACTCTCTCTGTCTCAACGAATATAAAGTCTAGCACTTCCTACTCAGCTATACCATCGCCTCCCTTCCACTCAACTGCCATCAACATAAATTCGAGCTACATACACTTTCGAACGTTACTGTTCATACATACCCAGCAGCGTCTCTACTACGCTCAACCTCTCTCTACCCTTACATTTCCACCTGCATCGCATCCGCCTTTCATCCCAAACACTGTCCCTCAACTAGCATTCTTCTTTCTCATCTATACCCCTCGCATCTAGTCCCGTCAAAGTTTCTCAACAGTAATGTCGTTCGAATTCACCGATAGAGCTCAGACTTCGGTCTCAGCAGCACTTCAGCTTGCCAAGGACCACTCTCATCCTCAGGTTACCCCTGCCCACATCGCTCTCGCTCTTTTGACTGATGACACTTCCAACTCACAAGGTGTCCAGTCGACCAACGAATCGAGCCAGTCCCTCTTCAAGAGCATCTGCAACAAGGCTGGTGTCGACATCAAGATTCTCGAAGACAAGCTTCGAACAACTCTCCGCAAGATCCCATCCCAATCTCCTCCACCTGACGAGGTCAGCCTCTCCAACCAGGCGCTCAAAGTACTCAAGGAAGCCGAAAGCCAGAAGAGCACTCAGCGCGATGCCTACATTGCACAAGACCACATCCTTCTCGGTCTGATCCAAGACAAGACCATTCAGCAACTTCTCAAGGAAGCTGGTCTTGCTAACGAAGAGCTCATCAAGACTGCCATCACACAGGCGAGAGGCGGTCGCCACATTGACAGCAAGAGCGCAGAGGCAGGCTACGACGCTCTCACCAAGTACTGCACCGATCTCACCCAACTTGCAGCCGAAGGCTCACTTGACCCTGTCATTGGTCGAGACAACGAGATCCGTCGGGCTGTCCGCGTCCTGTCTCGAAGGACCAAGAACAACGCCGTCCTCATTGGTAGTCCCGGTGTAGGTAAGACCGCCATCGTCGAAGGTCTTGCTCAGCGTGTCGTCGATCGCGATGTTCCTCCTAACCTCCTTGGCAAGATCCTTAGTCTCGACGTAGGCGGTTTGATGGCTGGTGCCAAGTACCGCGGTGAATATGAAGAGCGTGTCAAGTCCGTGCTTTCGGACATCGAGAAGATGACTGCTGATGGCACCCCATGCATCCTCTTCATCGACGAGATGCATCTCCTCATGGCCGGTCAGGGCAGCTCGGGTGGAGGCATGGATGCTGCTAACCTGCTCAAGCCCATGCTGGCACGTGGAAAGCTCCGCGTCATTGGCTGCACGACTGCCAACGAATACCGACAGTACATCGAGAAGGATGCTGCACTCGAGCGTCGTTTCCAGTCTATTCTCGTCAACGAACCCTCCGTCGAGGACTGCATTGCCATCTTGCGAGGTATCCGCGACAAATACGAAGTTCACCATGGTGTTCGCATTCTCGATGCTGCGATCGTCTCAGCCGCCCAACTCGCCAAGCGATACCTCACCGATCGACGCCTGCCTGACTCGGCCATTGATCTGGTTGACGAGGCATGTGCCGACGTGAGGGTCTCTCGAGAGACCGTACCAGAAGAGGTCGACAAGCTCGAGCGTAAGCGCCTCCAGCTCGAAATTGCGGTCCACGCTCTCTCGCGAGAGAAGGACTCCCAGTCCAAACAGTCGCTCGAAGAGACCAAGAAGCAGATTCAGGCAATTGATGACGAGCTTGCCCCCATCAAGGCTGCCTACGAAGCTCAGAAGGCCAAGGGTGATGAGATTAACAACGTCCGACGCAAGATGGAGGAAGTACGTGCCAAGATTGCCGAAGCCGAGCGTCGCTATGATCTTGCTACCGCTTCCGATCTCAAATTCTACGCCCTTCCTGATCTCGAAACCAAGTTGCAGCACTTGCAGGCTGCCGAGCGCAAGCGGGAGGAGGAAGGTCTCAACTCGGACAACAACGCCGTGACCGCCGATGCCATCGCCGCTATCGTCTCACGCTGGACTGGTATCCCTGTCTCTCGTATGCTTGAGTCTGAGAAGAACAAGCTTCTCCGACTCGAGCGTACTCTCGCAAAGGAGGTCATCGGTCAGGATGAGGCAGTCAAGAGCGTTGCCCAAGCCATCCGACTGTCGCGTTCTGGTCTTTCCGATGCCAATCGACCTATCGCATCTTTCCTCTTTGCTGGTTCTTCCGGTTCCGGTAAGACGCTGCTCAGCCGCACATTGGCAAAGTGCATGTTCGACTCGGCTGATGCCATGGTCCGCATCGACTGCAGCGAGTTCTCCGAGAAGCACTCGATCTCGCGTCTCATTGGTGCTCCACCCGGCTACGTCGGTCATGAAGAGGGAGGTGTGCTGACCGAAGCCGTTCGACGCAAGCCCTTCAGCATTGTGTTGCTAGACGAGATCGAGAAGGCCTCGCGCGAGTTCATCCAACTGTTCCTTGGTGTTCTCGACGAAGGTCGTCTCCAGGACAGCCAAGGCCGCCAGGTTTCGTTCCGCAACACAATCATTATCATGACCTCCAACTTAGGATCTGCTTACATCAACGAGTCGGAGGTCGAAGAGATGACCGAGGCTACTCGCCAGCTCGTCATGGGCAGCATCAAGGCCGCCATGCCTACCGAGTTCGTCAACCGTATCGACAGCATCGTCGTCTTCAGCAAACTTTCGCGTCGCAACGTCAAGTCGATCGTCGATGTTCGTCTGCGCGAGATCGAGCAACGCATCCAAGCCAACGGCGGCAAGTCGAAGCTGGTGCTCGACGAAGCAGCCAAGGACTTCTTGGTGGCTACCGGCTTCTCGCCAACCATGGGTGCACGTCCACTCAACCGTTCGATCCAGCAGGAGCTGCTGTCGCCTCTGTCCATCCTCATCTTGTCCGGTAGAGTCAACATCAAGGAGGATGCAGAGATCCAGGTCAAGTTCGACCCGCACAGGAACGGTTTGGTGGTCATGCCCAACCACGAAGGTGTAGCCAATGCAGGTATGGAGGACGAAGATATGTCGGACGATGAGGACAGTGAAGACTATGCTAGGATTGAGGAGGACCCTCTTGACTAAGCGCAGTCCACCGTCTCTCACTTCCCAGCATTGACTCGGCATTCCATTGATCAGCATCAGCATGTCTCGCATCATTCAATTCAACCTCAAAGATCCTGTCTCAAGTTTTTGCATCTGTTCAGTCACACAATGTCACGGCTTCTTAATTTTTGAATGCGATGGTTCCTCTCGCAAGCTGCATTTTACAGTGACTGATCCGGTCTGTGTCTTGTTTGATTTGAGAGTGTGTTCTACATTTTGGGCTGTTGCTGCTGCTGCTTGTCGGCATTCCTGCTGTTGCCAAGCTGTCCGCTTTCGATCAACTTGCCCTCCACTGCCTCCTCGACTTCGGGGACCAACTTTTCCAACTCGTCCCAGTCGTTTCCGATCAGCGACACGTCAACGCCATTGTTCCACTTGGGGTAACTTCCGACCTTGATGTTTTTATCCTTGCACTTGTCCGTGAGTTTGACGAGGAAAGGCGAGATATTGCTTTCTGGCAATCTTGTGTGAATGAGCACCCTGTAAGGTCTAGGACGGTTTGGATCGAGAGGAATGTAATCTTGCATACCATCGATGAGTGCTTCGAACAATCTAGGTACACCTGGAAGGATGCATAATTTCCCAGCCATTCTTACTACGGGAACCCAGAGTTTATCGGTGGGGAAGATGACTTGGGCGTTTTCCTTTGGGAATAACGCCATTCTTTTCCTCGCTGTAATCATGTCTTCTGTAATACCTTCTGTATTGACCTGTCTGGCCTTGAGATTTTCAGCCATCCTTCGGATAACTTCTTGATCATACACCAATTCACCGTTGGAAAAGGCCTTGGCCATGGACTGGTAGGTAATATCATCCGGTGTAGGACCAATACCACCCGAAGAAATCACGAAATCATGCTGAGAAGTTAGGCGTTTGGCTGCTTCAACGATGACTTGTTCATCGTCGGGAATGACTTCGATTCGTTTGAGTTCGATGCCGAGATCAAAGCAGAATTTGGCGAAGTAGTTGGAGTTGGAATCTTTGGTTTTACCGTTGAGAACTTCGTCTCCGATGATAAGACAGGCTGCGGTGGAGATGTATTTGCCCGGGGAGCCGAGTGAATTGCGTTTGGAAAAGTCGGGAAGAGGGGTCTTTTCAAAGGTAGGCATTTGGGGTGCGGACGAGGGGGTGGTAGAGGACATGGTGCCAAGTGAAAAGGTGGGGTGGGGTTGAAAGGGTGGAAGAGCGCGGTTGAGAGTGCGAGGTGTTGTACTTAGGGTAAGGCCGAGGAGTGGACGGCTGGAAGCTAACATCAAGTATGGTGGTTTTGCGAAGGATGACGGGGATGGTGAGGGGGAAAGGGATTATTATTGGTTACAGTATGGGGGTGAGAAGAAGGGGAGAGAGAGAGCTCGGACCATGTCTGCGTGCTGCAGCTTTGTGTAAGCTCCACATCCCAATTTTTTTTTTGTCTTGTTAAGGTCTCAGTGTTTCCACAAAATCATTCAATTTTGCACACTCTCTGCTTCATCTTGGTAGACAACACGCTGTCTCCATTACTCAAGTAACAAAACATGTACGATCTATGAAACAACAGACTCCCCAGCGCTTCACTTGCCACACGCAGCAGTCCACCTTTCATCACCAACCACAACCCCATTAGCCTGCTTAACAACCTCGCTATTCAAGAAATCTCCCATCTCACATCCACCAAACTTATCCGTCTTACAAATGACTCCCAAATCAACCGGAGCCTTGTTCAACCACAATTGAACCATATCCTTCTTACCTGCGTCACAACTGAGTTTCCTCCACTCCATCTGAGCTGCGAAGGGGACCTGATAGCTAGTCCTCCATTTCCTGTTCTTGTTGACCGGTCCCTCGGCTGGGTACTTTTTGTCATCAAAGAGACCAAGAGTGGTGAGGATAAGATCGATGGTTGTATCGTGTGCGAAATCCAAGAACATATTCCTTTGTGCTCCGTTTGGTTCTTTGAACATCTCTGGCTTAGTCAATCGTTCGGTAAGGTTGGAGATGAACAACGAACCCATCAGCTGACCAGAAGCGTTAGGAAGACCGTACCCAAAAACACCACGCATAAGCAAGTCCAATTCATACTCAAACTGTTCGATCTGCTTCTGGTTGAAAACACCACACCACTTGCTCTCCTCCACACTACCCTTTGCAGCGAGCTCGTACGCGCAAGCCAAAAGCATACCGTGTACGTCCTGTGCGCCAAACTTCAACCTAGGCCAAGCACTGCTGATCTCCTTGTTGAACTGATCAGCAATGGGAGGTAGGTAGACTTTTCCCCACTCGCTGGCTGCGTTTCCACCTGAAGTGTAGGTCCAGTTCTTACACGTTTCCATAGGGGTAATGTAAGATTTGACGCCAAGGCTTTCCGAAATAACATCAAGCTTACCCGTGCTGTTGTAGTTACGACCGAGATAGCCGGCAGCAAACCATTGGGCGGATTCGACAACACGATCTTGCTCTCCAGCAAGGAAGAGGGTTGTGTTGAGCCGAGGGTAGTCCAGGCGAGTCTGTACTCCGTGGTTGAAAAGTTCTCTCCTGCCCACTGCGGTCAAATCATCTTGTTTGAGACCTGATGCGCTCCACCCACCATGCTTGGCAAGGAAAGAAAACCTAGCAGGAGGGTGAGATTTAGGGTGAGAAAGGAGGGAAGAATGGTTCGAGAGGAGAGAAGAGAGGTTTTTGATGGTTGGGAATTCTTGCGAGATTGGACCACGGGAACCATGGCGGTGGATAAGAGAGAGTTGGGTGACGTTGCACGAGGAGGGAATGCCAGCGGTGAGGTGGTTTGGGGTTGGGCCATTGTGGTAAGGAGAGAGGTTGCCGAGGTGGTCTTGGAGTTTCCAGTCAGGGTGGTTGCGGGGAGTGAGAACCGAGGCGAAGGAGAGTGTGACTAGTTGGAGGAGGAGGAGGAGAAGCGCAGTGCTGCTTCGGATCGAAGAGGATGCCAACATTTTTGCTACTTGTTCCTCGCCAGGATTGGTGCGTAGGTTGAAGGGTACTTGAAAGGAAGGGAGAAAGGAAGCAGCGAAAGGGATGTATATATCTCCTCTCACTCCAGACCACTCTTCCAAGCAGGTGATGCAAATCTTCCAACGGACCCCAATCTATCTTCTTTTTCCTCGTTCCTCAGGCACACAACACAGTTCCTGCATCGCACCAGGTGTTGGCAAACTTATCTCTCTCTCTCTCTCTCTCTCTCTCTCTTCGGGAAGGAGTGAACCGATGCCAATCAACTATTAAGCGAGCTCTTTCTCCTTTTTCTTTCTACTGTACAGTACCGCCTTTCTTGACAGCGGAACGGCGGAGCATCTTCAGAGCCGCAGGTCGGCCATCTCCGATACGCTCTTTTTTTCCGTGCGGGAGAGGCAAAAGTTGAAAATCAGTCAACTGGATCTCGACAAGAACAACACTTTCGTCGTTTGCACTACCAACTTCTATTGCATACAATACCGCTATGGAGAGAGATTTCACAGTCGTTTTCCGTATCCGACCTTGGTTATCCGCCCATTCCGCTCACCAAACACCTTTGATCAGCACCGAGGGTCAAGGAAAGGTGTTGGTCAACGAACCTCGGTCCAAATCCCACTCTGCCTCTGGCGCTTTAGACTATACAACCCAGACCTTTGCTTCTGATGGATGCTTCCTCCCCCCTACTCCCACCAGCACGATTTTTGAGGACCATGTTGAATCCCTAATCCCTTTTGTTCTGCGGGGAGGCTATGCAACGGTGCTAGCATACGGCCAAACCGGGTCAGGAAAAACATATACACTATCCGAAATCTCCCGACTTGCCATCACTGCTCTATACACCGCCAATACAGGCTGCGACATCAGCGTTACTGCTGTCGAAGTTTATGGAAAGAACAAAGTAAACGATCTCTTTGATTCTAGCAACTCGAAAGTGATGATTGCGGAGAATATCGCTGGGAATAGCATGTTTGCCAAAGCTACGGTTAAGGCGGTTGATTCTGCTCAAGCTATGCTAAACCAAGTAGAATCTGCTTGGGGGCAGAGAATAACAAGAGGGACAGAGAAGAACCCATATTCTTCTCGTTCTCACGCACTTATTCGGATCTCTTGTCAACCAAGAGGGGATAAGAACGCTACTCCCGGTATATTGCAATTAGTCGATTTGGCTGGTTCTGAACGCGCAGCTGATCATTCTCCCGCATCTAACCTTGACGAAGAAGGGAAGGAAGATAGGGCGATTAGAATGGCAGAAACAGTAGCAATCAATACCAGCTTGATGACGTTGAAACAATGTATACTTGCTCGAACTTCCCCCTCTTCCCCCTCCCCTTCTTCTTCCACCTCCAAATCTGGTGCTGGAGCAGCAGCGGTGGGAGGACCGCCACACATTCCGTTTCGAAGCTCCAAACTCACCCTTGCACTTAAGGAAGCATTCGATTTGTACTCGCGTCAACCAACACACACTCTTTTCATTGCTACTGCTTCACCAGAGTTCCCGGATCTTCCTGCTACCTTGAATACCTTGAGGTATGCGTCGAATTTGCTCGCGAGTGCAGGGGGAAGGGTAGAATTGAAACCGGATAAAGAAGGAAGAAATGTTTTCTTTTGGAAACCGGAGAGAGTCGCACAATGGCTGGACAAGTATGGAGCAGAGTTGGTGAAAGCGAAGGGAAGGGTGCAAGAGGTGTTGGGGGGATTGGATGGAATGGCATTGAGTAAAGTTCCCGAGCAAGAATTTTACTTGCGCTTGAAGGGAGAAGGGGGAAAAGAGTGGGGGAAAAAAGAGCAAGCAGCAGCAAAAGAACTTTATCTCAAATGGTGGAAGTTGGTCATTGCATCCAGAACACTATCGCAGAAGGCTCTGCAGGAGGAATGGAAGTTGAGACAGGCGAAAAAGGTGGAACAGGAGGATAGGGAGACGAGGCAAGATAAGGAAGTGCAGCGGTTGATCAAGTTGCCTGGGATCGCTGCTGCTTGATCTTGTGTTCTTTCACACCCATGTAAACGTCTCAATCACAAGACGGAAATGCAATGCAATCATAACATTCAACAATGAAAACCAGCTGGGGTTTGGTAAGGTTTAGCGAAGAAATCGAAGCATGACCACAGCGATAACAACAAAAAATGATAGGCTGATGAAGAATTAAGACATATCTCCCTTCACCCAAGGAATAACATTCGCCTTCTCTCCAGTCAAGATTAGCTTTGTTTCGGCCAACTTGTGTTCCTCGGTATCCAACTCTAGGGTGTATTCACCGGGGTAGAGAATTTCATTTCCTCCTTCATCTGCCCTAGCCAGTGCTGCTTGGCTGACTTTTACTGTCACACTCCTTTGCTCACCCGATTGGAGATTCTTCAACTTGGTATATCCAACCAAGGTTTTCTTAGGGTGAGGTGCGGGACCGTTGGAGTGTCGGGCGTAGAGAAGAGCTGTATAGTCGGAGGTGGTTTTGCCAGTGTTCTTAATCTTGCCAGTGATGTCTGCAACTGTGATTTGTTCTGCGTGCATTCCGTCTGGACCGCTGGATGCGGGGGTCGGAGGAATAGCGTACGAGGCAGCGGTGTCGAGGTGGGCGGTGAAGGTGGTGTAGTGCAATCCGAAGCCGAAAGGATAAGTTGGTTTGCCATCGTACCATTTATACGTTCTCCCCGGGTAGTTGTCGCTAGCATTGGGTCGGAGGGACATGGTCGATTCTGCCAAACCATCGATATACTCAGCAGGGTACTGTGTAATCGGGAGTCGCCCAGCAGGAGCAGCATTACCCGCTAAAATGTCCCATACGGCGAGCGATCCACTTTGACCTGGGTATCCAGCCCAAACCAACGCTCCAATACCTTGATCCTCCTTCAAGCTCTTACCGTCGATTTGTCCTCCTCCGAACTGAACAACTACCACTCCACTCTGCTTCTTCTGCTTTCGTTGGTTGGAAAGATCGTGGATAAGGCGAAGCTGGGTAGGAGGCCAAGCAATGTCTTTTCGGTCGTTGGATTCACCTTCGACGCTTGGGTCAATACCACCAGCGAAAACGACAAGATCAGCATCGGCGGCGGTTTCCATCGCGTTTTGAGCGTCAGAACTGATGTAAGGGCCAGTGATGTCGGTTCCGTTGAATGAAACAATCTCCGCGTCGGGGAAGACTCGCTGAGCAGCCTCGAACATGGTAATTACGACTGAGGAGGGGCCGGCATAGTTACCGCGAAGAGGAGTGGTGGCGTTGGTGTATGGACCGATGATTGCGATCTTTTTTAACTTGTTCTCTTTCTTCAATGGAAGGGTGTTGTCCTTGTTCTTGAGCAAAGTCACCGAAGAAAGCGCAGAGGTATAAGCAAGTCGTTGGGAAGAAGCTTTGTTGACATTTGCCCAAGTGAGTTGTCTCAGCGGTTGGTTGGACGGGTCATCGAAGTAGCCCAACCTAACCAAGCTCGCGTACATTCGAGTGACTGCTCGTCGGATCGTCGCTACATCCGTCAAATTGTGTTCAAGAGCTTGACCGAGATTGTCGGAATAGGTAGCACCGCAGTCCAGATCGGTACCGGCGTTGATAGAGTCAGCAGCGGCCTGGACGTAGTTGTTGGCATGGTGGTGACCGTCGTATACGTTTGCGACAGCATCGCAATCCGAAGTGACGTAGTTGTGGGTCTTGTCCAATCCCCATGCTTCCCTCGCCAGCGTCTGGAGGTAATACTTGGATGCGGAGGGAGGTAGGTTGTTGAGAGCGTTGTACGAGGTCATGAGTGTAGTCGCACCTCCGTCACGCACACAAGCGCGGAACTGGGGGAGGAAGAAATCAGCAAGATCTTGCTTAGATACAATCGCATCGAATTGATACCTCTCGACTCCTGCCCACAGTTCCAAGTCGTATGCTAGGTAATGCTTGCAAGTCGCAGCAACACTCAACTTGTTCCCTGTACTCGGGTCCTGAGCATGAGGACCTTGAAGACCGTGGACCATCTTGAGAGCATAGCGGGACATATGAAGTGGATCTTCACCAACAGTCTCTTGTCCTCTACCCCACCTAGGATCGCGGAAACAGTTAATGTTGAGGGGCGAATAGAGGTTCAACCCGGCCTTACCAGCGTTATTGTACGCTCGGGTCTCGTTAGCAATCACAGCCCCGATCTCCTGATACAGTTGATCGTCAAAGGTAGCACCCAAGTTGATGATCTGTGGGAACTGTGTAGCCGAACCATACTCTCCGGAAGGATCAGACTTGTTAAAGTTGACACCCGGGGAACCGGCTACACCGTGCAATGCTTCAGTCCACCACTGATAGTTGGGGACGCCGAGACGAGGGACACCAGGGGCATAGTTGATGGTGTTGTTGATGAGTTCTTCGGTGGTGAACTGGTTGACGAGGGAGGTAGCGCGGGTGTAGAACGGTACAGAAGGGTCGCAGATGTCTGGGATGGAAGAGAGAGGGGAGGAGGGAGCACAGGAAGGGAAGGAAAAGTTGAGATGCGCACGAGCGATCGGGGAAAGCGTGATCAAACGAGGGATCAACATCGTAGGCGGCCAAGAAGGGTAGGGGAGGTGGTGCTGGCGGAATTGGAGGGGAGTTATCGACGCTATATAAGCATGTTGTTGGCGGAATGCGGAGCTCCAAACAGAAGAAGCTGTCGAACACTGCGCCTGCTGATCAAGGGTCCATCACTCCTTCTCCTGCTCCACCGGCAACTCTTCCACTCACGCCCCCCTATCTCCACCGTGGGACCGTGGGGGTTGTCACACACATCCTCACAACGCCCCATCTCTCTCAAGGTGGGATCCGCATAGGCCCCCTTTGTTTGCTCCACACACCATCTTCGTACACGCTTCCCACGCTACTTGAGAAGGGATTTTTCCCCGGGATTGAAGACGGCAATCATGGGTTTTTTACCCCACATGCGAGAGTGGGTTGGAGATCTCCTTCTCTTCCCCCCAAAGACGCGGAGCACAGTAGAGGATGAGGGAGAAGTAGGGTCGCCGGTCTGTATTAGAGACTTTGGAAGGTATCATCTTGCATAGTGGCTTGCTCGAAAACAAGGATGTGAGAATGTGGCACGCAAACGGTGTGTGTTAGATAGGGTAGAGAGACCTTTAATGGTTGTTTTTGTGCCTTCTTTTTCCATTGCCTTTTTTGTGTTGTGTGCAAAGGCTGC
Organism: Ustilago cynodontis; assembly: GCA_928865425.1. Lineage (NCBI taxonomy): Eukaryota > Fungi > Basidiomycota > Ustilaginomycetes > Ustilaginales > Ustilaginaceae > Ustilago > Ustilago cynodontis. The sequence goes on along the minus strand of CAKMXY010000024.1, from coordinate 258,691 downwards.
CAAACAGCGCTACACCTGTCCAGGACGAAACTGCTGCGATGAATCCTTTAAATTCAAGATGTGAGACCGGCACTCGCTGACATTGCTCTCGCGGTGCTTGAAATCTCCGTTTCCAAGCAAAAGGCGAGACGCGCGCGCGTATCTGCTAAAATCGGGACCTAACGATACGCGCTCTGCACTCCACTAGGGTTTCAGTTTTCGTTGAGTTTTCAAAAAGTTGAATATTCAGGTCGGGGTCCAAGATTTTGAATATTCAACTTTTCAAATCCCCAGCCAAAAGTTGAGTTTTTGACCAAGTTGAATATGCAGCCAAAAAACTCAGCCGTGCAACCATGCATTATTTGGGAGTTGAATATTCAATGCTCATGAGTCACGTGAAGACTGCATGTGATCTGCACATGCACAAAGCCTCCACTTTCTTCCCACATGGTCTGTGTGTGATGGTAAAGGTGTGCTCTCTTCCTGTCCACCATCTTTCTACACCCCTCCACACCATTACACTATGGAAATGGCAGACAAAGCCACCTGAACCACTTCCAATGCTGGCCGCAAGGCCTCTGTGTCTTGGACAGCCTCAGAGCACAACTTTTTAGCACCAACTCCACAGTTTCTTCATTCCGACTCTCAAGCATCTACTCAGCCTTTCGACCCTCTCACTTCCTCTGCACAGATCATGCCAAACATGGCTGAGTTGTCAACATACCAGTGTTCTCAGCCAACTTCTGGTCAATCCACTTTGTCTGTTGCATTCACCACCACCTCTTCCACTCCTAGACAACCATCCTACAACCTAAGAGGCTGGTCCTCTCTTTCTTGTTCAGTCAGAACTCCCTCTTCTCCTCATCCACCCTCATCTCAGCCATCCACCTCATCTTCCCACTCAAAAGAAACAAGAAGATATCACAACTGGACCAACAACAACATGGCTAGGCTAGTGGACATCATTGCCTCAAATGAGCTCTATCATTGGACCCTTTTGCCAGGCAGGTTGAGTGCGGAGGAGGAAAAAGGAATGAAGACAAGCAAAGAGACCATTGTTGGCCTTGTTTTCAAAGATCTGTTTCCCAAAGATACTAATGCAAAGGGTGGTGGCTGCAAAATCAAGACTAAGCTTCAAACTCTCTTGGCCAAGTACAATGAGCTGAAGAAGTCAATTGGTCAGACTGGTTCTGGCATTCTACTTCACAATATGACTCCTGATCACTCGGTAAGTTGACTCCATTACATTGCTCTGTCCTTCTATCTACTTATAGCAAACATTGCTCTACATTGCTTATCTTGTTCATTCTTTGTATTGTCACACAGGACTATATCACTCATCATGCTGTGCAAGATGCTTACCCTTGGTTTGAGCAGTTTCACAAACTCATGTCCAGCCACCAGACCACTGGTTCTATTCATCTTATCACCAGCTCTTCTTATGACATTCCTGCTTCTCAGACAGCCTCTCAGACTGCCTGCAACCAGTCTCAGACCAAAGGTGAGACCATGGACAAGTCTGTTGATGATGCATACCCTCAGCAGCACTCATTCTCGATATGGACACTATAGCAGCCAACTCACAAACCAATCCCTTGACCACCCATGTCATTTCTTCATCTTTGTTTGCCACCAATGCCTCTCTCACCACCACCATCCCCAGCACTCCTTCCAACAGCACTCCAAGCAATCCATTCATTGCCAGCACATCTGCCTTCAATACTCCTCTCAATACTCCTTCTTGTTGAAGTGCCAGTGCTGCATTTGGTCCCAAAGCAGATGTCAATGGAGACAGTGAGATGTTGCAGGATGTTTCAACCTCCAACACTCCTAGGAAGACTCGCACCTCCCCTTCAAAGGTAAAGCTCAAGATCTCTCTGAAATCATCAGAGCTTGCACCACTGAGAGTCTCCAAGCTCGCCTCAAGGTTGAAGAGGAGCGAACTAAGCAAGAGAAGATGTGCATTCAGTTCCAGCATGAGGAGAGTGAAAGGAATGAGAGGCTTCAACATGAGGAGAGAGAGAGACAGGAGAGAGATTGGGCTGAAGAACATCATTTCATGCTTCAAATGCTTCAGGCAGTTACCTGTTCCCAGTCATCACAGCCTACCCAGCAGCCTGACTTCAACTTCAAAGCAATGCTTGCCGATAACCCTAATCAAGAGAACAAGCACCATGAGTAATCTTGGAGCTTGGTTCACCAATGTTCTCATCTTCGTTGTCATTGTCTTTGTAGTTTCTGTGGTCTCATAGTCATTGCTTCCCAATCCTGTACCCCTACTATACCACTAGCTCTGTAATCCTAGTGTACTTTGCATGCAATCTCGACATCATGTTCTATTCATACTTGACTGCTCATATTGCAATGAATGGCATGTATGACTGTGACTAGTGTGGAGAGTATACAAAATGCTGTGTGCAGAGACCCTGAACTGAGTTCTGTGAAAAAATATGTCTTCTTGTCTCTTTTGGACTCAGCTTTTTGGAGTTGTTGTGCACACCACCCTTCTGACTTTCACCATACTCCTAGCCCCTCTCACAATCATATACCACACACACATCACTACCATGGTTCACAGCTCTCAGAAGCAGCTCCTTCTCGACAACATCAAAACAGCAATCGTTGGTGCACTTGTGGCTGAGTCTAAACTCAATCTAGAGTTTATGGGTGATGCTAACTCATGGCATCCAGATGAAGACATAGATGCCAGCAATGACAACAATCTCAGCCATGCAGTATCCAATGCGCTCATCACAACTCACAGTATAATCAGCTCAGAATGATACACAGTAGCACAACAACAGATGGGTCATTGAAATCAACAGCTAATCAACAGTCTGGAGCACTATGCTTCCACAAATCAGAAGATGTATAGAGGCCTTGTCTGTATGCCACCTGAGGCATTTACTGCCCTCACTCAATGACTCAGCACCACAAATGCCTTTCAAAATGCTTGCAATCTTTGGCATGTATAGCAACAAGTAGTGGTTGGACTCTATCGCTTGGGTCAGTCAGGAAATGGAGGAGGGGTAAGAGATATTGCATTTGCATGTGGATGTAGTTGGGGTTCAGTGCATGCTTGGACACAGAAGACAATTGAGGGTCTTTTTGAGTTGAATCGGGAGGTGGTTACATTCACTACTGAGGATGAATGGGAGAAGGCATTGGCATGGGTTGCAAATAAGGTCAAAGTTGAAGAATGGGGTAGAGGATGGCTTGTGGCTGATGGTACACACATTAATCTTGCATGGAAGCCTGCTCTCAATGCCTGTGAGCACTACTCTTATAAGGGAGACTACTCATTCAATGTTGCACTTGTCTTTCTACCACACTCACTGTGAATCATTGAATCAGTTGTTGGACACCCCAGATCATCACACAACTCTCGTGTTTGGGCTTCAGGAAGTGGTATTGTTGCTAAGCCTCAGTTACACTTGGATGAGGGAGAGTTTGTCTGGGTTGATGCAGGGTTTGGTTACTCAGGATACACTGTTGGACCATTCAGCAACACCCTTGCTTTGAAGAGCCAAGATATTTGCTTCTTCAACTATACACTCTCTTGCATTTGCATTAGGGCAGAGCATGGAATTGTGTACTTAAAGAATCAGTTCCAGTGTCTAATGGGTTATCAAGGCAATCTTTACAGGGAGGAGGATCACAAGAAGGCAGCCTTGGCCATTCAAGCATGTATCATTGCTCATACATTTGCAAGTCAATATGATCATCTAGATGATGTTGCAGCATATTTATCAGAGACATTTGCAGAGCAGGAAGTAGCTGATGCAGTATCAGAGCTCACAGCATATGAGCAAGCCACCAAAGATGCTAGGATTGCTTGACATGACAACCAGCAGTGCTATGAACAGGCATTTGTGGCTGCTACACAGGGGATGTCTCAGTACCAGGTCAACAAGCACAGGATTGACTCTGCCCTCAATCTTAGAGAGGAAATGGTAAGTGCTCTCTTCACTTCCCATGGCCGACCATTTGAAGATACAACAGTGGAGTCAAGAAGAGCAGGAATGACCACAGGTGGCCACACTGAGTCTCAAGAGAGACAAGCAAGGTGGAACAATGCACAGTGAAGACAGTGACAAGACCACCCAGCAATGTGACCCTTTCCCCACTGCATTTGGTTGCAATCTAAATACATTTGTGTTCTCACACATCAAAGCACTCAGAACACAGAAAAATTGGCTGCACTGACATTGTGTATGATCAATGTCTCGACTCACTTCCAATTTCGCCCCTTGAATCCACACAGGCACCAACATTGTTGGCGCCAAGTCCATCAAGGAGTTTGTTGCCAAGCTCAAGCACCCCTGTAAGATGATCCTCCTCATCAAGGCCAGTCCTGCCATTGACACTTTCATTGAGCAGCTCATGCCTCACCTGGAGCAGGGCAATATCATCATCAACAGTGGTAACTTGCACTACCCCAACTCTATCCACCGCACCAAGGAGCTCGAGGCCAAGGGTCTCCTCTTTGTTGGCTCTGGTGTCTCCAGTGGTGAGGAGGGTGCTCATCACAGTCCTTCGCTCATGCCCAGTGGTTCTGATGCTGCTTGGCCCCACATCAAGGAAATTTTCCAGAAGACTGCTGCTCAGTCTGATGGTGAGCCCTGCTGCGACTGGGTCAGTCAGACCAGTGCCAGCCACTACATCAAGATGGTCCACAACAGTATCGAGTACAGTGACATGTAGCTCATCTGCGAGGCCTACAACATCCTCAAGCACAGTCTTGGTCTCAAGGAGGCCGAGATTGGTGACATCTTCACCAAGTGGAACACTGGTGTCCTCAACTCCTTCTTGATTGAGATCAACTGTGACATTCTCAAGTACAACGACAAGGACAGAACCTCCCTCCTCACCAAGATCCTTGACTCTGCTGGACAGAAGGGTACCAGCAAGTGGACCACTATCAATGCTCTCAACCTTGGTCAGCCCATTACCCTCATCAGTGAGGCTGTCTTTGCCCAATGCCTCTCCTCGCTCAAGGGTGAGCAAACCTGTGCCTCCAAGGTCCTCAGTGGTCCTCAGATCAAGCCTTTCAAGGGCAACAAGGAGCAGTTCATTGCTGACCTCAAGCAGGCTCTCTACACCTCCAAGATTGTCTTGTATGCTCAGGGTTTCATGCTCATGTGTGAGGCTGCCAAGGAGTACAACTGGAAGCTCAACAACCCCTTGATCGCTCTCATGTGGCATGGTGGCTGCATTATCCAATCCATCTTCCTCAAGGACATCACTGCTGCTTTCTGCAAGAACCCTGAGCTCGAGAACCTCCTCTTTGATGACTTCTTCAACAAGGCCATTCATGATGCTCAGGAGGGCTGGCATTGTGTGGTCACTCAGGCCATCCTATGGGGTATCCCCACCCCTGCCTTCTCCACTGCTCTTGCCTTCTTTGATGGTTACTGTTGCAAGCAGCTCCCTGCCAACCTTCTCCAGGCTCAACGTGACTACTTTGGTGCCCACACCTTCCATGTTCTCCCCCAGTTCACTAGCGACAAGCTCCCTGAGGGCAAGGACATCCACATCAACTGGACCAGCCATGGTGGCAATGTCTCTGCCTCCACCTACAGCACATAAGCATCTGAAGTTGGACAATGGATGGATTGGAAGCTTTCTTGGCTTTTCTGATTCCTCCAAAGCTTCTTGCTCCATGAAGGGTTTACATCTGTAACACTATCCAAAATCTCTCTGTGATCTGCTCTTGAATATGGATCTAAAATGTTGAATATTCAAGCTTGAAGTTGGGGGTGTCAAAGAACAAGGTTGAAGTTGAGTTTTATGAAAGTTGAATATTCAACCCCTTGTGGAGAACTGAAACCCCCTACTGTGTGTGTGAGAGGTGGAATTTTTCGAGTTGGCCCAACCATCTTTCAACAAAACGCTGCAATTCCTCGCTCGCATCTCCACTTTCTACTCCATCCTTCCATCCTTTTCATACACCTCCGCATCACCCCCGTCTACAGCGGATTTTTCTCTTCCGCATGGTCCCTGGTACAACCACCACCACCACCACCGCTCAACAACTCCTAACTCATCTTCTAACCCTTATCTTCTTCACAATGGCCATCCTATCCAAATCCATCTCAACCCTTACCGCTGGAGCTCTCCTCCTTTTGGCGGTAATCTCTCCACGTTCACAAAGACTACGATTCTATCTCAACAGTCTCATTTACATCGCTGGGTTGGGTATCTGTTCCGTATGGGGTATTTTCGTTTCGATCTTTCTAAGCTTGGTGCCAGGTCAGAGGTTCAACATTAACAAAGTGGTCGCTCGATCCTTTTGGCGTCTCACCTCACCTCTGGTGGGGATCAAGTTCATCGTAGAGGGAGAAGAACATTTCGCTGCTGCTAGACCGGCGGTCGTAGTGGGAAACCACCAAACCGCAATGGATATTTTGTACTTGGGTAGAATCTTCCCTGCTTATGCTGCAATCATGGCTAAGAAGGAGTTACAATTCGCACCGTTGTTGGGTCAATTCATGACACTTAGTGGTGCAGTATTCATCAACAGAAAGAATCTGAAGGATAGTATCAAGGCTTTCCAACTTGTAGGTGAAGAAATGAACCGTCTCAAGAAATCTCTTTGGATTTTCCCAGAAGGTACCCGATCCGGTCTAGCTACTCCTGATCTTTTGCCGTTCAAGAAGGGTGCTTTCCATCTTGCTATTCAAGCCGGAGCCCCGGTGGTACCAGTAGTTTGCGAAAACTACAACCGTCTCTTTGACTCGAAATCGAGATTCGAATCTGGAACAATCCGTATCAAAGTCCTACCCCCCGTCCCTACCAAACATTTGACTGCTGAAGATGCAGGTGACCTCGCAGACAAGGTCAGGGATATGATGCTAAAAGAGCTCAGAGCTATGGATGAAGAAAGACAAAGAGCAGATACAGCCGCAGGAGGTGTGAGAAACGAGCAAGTGAGGATGGGGGGTGTGGCAGGGTTGTTCGCAGGTCTGGTGGGAACAGGAACAAGTTGGACAAGTCTAGAGAGAAAAGTGGATAGGAGAGAAAAGGAGTTGAGAAAGAAAGCGACTAGTGGGGAGAAGGCAGAGGATTATGGGTTGGTGAGCGAGGGTCAGAAGAACAAATAGAAGCGCACGGCAGAGTGCGAGTCGGTGAAAAGGAGAAAAAAAAAAAAAAAAAAAAAAAAGATGTAAAGTCAGGCTCAACAGAGCTGTGCAATACCAGTATCGATGCCATCGACGAAAGCTTCTGCAGTTTCACGCCATCATATATGACTGTGCTCGTCGCCGACCCCACGACGCCATGAGGATCCGCTTGGCTGATCTGAATCACTTCATCACCACATTTGGCGGAACTGCTGGAGTCGGATTGCAACTCTCACCTCTCACTGAGACAGAAGCCAGGCCAAGCTTTATCATAAATCTCTGATAACATTGAAAGTTGTGAGTGTCGCCTATCTCGTCATCATTCACACCTGAAGTGCTCGCAAAGGCGAAACAAGACTCTTTACAAATGCTCGCATCGTCTTTCCAGCATCGGCACCCCACATTCCCACCGAGACTTCGTCGCAGCAACGCTCGAACTCTTCCGTGTGCGAGACCAGATGCCAGTGTTGGAAAACGTAGGTCTTGATGCGAGTGTGCAGCTCCGTGTACATTGACGTGGCTAGTAACATCGGGAATGCTGATTGCGGCGTGAGCGTAGCCACCATGTGCAGCGATGCAAGGCGGGACAGATCCTGCATGTGGTAGCGATGGGCGAGTTTGAAGATGGACAGGGCAGAAGCAGGGCCCGGGTTTGAGCAAGGATGTGGGTGCGGATCGTGGGTACCTGTTCGGGAAGGCTGAGCTACTGTTGAAGCATTGGACAGAGTACGTCGAGCACCGTTACCGCTGACCCGAGAGCTTCCGTCAGGTGCACGATGCTTGTCCGCGCCGCCTGCTGCAGAGGAAGTAATGGCAGCTGCACCCGAAGGCGAAGCAGGAGGGGAAAGGGTGCTGCCTCTGTTGCTAGCATGGATACTGGCACTGATATCTGCGCCGAAGCCGGTCGCGCTGGTCCTCTGTCGCAGCGATCCCGAAGTAGTGGCATTCGAGGCAGTGACGTGTGGAACAAAGGCGCCATGCTCGACCGAGGACGACGTGGGCTGCCCACGAGTCATAGAATAGCTCATACTGTTATGAGCTGCCTCGTCGTCAAAGTCTTCAAGTTGCGAGATAGGCGTCCAAATGACTAGCAGGTTGCTTGCTGGATGTTGCAAGCCAGCATCTCCGCCAAGCGAACCTGAAGTAAGGTGACCGCAGTCGGACCCCTTCGCCCACTCTTCGTTCAACACGGCACTGCGGACATCTTCCTTGTCGGCAAACTGAATGTCCTCGGTGTAGAGATAGCGCAGGAACCAATAGGTGGTAACAAAGTCGGCGTCAGGGATGCGCAAGGTACGGACATTACGGGCCGCGAGACCGGGACTCGCCTCGGCGCCGTAGCTGCGACCAATGCCCTCGCTGAAGTCAGAGCTAAGCATCGTTGCAAAGTAATCGCTGCGGCTTTTGAGCACGCTGGAATGTGCCCAGAGCACGCGGTCACGGACAAAGATTCGATCCGGATCGTCCTCGATCGAGGACAACGCATCGTTGTTTGCGTCCTGAGACGAGACGGGGCAGCTGGAGCCGACAGGGTATGGCACGACACGGTCAGAAGTTTCTTCAGGACCGATGGCGATGCTGCCATCGTCTGACATGGAAGTGTTGTTCGAGGCTTCAGGTAGGAGTACGCCTCTCTCGCGCACCAAGATGCGGACGTCGCCCGTGTTGGCATCGTCGAGCAAGCCACGCAGCGAGCAGAGAACAGCTCGAGGAACGAGATGATGACCGTCGATCTCGATGGGCATGCGAATTGAAGCGGTGTTGTCGAGATTACCGGATGATCCGCGTGTATGTCCCGGTCCTAGACCGAGCTGAATGGTAAGCGCAACAGCATCGTCTCTGGCAATGTTGACGTCCTGTAGCATCTCCGATACGCTCGGCAGGTCATGACAGGTGAACAGATCGGCCTCCTTCTGGAACGTGTAGTCGTAAAAGCGTCGCCATAGCCAGCCTCCATCTTCGGCGCCCCGTCTTACAACAGCAGCACGAGTTGGTCGCAGTCCAACCATGATCGAAGCCGGAATCTCGACGTTAGCATGGGTGTAGTCGAGGACCAGAGCGGTCAAGTAGACGGAGAGGATTGTGATGCTATCACGCTGGGCACTTGTGCTGCTATCGTTGTCCTGTACGGCGACGGGCTCTACAGTCGAGGCTGCGGCAGATGCGTCTTGACTGTCGCTCGAATCCAAATCCATACTGATACCTTGCTGCGACTTATGCGTCAAAGGCCGAGTGGTGCGGACGAGTTCTAGTTTCCACTTGCCATCACCAAAGGTGGGGTGACTGGTCCAGACATCGCTCTTGCCAGCGCCAGCACTGACAGAACGACCACCTTCCGAAGGCGGGGAAGAATGCTCCACCTCTTCGCGGAGCAAATGCAAATCATTGATAGTCCACGTAAAGTAGATCGTGGTTGTCTCCTCGAATGTTGGTTGAGGAGCGGGAAGCGAGGCAGACAAGTGGCCAGAGTCGGTGCTTATGTTCATGGAAGATGTGTTGGTAGCATTGCTGCGGGTCTGTGCTGGACGAAGGGTGCTGCCGAGATGTGGAGAAGCTGATAAAGAGGTCCAATCTGACTGGCGGGGACCACGCCTGACCGATTCCGGCGGAGGAGATTCCAAGTGCAGGAAACGGGGACTATCGTTGTTTACAGACGCGCGCCAAGCTCCAGGGCGCGGCTGAGCAGACTGTGAAGACCGCCAAGAGGGAAGAAAGTTGGGTCTAGTCGAGGCGGCCTGCGTTGTGGCGCTACCGTCGTGAGAATAGAAGCCAAAGATGGAGGGAACATCGGTGGAACCATCTATGGATGGCAAGGCTGTGGCTGCTGCCTGGTAAGGAGCGCTCGAAGCAGGATTGTGCTGGCGGATGCGTCGATTAGACGATGGTGGAGGGACGAACGAGGGGTTCTGACCATGATGAGCTAGGCTCGAGGAAGCTCTCCTGGGAGAGACCGCATACGTTGAAAGGGATGACACTGATGCTCTGTTGGTGGGAGTTGCGGTGCCGGAGGAGGAAGAAGAGCTGGACGCAGCACCGTTGTTGGAACTGGTAGCTGTGCTTCGAGGAAGCATTGAGATGTTGGCAGTAGCGCTTGAGGTGGATGCTGCTGGACTTGCTGTCGTAGCTGAAGCTGTTGATGCAGAGCCCTGAATTGGAGAGGCACCCGAACGAGATGGAGTGACGCCAGCGGTGTTGCTGGACGAACCAGAGCCTGTAGTCGCTCGTTCGTTTAGTGCGATAGAAGGCTCGACGTTCGAGCTCGTTGATGAAGGAGGTACTGACGATGTCGATGTCGATGGTTGATTTGCCTGCGAGCTGCCGTTGTTGGTGTTGGTGTTGTTGGCCGCAGCAGCGATGGGAGAGTCCGAAGCCATGATGGTGTAATACGAAGACAAGTATCGAGCTCTCAGAGCACAAGACGTTCCAGAGCTTCGCTATTCTGCCTTCGGAAGGGCCGGACTTGAGTCAGCAGGTCTTTGTGGCTGTGAAATTAAACCTCTTGTGAGCCAAAGGTGAAAGCTTGATGAGGAGAGGCCGAAGTTCGGAAAGTGAATGTTGAAATGCAAGCAAGCGACAAGGGTTGGATGATGAGGGCGTGACATGAAGGAGAAAAGAAAAGCTCAGTCACACTTTCGGGATCCATCCGCTAAGCATTTCTCACGCTTTGACTTCATTTGGTCGGACCAAGATCCGACTCACTCAAAGGTGCCAGACCACCCTTGCTCTCATGGGCTCAAGCGATTTCCTACATCAGATGTCCTCAAGCTCTTGCAGAAGCTATATGTTCCCATGCATCAAGTCGTACTCAATGACGGCGATGCTACGGCGCAGCGCATCGCGATTACGAGGAGGAGGTGTTGCACAGGGCCCCTGTTTGATTAATGCACTTGGCAGCCAGACATGCATGCATGCAGCTGGACCCTGAAATCGGCGCCTGCCAAAAGATAAATGTGATTTTGTAGAACATAACTTAACGTACTTCACGTAGATGTGGAAATCACGTAGGTGTGGAAAATCTGACCCCCGGGGGACACGCCTGGTACTCCAAATTTTCGAAATTTCAAGGCAGCAGCACCAGTATCAGCTTGAGTACCAGGCGTCCCCCCCTAGAGGGAGATTGCCTCCACTTGTAATTTTGAAATTTTCTAGGCAGCAGACACACAGTAAATTTTGGCAGAGGCAATCCCCCTCCCCATCATCCAGACCATTGCACAGCATTCATTCCCAAACTAGACAACATTGAATGATACATTGCTACATGAAGGGTGGCATGCATGGAAGGAACACTGGCTGCTGCCAATTGGGAAAGGGTGGATCAAGTGTGAGGTTGCTAGAGCTAGCAAGAGAGGGAGGCAGGGGTGGCACCATGTGCATCTGATCATAACCAAAGTATGGTGGCAGCAGCAGTGGTTGTACACTCCATTGCCTGGGTGGTGGAGCACTCATTGGTAGTACTGGCTCCTCATCTGACTCCTGTTGAGATTTCTGCACTGGCAATGGTGCTGGTGGTGGTGCTGTCTGACTGCTAGAGGCAGGTTCCTTGCCTTTGCCTTTACCTTTGTGTGCCTCCTTCTCTGCTGCTTTCCTTGCCTGCTCTTCCTGTTCAGCTAGCAGCCTTGGCAGATCACTTTGATGCAGGACATGGGCCTGAGAAAGATGGTTCCTATCACCAGGTCGAGGATTACGCTTGTTTCCATGTGCTGCAGATAACTCTTCAATGCATGCTTGATCAATGATGTGCTGATTTGAGAGATGCTCTGCATACTTCCCAAACTTCTTGATCCACATCCACTGTTGATGCTGACTGTCTGCAAGTGAAGCTTGTTCCTGTTCATGTATCTGATGAAGTGTTGCAAACATCTGCATCATAAGCTGCTTGAGTTCCTCTGGGGTAGAGGGTGTTGGAGTATCTTGTGGGAGCAGGATTGAGGATGGAGGAGTTGATTCCTGCTGCCAGTTTGGCATGTGCTGCAGCACAGTGTGCCAGTTGATGGTTGACTCTATGCCAACACTTTTGAATGCTTTTGTGCAAAGAAGGCCTGTGATTGCCCACTGGGCCTTGCTGTACATTCCAATAAAGTCCCTCTTGGTGATGCTGAGGTTAGCGCCAGCAAACTTGTCCACCTCTTTTGTGAACACATCCTGTAGTGGACCAAAGACAATGACATCCAATGGTTGGAGAAGATGAGTGGCATGTGGAGGTAGACAAAGGCAAATGATGCACAGCTCCCAAGCACACTGGATGAAATTAAGATTGACATGTGAGCCATGACCATCAAGGATCAGCAAATGGTACTTGCCTTGTGCCTTCTGCTGTGTGTGCTTGTTGAAGCAATCCTTGAGCCACTCTAGTCCAAGGTCATTGTCTGTCCAGCCATTGCTGCTTGTTGCAAACACCCAATCCTTTGCTGCAGCATGGTCACAGTACCAGCCTTGAACATGAACCTTGCCATGGAAGATAACCATGGGTGGAGGAGGATTGCCACATGCACCAACACATTCAATGACAGTGATTGTCACTTGTGTACCAGGATGAGATCTGAAGTGCATGTTCTTGCCATTCTCTTTGGGAATGATGATGTTGTGGGACTGGCTTTGACCTATCATGAAACCAGTCTCATCCATGTTGTAGATATTCTCCAGTATGATCTTGAACTCTGCAATGGTTTTCTCCAGCAGGTCAAAGTACTCTTCCACCACCTCTGGGTTGCTGGCAAGCATTCTCTGAGAATCAATAGTGTGGGAGTAGTAGCTTTTGAGCTCTGGATGCTGAAGCTTGAATGTTGAAACCCAGTTTGGGCCTAGCTCAAAGATGGTTGTTGCCATTCTTCTGCTGCAGAAGCTGTTCAGCCAATGTCTTGAGCTCTTGCCATGTCACTGGGAATCCAAACCTTGCTTGCTTGCTGATGTGCTGCACAAGAAGGTCCTCAGTGTCTGGTGGGAGGGCCTGTAGGTGACCAAAGGCCTCTGAGCAGCTTTTCCTACCCTGGTTGCGGTTGTAAAGCATCTTGTATGGAATGTTGTGATGTTTGGCAGCAGCACTAAGACTTTTGAAGAGACCTTGACCAATGTCAAGCAGAGCAGCTTGTACACCTTCCTCCTGCCTGTCTCTTTCTGCCTTCAGGTGCATCCTAGCAACCTTTTTCTGAGGTGAGATGTTGACCATTGCTGTATGTGTGCTGCTGGATGATGTTGAAATGTGTGATCAGATGATGGTGTGAAAGTGTGATGAGATTAGACTGCTCACATGCCTCAAAAGTTTCTAGCATGAGTGTGCTTCCTTTCTGCTGCCTCAAAAGATTCTACTTTGGAGTGAGGAGATTGCTTGGTACTAATTTGATACTGGATCTGCTGCCTTGAAATTTCAAAATTTGGAGTACTAGGCAATCTCCCCATGGCTCAGATTTTCCAGACCTATGTGATTTCCACATCTATGTGAAGTATGTTAGCTTGTGTGATCTTGGACTTTTCCTCCACTTTCGCAATTTTCCTCTGGCCGTGTCATCAAGAAGGATCTGACATTCTCATCAGAATTCTGGCCCTTCAGGTTTTGCACAGCGCTGCACAGATGCTCGACGCAGGATCCGCAGCTCGAGCTTGCTACTGTGTGGCTGCACAGATATTTGTAGGACAATGTCAAGATTGGCACAAGCTTGACACGACCAGCGTTGGCTATTGGAATCTTAACGCTGCCATACATGGCAGGTCAAGGCTGACAATGGTCTTTGGGAAAGAGAAGGGGTTGAACCTCTTGGCCAGGGTGATGTGGCAGCATGGCTTGCAGACGACTGTGATCTTGAGAAAGGGATGCATGCAGCAACTGTCGAGATTGATTGCGTGTACTGAACTAACTTACTGTAGTAATTGGTCTTGTGCAAGGAAAGGACTGCTGATGCGAGTTGTTGAAGGTGAGACTGATGGCAAGACAACAAGACCCTGGTGCTGAACAACATGTCAGTCAGACCAGCGGAGAACAGAGTCGGCAGCCCAATCCGACGTCGACTGGCTGTCCTGAGACGCAACCTGAGCTTGCCTTGCTGCAGAAAGCTGTGGTTCAGTTGTCTTTGTCGCCGCAGTGACACATGGACAAAACACAAGGTCTATCTGGAGGTTACAGTGTCATTTCGCTGTGTAAGGAGAGGTCACCACCGCCATTTTTATTTTATCTTTTTCGGAATGGATAGCCGCCGCTGTCGTTGCTGCTGCGTCACGCACTCGCAAGTCGCATTACAGTAAGTTACTGCAGGAAGGATCTGCTCTCGGCTCCCCATCGTTCGGGTCAATGTTCACCCTCCAAAGCGACGAAGCGACACTCGTACAGTTCAGTACACGTACTGTATTTGGTGTGCATCGAGGATGTTTCGTCACGAGCACGGACTGTGTGAGAACGGCAACCGCAGTCTAGCTCAATTTGACAGCAGATACTGTACTCGACATGCTTTTACAGTTGATCGCTGTGAGCTTCGGATTGGTAGCCGAGTTTGTGACACACCTTTCGGGGAGAGAGCGAAAGAGAGAGGTGGCGTGGCGCTCACCATCACATTTCAACTTGCTCTCACTCTGTCCGTCACATGAGCCAAAATCAAGGAGAGAGAAAGCAGCGACACAAAGCGTCAGCGGCTGTTCCGTCGCTCCATCCTCATTTCTGCGGGGCAGCGAGCCGCATCATTCGAGCGTGAGCGCAACGCAGAGAGAGAAGAAGAAGGTTCTGTGAAAGAGCACAATTCCACTCTTGACTTGATGCGCCGCTGCAAAACGCGCGTCGAGTTGCATTCGAAAAAGTTGCCGCCGTCTCTCTCTTGAGCCTTTCTGCGCACAGAGTCTCACCTCAATTACTGTATAACGCTCAGCAGATTGGCGACTCGCTCACTCACTCTTTCGGACCTCCCGGACTCGGAACTCAAACCACCGACTCTGCCTTTCTCGTCATCTCCTCCTTCTTTATACTGTATACTCATTGCCACCAGTGACGTCTCCGCAACGATCACGAACCATCCCTTTTGGCTCTAGCATTGAGGATTAATTCAAGTCGACCAACCTCACCCCAAGCCAAAGAAAAGAGTAACAACGACAACCACTACTTTCCCAACAGTATTCACCATGGCTGCTGCCACTACCGCCGCTGCTGAAGCAGGTCTTCAGTACACCTCGATCGATGAAATCCCAAAGATCAACGCCGACCTTCGCGCCGCTTTCTTGACCGGCAAGACTCGCTCCATCGAGTACAGAAAGAACCAGCTCAAGCAGCTTGCTTTTATGTTGAAGGACCACCAGGAAGACTTTGTTGAAGCTCTTCGCAAGGATCTTGGCCGTTCCCGTTTCGAGACCATCTTTGCAGAGCTCACTGGTACCACCAACGAGATCGTAGAAGCCGTCCAGAAGCTCGACAAGTGGGCCAAGCCTCAGAAGCCATGGGCCGGTGCTGCTTGGGCCATGCACGCCGCCAAGATCCGTTCCGAACCCAAGGGTACTGTTCTCGTTCTCGGTGCTTGGAACTACCCCATCACTGTTCAGGTTGGTCCCGTTATTGGTGCCATCGCTGCTGGTAACACTGTCATCCTCAAGCCTTCCGAGGTAGCCGCACACACTGCCAGGCTGCTCTCCGAACTTTGGAACAAATATCTTGACCCTGAATGCTACCGCATCGTCAACGGTGGCATCCCCGAGACTACCGTTGTCCTTGACCAGCGCTTCGAGCACATATTCTACACTGGTAACGGCACTGTCGGCCGCATCATCGCCGAGAAGGCTGCCAAGTGGCTCTGCCCTACCACTCTCGAGCTTGGTGGCAAGTCACCCGTCTACGTTGACAAGAGTGCCGATCTTAGCATCGCCGCTCACCGTATTTTGTGGGGCAAAACCTTCAACTGTGGTCAGACCTGTATCGCTCCCGACTACGTCTTGATCCCCCCGGAGCTTCAGGAGCGCTTTGTTGCCGAACTCAAGAAGGCTTACAAGCGTTTCTACCCTGAGCACCACGGCGGTATCGACAACTCCGAGAGCTACGCCCGCATCATCAACGGTGGTCACTGGAAGCGTCTCAATGCCATGCTTTCCGGTACCAAGGGCAACGTCGTCCTCGGCGGTCAAGGTGACGAGAGCTCCAAGTACCTGCCACCTACCGTCATTGCCGATGTCAAGGTTGATGACCCCATCATGACTGGTGAGATCTTCGGTCCCCTTCTTCCCATCGTTCCTGTCAAGGACGTCAAGGCTGCTGTCGAGTTGATCAACTCTCGCGATCAGCCTCTTGCCCTCTATCTCTTTGCTGGTGACAAGAAGGTCAAGGACTACTTCTTCGACAACACTCGTTCCGGTGCTTGCGTCCAGGGTGACACCTTGTTGCACTTTGCTGTTGATGCTTTGCCTTTCGGCGGTACCGGTCCCTCTGGTTACGGCAACTACCACGGCAAAGCTTCGTTCGATCAGTTCAGCCACCAGCGTGCAAGCTTGGACGCTCCTTCCACCGGTATCCTCGGCAAGATCATCGAAATCGTCATGGCTTCCCGCTACCCGCCTTACACTGAGGCCAACTTGAAGAAGCTCAGCTTGCTAGCAGCATACCGAGTCTCGTTTTCAAGACCCAAGAACCCTCACAAGAGTGTTACCTACTCGTCATCCGTAAGTTCATTCTCCCTCCATTGTAATTGATGGTCCAACCCCGCTCCTCTCCATTATCGCTTCCCGGCACCCGCAATCGCAATCGATGGCACATTCATTGGAGGAACAGCACACTGAGCAGCGAACACACCTCTTTTCTCTCTCCCCTTCCCCGTGGCTACCCCTCATACATGCTGTACCTCTCCCACCATGCGTTATATGGTGCTGGAAATAATGGCGGGGGCTTCAAATCACGTGACTTGGCTGACATTCTCCCTCTCTATACGCTCGCTTTGACCTCTTGTGCTGGTCATGGTTACCACCTTGAATTCGCACACCGGGAATTGCTTGGCGGTCAATTTCACGCGCGCCCGGTTCTTGAATCTTTTTCTTGCTCTGCACGATTTCAACTTCGGCCGGTCTGACGTTGCATTCTTTGCGATAAATTCTGGGGTTCATACCGTTCGGATCAAGAGTCGTCTCAAGGCGGAGTAGTTGGACGATTTGCCGTCATCTTTTTGCTCATCTCATTGATCTTGGGTGCTAGGAACAAGGGTTTGATTGGCTGGATCTAAGTTGATTCCTACTGGAATCGCTGCTGCTATGCTTTGCTTTGTTGATAGTTTTTAACGCTTTCTCGTTTGCTCGCCCGGGTCCGATCTTTTGAATGGATACGGGGAGGGAGGGAGAGATTGCGGATGCTCAGATCAGAGTAGAATAGCACAGCAGAGACGGCTGCGGTTTTCGACTTTGGTTCCAGATAATTGCCCTTTGTTCGAAAGGCTCAGTGATCAACAGGATGCGAAAGGATACTTGCCAAAACTTGACTATTGCATATTGCGTTTGTGACTCTCCGGCTTCTCCTTTCTCTCACTTGATACCATTGTTTCCCGTCTCTGTTTCGCTGTCCTTTCGGTAATATCTGTTTATTGCACTCTCTCTCTCTCTCTCCTGTCTTGGTTTTAAAGTGCTCGTTGGATAATGGAATTTGTTTTCCTCTTTGTTGCCTGACTGTGCTGTTTGGTTCTGTGCCAGATGATCGATCTGAAGTTGTGCGAATCTGACAGAGTATGATTACTCGCAACCGAATGTCGAGAACTGCAAGGCCAAGCCAAACGTCCGCGGGTTGGTCGGCAACCTATTCAGTGCGAACAACGTTAAGCGGAACCGGTTACAACAGTAAGCCGGGGGGATGCCGTCAATTTGCACAGACCAGCATACAGTACAGTACTGTACACTCTTCAAACTTATTTTTGCCCCGCACTTGGTTACCACACACCATCACCATCTTTCACTCGTTTCCCCCCTCCATCACTTGACCACTTGGATTAGCAAAGATGGGTCAAGACAAGGTTGGACAACACTACGGTGAAGTTCGTCACTTGTTTGACGTTTCTGCTCTCAACAACTACCTTTCTTGTTGCGTTCCAGCCATTTCTACCCCGGTAACGGTGAAGCAATTTAGTTTCGGTCAATCCAACCCAACTTATATCCTTTTCGACTCGAATCAAAAACGTTATGTTTTGCGAAAGAAACCACCCGGATCTTTGCTTTCCAGCACTGCACATGCTGTAGAGAGAGAATATAAAATTCTTTCCTCTATCCATTCCTATACAGCTTCTCTCCCTGACGGATCGCCAGATGCGGTCCCTGTGCCAAACGTTTATTGTTTATGTGAAGATAAAAATGTTGTAGGGACAGCATTTTATATTATGGAATTCATCGATGGACGTATCTTTGAAGATTATCGTTTCCTCCAATTGGCGGATAAAGAAGAAAGACGAAAGTGTTGGTTGTCTGCAATCGACACCCTCGCCGCTCTCCACAGAATCAATCCCTCCCAAATCGGTCTTGGTGACTATGGCAAATCTTCCGGTTTTTACACACGCCAAATCAAGTCTTTGGGCAAGGTTTCGGCAATTCAAGCAAAAGTACAAGATAAAGATAACCCCGGCAAGACAGTAGGTGAACTTGCAGGTATAAACCAATTCCTTCAATGGTTCTCGAAAAACATGCCAGACGATGAAAATACAATCGTTCATGGAGATTACAAGATCGATAACCTCATCTTTCACCCTACTGAACCTCGTGTTATCGGCATTCTAGATTGGGAACTAAGCACCCTTGGTCACCCACTCAGCGATCTTGCCAACTTACTCCAACCCTACTCTATCCCTTGCGAAAACCCCGACACTATTAACGATGTCGAAGTTTGGGAAAAAAGTAGAAAACAAGGCTCCCTCCTACTCTCACTCGGAAACCTTACTGCAGAACAATCCCCTGTTCCAGTAGAACAAGTACTTATTAAAAGATACTGTGAAAAAGCACACAGGAAGTACCCCGTCCAAGGTTGGACAGCTGCAAAAGCCTGGGCTTGGTTTAGACTTGCTGTTATAGCTCAAGGTATCGCAGCAAGAAATGCTCAGGGTCAGGCAAGTAGTGCTCAAGCCCAAGTTTATGCAAGTAAATTCCCAGTTTGTGCTACCGCTGCTTTTCAAGTTATCGAGCGAGATAGTAAGGCCAAAGCCAAGTTGTAATTCGAATCGTGGTTGGATCATGTGGTTTGTGTGACGTGTGAATGCAGAGGTACGGGGTGAGAGTGGAAGATTTTCAAGGATCAAGATGTGTTGGTTGAGAAGTCAAAGTTGAAAGATGGACATTGAGACATTCCTTTGCGACCGAGGGTTGTTGGTGAAGAACATCTTGTTTTCAGGCCAAGACGGGGAGGTATGAATGGTGAGATTGATGAGGGCTGCGATACAAGGAGACCAGAAATACCCGGTTTCCCGGTTCAATTGGAGCGAGATCAAACTGTGCTTCCCTCTCGATTCCACCCTCGCAAACACATACTCAATCCGATATCAATCACAAGAACAACTTTCATTTCAAAATCACATGCTCCTACCACCGCCTTCTCAAGCCTGAGTGACAGACTTACCAGCCTTCTCCGCACCAGCAATCCTCCTTGCAGCTAGAATCATTTCCACCACTGCATCCACTCCTTGCCCCAACTTGACACTAGTAAACACTGTCGGACCGCCATCTCTCACCCTCTCTGCATCTTTCTTCATAACTGCTAAATCGGCTCCTACCTGATCAGCCAAATCGATCTTATTAATCACCAGCACATCACTTTGTGTAATACTAGGTCCACCTTTTCTCGGAACCTTATCCCCTCCTGCTACATCAATAACGTACACGTGGAAATCAGCAAGTTCAACGCTATAAGCAGCAGCAAGATTATCTCCACCACTTTCAACGAATAAAAGTTGAGTTTCATATTCGGCTTGAAGCTGTTCGAGTGCTTCCAAATTAGCCGAAATGTCTTCTCGAATCGCTGCATGGGGACAACCACCAGTTTCGATAGCTCGGATTTTCGAGGCGGGAGTGAGAGCGGAATGACGTCGAAGGAATTCTTGATCTTCTCGAGTGAAAATGTCGTTGGTAACTACGGCAATGTTGTATGTATCTCGAAGTTTACGACAAAGAGAAAGAAGAAGTGCGGTTTTACCGGATCCAACAGGCCCACCGATTCCAACGGTGAAGGCTCGTTCGTTCCAGTTACGATTTTCGTAATTGGGTAGATCTCGGTCGTTGAATTTACCAGGATGATCCATTATATCGTGAGTATGACCATGATCCCCACCCGCCGCGGCGTGAGAATGAGAGTGCGAGTGACCATTACCTTCACCAGCAACGGTAGCGGAGAGAATGAATGGAACACCAGTATGTTTCAAAGCATCTTGCGCCATTTTAAGCGCACCTTCCTTTGTCGCATTACCACCAATAAATCCAGATTGATGAACAAAAATACACCCTGGAATACCGGTAAGATCGCTCAATTGCTGATCCCTAATTCCCCTCCAAGGTTCAGGAAGAGCTTTACGAGAAACGAAAGATACAGGAGAAACAGGAACAGCCTGGATTCTCCACTTTCCACTCTCATCCGGATAGACGACGTAAATGGGCCTCTCCGTCGGGGCAATATTAAGATCCTTTTCAAGCGTGAAAAGGTGGTCTTTCCAACTGGCAAATTCATCAAACACCAACACCTGCGGATCCTTTCTCCTTCCCAATGCATCAACTACAATCTGTCTAGCTGGCAACCAACTTTGATACGTATAATCCAACCTCGCAAAAAACTCCCCACCTGCCATCTTACTAGCGTTTTCAAACCTAGCATCCAACTCATTCGCATCGCTTTTCTCGTTCCAACTCGGGTTCATGTATCCAACTCGGGCGCTGAGATCAGTCCTACTCTTATACTTGGGCTTCAAATCAGAGGGATACTGGGAAATGCCGTTATCAATCCCATCAATAGCCTCTACAAAATCATCGTACAACTTCTTCCACAACAATTCCACCACCGATTCATCCTGGATCTCAAGATGAGTAGAGACGATCTCTTTGCCGAAATGCTTCCAAACAAGACCGGCGGAAGAAAGCTTGGTGGAGTGTTCCGAGTCAAACACCTCCTCAAACCCGCGCTGGTGGTGGTCGTAACGGTGGGTGTTGGGGTCATAGACGGCACCGACGTCAACGACGATTGAGCCAGAATCAATGACAGCAGGGTCGCGAGTACGGGTGAGAGGAGCGGAAGAGAAGCGAGGGAGGGTGCGGAGAAGGTTGACGGCGAGAGCTTCGTCTGCGTGGAACGTACCACTGTGGGTGATGATGTGTTCTGACATTGTGAACGTAGCAAATCGAGTTGGAAAGCAGAGCAGAGCGAGTAAGTCGTAGATGGTATACGAGGTGAAGAGAGAAGAAAAGTGTCAGCCAATACCGTCAAGACCGATATGGGAGATGGTGGAAGGGACAGAAGAACCGCCAAGCGAGAGGAGGAGGAAGGGATTGGCGGATTTTTTCCTTCCAATTTTTCTTCTCCGTCCGCAAACAAAGCGTTACCTTTTTTCTGCGCACGATTCGCACGAGCCAGTCTCTTCTGCACCAACATCCATTTCCCTTCACCTCTTGCTGCACCGCTTGCAGTTCCCATCGACACAGGAGGGCGACGTTGTGCGAGAGGGTAGGATAGACTTACCTTGACCATCCACCTTGGTTCGCTTGGCAACTGACTCCGAGCTCATCGTTGTTAGGTTGTGCCTGAGACTGAATTGAACCGAGAAAGAAAGTTTGGGTGCTGTTCGCGGAAGGACTCGTGTTGAGGGAGGGACGAGAGACAGCGAAGATCGTAGCGTGGAGAGACAGGCTGGTCTGAGCGCTGTGATCATACGCTAGATGAAAGGTGAGTTGGGAGTGTAAGGTGTGAAATGGGATGCAATGATGGTGGTAAGGAGAAGGTCGGCGGTCAGAATCGAAATTGGAGAAATAGGCACTTCAGCGAGTGCGATTCGCGTCGAGAGACAACCGCTGAGATCCTGCGTAATCAGTCATGTCAAGCTGATTGTAGCCGCTGCTCTTGTCAAGGGCAACTGATCGAACAGGTACAACAACTTCACAAGGTCTCTGCAAAGGCGTCGTTTCGTCAGTAAGAAAGCTGTTGCTGGCTGTGTATTTGGATTGAAGATCGATCGTGTCGGGTCTGTACAGAACAAATTACAGGGAAGAACGTCGGGTCTACCTCAATTGCCTCCCCATTCCGAGCAGCAACTCCACGTTGACCGTTCCCTATCGTCTCTTGCAACTCCTCCTCACTCCAAAAAGAAAGGCTTCTCCTTCCTAATCGTATCACCCGTATCCATACTCTCTTCCAAACTCGCCTCTACCATCGGCGACCATCTCGGAGACTCTATCACCTGTCCTCCTTCTTGCCCATTGTGCAATGGCGATTCGAACTGCATGTTCTCCGCATGTGCTTCCATTTCAGCGATCTTATCGGCCAGATCGATCGAGTGATTGCCTCCCGACCCGCTGCCGCTCAACGAGATCCTACCCTCAAAAGATCCTGATCCCGAAGCGCGTTCGAAGCTCGATCCAGGCAATACGAGAGGTCCAGGAGGCATGGCTTGAGGATGTCTCATGCTCTGTCGAAGGCGTTCTTCGGGGGAAGAGGTGATGGGCGCATAGCCGTTACGGAAACCGAGAGTGGAGGGACCAGCACGTTCACGCATATCCACGCCCTGATCTGTGCCATAAGTGGAGTCTGGCGAATCGTCTTCCTCGTCGTAGTCGGAGGAGAGGTACTCTTGGTCGCCTTCATCTAGCAGAACGTCTTTGTAGCCATCGTCATTCTCATCGTCAAGCTCGTCAACAGCCCGCCTGGCCACAGAGAGGAGATAGATCATGATACCCACGCAAAGACCGATGCCGACCAAACCAGCCCATTTCTTGACGTTTTCTGCCGTCCGAGATGCTTCGGCATCTTCTTTGCTCTGTCCTTCTACTGCGCCGTTGTACGCCGCAAAGTTCTTGATGGATGTGCCGAGGCCAGCGTGGATGAGCAACTTGGGCAGCGCAAGTGCTGTGCATGTCACATAGGTACGCAGTGTCAGCGTCGGCGAGCTGGCTAGAAGCGTGTTCATGAGGTTGTAAGGATATGGTGCCAGTCGAACAAGGAACAAAAGCTTGGGCTGCTTCTCGATAGCTCGCACCACCTTCTTGAGACCTCCACTCTTGTTGAGTAGGCCCACCATCCATTCACGCAATAGAGATCGGCTGAGGGTGAAGACTACAATCGCACCAGAGAGGGCAGCGATGTAGCTGATGATGAAACCTTGCCAGAGACCGAAAGTGAAACCGCAGAGCATGATGAGTGTCGAGTAGAGCGGAAGTGGAGGGAAGGTGGTGAGGAAGATGAGCGATCCGAGCATGACTTTGCCCCACAATCCGAGCCCTTGCAAGTAAGCAGACATGTGGTCGAGTCCGATAAAGACTTTGGTGTGGAATGTGATAACGAGCGCTGTACTGCTCAAGCTGATGCCGAGCCAGATGAGTAACGGGACATAAGCCTGCAGCCAGGGTGGATAGTAGCTACGCACGCCAGTTTCGGGGTCACGGAAAGCATCGTCGATCGAGATGCGAGTATCGATGAGATACTCTCTGAAGCGATGGAAAGCTTCTGGTGGATTGAGAACGAGGCGGATGAAGTGGGCTAGGGTAGCAATGAAGACGTAGATGCTCTGACGTAGAGTACGCTGAGGTTTGACCTGACGTGCGACTCTTCGCCTGCGGCTGGGTCGTAATCTGATGGCTCCCCTGCGAGCTTGTGGGATGACAATGGGAGATCCAATATGAATAGAGGAATGCGTCGACTTGTGCTCGCTGTTGTAGTGTTGTCCATTTGGTACATGCATGTCGGTGCTGTCGTCGCCTGTGGGTTGTTGATCGATATGTCCACTGCCACGCCTTCTAGCTGGCGAGGTGGGACGCGGTCGATAAGCAGCGGGAGTGGCTCTGCGAGATTCAGAGATGCTGGCACGCCATGCTACATCAGCACTAACGCCATGCGACGGTGGTTGGTTGTCATAGGGCGAAGTGGCCTTCTCGCTGAAATGAGCATGGTGCTGGTTCTGTGCATGGCGAGGATGGTAGATCGAGGGCGTGAAGCGGGCAGCGACCGATGTAGCGGCTTTGCGTCCGTGACCTTTCCCTGTTTCGTCGTCACTCGAACTGTGGCGCTCCTCTATCGAAGGATGCTTGGAGCGCACAGTCACGGGAGAGGAGCGACCGGCCATTGCATCCATGATAGACTGAGCGGCTGAGACGGCGGCTCGACCGATGCCCGAGTTGAGCAAGGAAGGGGAGGCGACACGATGGGAGGCCGGAGCCTTGCTCTGCCTTGGGTATTGTGAGTCATGCTCATGAAAGGAGCTAGAGCGCGAGTTGGACGTCTTTTCGGCAGCAAGGGGGTGATGGTGGCGTGCACTGGTAGGAGTAGCTGAAGTAATGTGTGGACTTGTTGGACGTTTCTCTGCTTCCTCGATCAAGCTCTCTCTACGTGAATGGGGTCGACCGCTTGTATCGATGAGGGGCACTGCGCGTCTTGGGTTGGTGCTGCGTGTGTTGGTGCTGTCGACGGCTATCCTTGGAGGGACGGACTGTGAACGATTCTCCTCGAGCCAGTATGAAGAACCTGAGCCAGAAGCGGAAGAGGAAGGGTCGAAACCAGCGCCGTTGAACATGCCATCTGGAGGCAATTCATAGTTTGGGGTCGCTCCGAATGGTGCGTTGGAAAAGACTGGATTGGCGGAAACGTTGGGCTTGTCAAAGTGCGGGTGCTGATTGCTTCTCTGTGCCAGCGTAGACCTGTTGCTGAGCTGGTTGTTGGTTGTCGACCAAGATGCATGTGGTTGTGGCGGTTTCTTGAACGCTGGTGATGGAGTACGGGAGAGCGGAGAGCGTGCAGGCAAGGCACCGAGATGGCCTGGGTGATTGCGGCGCTCTGCACCGGCCATGATGACAAGGATGACGCAGAGGTC
The DNA here is from genome assembly GCA_928865425.1 of Ustilago cynodontis. NCBI lineage: Eukaryota > Fungi > Basidiomycota > Ustilaginomycetes > Ustilaginales > Ustilaginaceae > Ustilago > Ustilago cynodontis. Next base: position 233,613 of record CAKMXY010000024.1, on the reverse strand, counting down.
GAGGATGAGAGCCGGAACAGGACAGTGCAGAAGGTAGTGAAGGCCAGAATGCAAGGAAGCGGATGGGCTACAGAGTAAGTTTTGCTGGCGTTACAAGAATGTACGGAGAGATGAGGCCTAGGAGTGGCGTTTCTAGCTTGTGGCGACCATGTGATCCGTGCTCGGGCGTCCAGGAAGGGTCTCCGTAGGACTGGAGAGCGTTTCAAGGGCGATGTGAACCGAGAAAGTGCTCTTCGCCGTCGCCAGTGGTGAGCGCAGGATCCGTGCGTGGATTGCAGGAGGGGGAAGAGCGAGCAAGGGAGGAGGCGGTGGATGAAGAGCCAGAAAGAGGTTTGAGCGTGTAAGCAGTGATCACGAGTACGCTCGACCAAGGGTATCGATGGTCGACCTGATGTATGTGTGTATAGGAGAGAAAGAGGTAAAGGAGGATGGATGTGCTGACGATGAATGGTCAAAAGAGTGATTGATAGTCTTGATGAGAGAAATGATTGCAATGATTGAATGGCGCTGAGCGGCGGCAATTCCACTTTCTGCAACGGCAGCTGTGACTGCAACTGTGCAGTGATTACAGCCAAGGTGTTGGTTTGGTTGGCCCAAGCTTGGGATATTATTGGCGATTGTGTGATTGATTGGAAATTCCCAGCTTTATACCATTTTTCATTCATGTTCGATAATGCAATGTTAAAGTTTGACAGCTTGTTCAATAATGCATGCAAAAGTTCAACACAGTTGTTCATCATTGGCTATGCCGATCGACAGTGAGTCAGCATTGATCAATATAGTAAGAATCTGTTGTTCGATCATCAAAGTGTACATGTGCGCTAGTATACATGAGTCCTTGTCAATACCATCTCTTCCTGTATGTAGCGCTCACCATCACTGCCACCATTGCCATCATCATATGTAATGCCAGCTCATCACCATCAGCCTGTATCACTCAAGTTCCAAGAGAAGATTGTTGAGGCAGCTCTGTGAGGAGAGAGCCTCAACAGCATTGCCAAACACTTTGAGTTCCCTTACTCAATGGTCTATTCCATCTGGAAATGGTACAAAGATGTGGGAGATATTGCTCCTGGCCATCGAGGAGGAGGACACCGAGCTCCATGACTGCAGGAGCACCATATTAACTTCCTCATTGCCATCCTGAACCGCCACCCCAGTGCTACCCTCCAGACAACAATGTATCTGTTTCATTGATGACTCTCGGTCATGCTCTGCAGGACAGAGTGCATATGACACTCAAGTGCCTGTCCCTTGAGCATGACTGCAACAACAGCAACAACACCAAACGCATCTGACAAGAATATGCTCACCGCTTTTGTCTCAAAGGAAGATCATATGCAGACTGTATCTTCTTCAATGAAGCTGGCTTCAATCTACACATGACAAGGTCTCAAGGTTGCTCTCATCATGGACAGAGAGCTCGACAGCAGCACAGACCTGCTGATAGGGGCAAAAACATTTCATTGCTCATTGCCATCAACCATACAGGCATTCGAGCCTACAAAACCACCATTGGAGCTTGGAACTCATCCAAGATCATTGACTTCTTCAGGGACAAGGTGTTCCTGTTGTTCCAGGACCATCAGCATGCGACATTCATCATGGACAACATTTGCTTCCATCACAATACCAACTTTTGCAACCTTGTGGCCCAGCATGGTCACATGATAGAGTTTTTGCCACCATACTCACTGCAACTCAACATTGCCAAGAATGTCTTTGGGAAGATCAAGCCCATTGTGTCCCGACAGGAGCTACACAACCACAACAGGCTTCTCAATGTTATTGCTCACACTCTCAGCACAATCACAGTGGAGGATTGCAAAGGATGGATTTGGGAGGTCACTCAATGGCTGGTGGTAGCAGAGGCTGGTCATCCAATTGGAGAAGACCCTAGCATTGCTGACACTATCCAGCATCTTGGTATCTAGTCTTCTCACTCTTGTATTGTAGCACAGTTGCACACTCTTGTTGTACAGTAATTGCATTCTTTTCATTGATACAGACCATGACTGTGAGCTAGTATACAGTACATTGACTGTGGCACAGGCTAACAAACAAGCAAGGTAAGTTGTCAAACAACAGATGTTGAGTTGTCAAACAACTCATTTGACATTATCAAACAGTATGCTCACTCATGATCAACTTGTGCATTTTATTGATCATGACATTGAAATTACTCATCATTGTTGTCGAACATGAATGAAAAATGGGATAAATTCGCAATGCAGGCAGCTGGGCTCCAGTTCTTTGCATGCTTCCCTTTTCTCTCTTCTCTCTCAGAGAGCTTTTTTGGCCGTCTGCATGGCACAAGGCTCCTAAAATTGGCATGTCAAAAATGGCAAGAAAAAAAAAATAAAAAAAAGAAGAAAAAAAGAGAGAAAGACACCAGAAAACAGAAAAGGCCTTGCTCACTGCGGTTTGGTGTTCACAACCCACCTTGTCATTGCTTCACTGTTCGCCAACAACAAATGATGTTGGGCTATGTGCAGCGCTTGTGGGGGACAGCAACTTCATCATGAAGATGAGCAAGGCATAGCAACAGCTTGAGAGAGAGAGAGAGAGGGAGAGAGAGATATCTGACTCAATTCTAGCTAGGATCATTGCTTCTAATAGATGAAACAATGAGAAGTTGTCAGTCAACAGTCATGCAATCAGCAATTCCACCATGTGCAGAGGGTGAGAGCAAGCGCAGTTCAAGTCTATGGTCAGTAGCTGACATTGCTGCTTTGGAGCGATATCAGATGACAGTCATAATTTCGCAAACTCTGCCATGGGAGCCTTCACAGTATCCAAGACCTTCTGTTGTAGCTGCAGTTGGCTCTTCTGTTCTTGCCTTGGTCACACGCTAAGCATGGTTGTCCTCAGACTTTGGCAGCCATCAAGCCGCTTTCACTGAGACCCTGAGCGATTGGCACCCATGCCATTCCTGCCATTCACAAGTGCTCCCTTTGTGCCCAGGAGGATTGTCTGCTTGTCTGGCTATCTATGAGACTTGCATACTGACTGAGCTTTCAACTCCTCTCAGTCATGTGTGGAAGGTGTTGCACCCTGAACAAGCTTCAAGCACTTTGAGCACTTTGAGCACCAACATCAAATTCAGCCTCTTCCCGAGTTTCAGGCAATTCAGCTATGTTCTGCACCAACACTCTTTTCTCAGACTTGCCCGCCCTGTTCGTGCCTGTGTGGGATTGGCGTTGATGGGCAAAATTCGGCCAGGCCATGTTAATCCATGTGATAGAAACAGTCCAATCACAGTCAACTCAACTCCATGTGGCTGTGCTATTAGTGCAGTTTTGGCCAACCATCATCACAATGAATTTGAGCTTGGCAAAGCCATTGCAATGGACTCAGAAAAACTCATGCATAACTGAGCCAACAGCAACAGTGAGGTTACTTTGACATCATCATGTTGGATCATTTCTGGCTGGTGAGTTGATTGACTCAGTTGGAGGTCTCTTGTTGTGGTCATTTCCTGCATGCTGTGGCATAGATGATGTATATAGAGTGTTTTTTATTGCAATGTAACAAAGTATAATGACTAATCATGAGAATGTGTGAATGTATAGTGAGGAATTGAAGTGTGTTGAAGTAGTCTCATTGCTTTTGTGGTATGGCAGTAGCACTACCATCATATCAATTTACCCCACACCAGTAACTAAACCTTAATTTGTTTGTTGTGGTGCCTCTGTTCACCTTTGGGATCTTCCAGTTGCAATCATGCAGGCAGTGTTTGCTGACAACATGTTTTTCAATGATGGTGCAGATGATATAACCTTAATTGCATTACTGCAGTGGCAACCCAAGACTGACCTCAAGCATTGATCATTCAGCTCCATCAAGAATGGGCTTGACAATGCTCATTTCCATGCCAACACAGGCTACACAATTGCACAGTTTGAAGCAATACATCATGCATTAAAGATCCCAAACCCAGTGAGGACACATGTGCAAGACTGTGAAGATAGCAAGGTTGTCTTCTTCATGCTGTGTGCCTGGCTCCAGAACCAATCACTGTGGTCACTCAAGGGGCAGTATGGTTGATCTCACAGCCGAATCAGCCGATTTGTATGCTATCTCAGCAATTGGATATACAAAAGATGGGGTCATTTGGTGGATGTGCAGTCTCCGAAGCACAGACTCATCACTCCTCACAAGCTCGAGTACTATGCTGCTGTGGTAGAGAGAACATTCAGGATACCAAGGTTCTGGGGGGCAATTGACAGGACTGTACATCCAATAGCAATGCCGATGCTTCAAGAAGAACTCATGTATAATGGTCACAAGCAATGTCATGCAATCAAGTATCAATTCATCTCAGTTCCCAATGGTTTGATCTTTTGCTCATTGCCACTTGAAGGCCACTTTCATGATGCTCACTTGGTCACCAACACAAGACTTGTGCAATGGGCTCAACAGCATGCCAAGAATGAGGCTGGGGAGCAGATGTATCCCTTTGGTGACCAAGCATATGGCAACTCAAGCACCATCATAACCAAACACTGCAGCAATATAATCTCCTCAATTCAATTGGACTTCAACTACATCATGAGTAAGTTTTGAGTGCAAGTTGAGTGGGCTATTGGCCATGTGCCTAACCAGTGGCCATGATTCAGCATCAAGCACAGGCAGCAGACAGGAGCAATGCCAGTTGGGCAGGATTGGCTAGTTGGGGTTCTTCTTTTCAATGCCAAGACATGCATGGTAGGGAACCAGGTAGGGATCAGATTAGGGTGCCAACCTCTGCTGCTTGAGGAATACTTCAGCAGTCCTCAAGTTTGGCAAACAATGGTATCACCAGATCCAAGCTTACCTGACACTAGCATCAACATGCTGGACATTGCAGACAACAAGGAAGAGACTTTGATAGAGCACATACTTTGATTGAAATGAATGTATATACATGATGCAATGCTACAAGCAATCCCAACCATTGAAAGGTCCTGTGTGAGGCTGTGAGGGTTGTGAACTACTTTGACAAAGCTCTGCTGAAGGTGATGATGGTTGTGCTGCAGTGATTGAAGAAGTGATATGATTAGTGTGAGGAGTAGTCTCCTGACTGCTTGGCAGTAGCGAGGTTGCAGTGGAGGGTTGGCAGTGTCTATGTGGTTGCTGTTCTTGCTGTGGTCTGGCAAAACCCTGCAACATACTCATCATTGACTGCATCATTGTCTCCATCCATGCTGATTGTTCCTGACTCTGCTGTAGCCTCTCCTCCAATGAATCCATCTTTGTCTGCAACTCTCTTTGAATTGTTTGATTGACATCAAGCTGTGCTTTAGTTAGCTGTGCTTGAGTATCAGAGTGCTCCTTCATGAATTGAAGCTGTTGAGTCTGATATGAGCACTCAAAGTCATGATGGTGCTTGGTGTTCTTGGTGAAGGCTGCCACAAGCTCATGCATTGCATTCTGAGGCCACTTTCTCAAATAGAAGTCAGTGTCTTCCCCAGATTCTGACAGTGTGCATTGATTTTGTGCATTCCAAGCCCGTGGTGAGGCCATTGCCTGAGTTGCTGGGCTCTCACAGACTTGTGCTGCCATCAATGCAAACTGATGGCAATTGTTCTCCACAGCCACTTGATCTGCTGCCATTGTTGGTGTCTGAGACTGAGCATGATGTTGAGGCTGTCTGTATGACCGGTTGTACCCATCCAGTCTTTCCTCGTGCTCTGAGGTGAACTCCATGATGCCTGTGGCACAAGACAGCACATCCTCTTGGCACTTTCGCTGACTTGCAAGTTTCAAGAACTTTTGCTTGATTCCATTGATATCATGGGTCTGGAGACCCTTCTCTCTTGTGGTGGCATTGAAATCCTCAAGAGCAGCTTTCCAACACTTCCCACAATCAGCATTGTTCAATGCAATGTTTGGGTTATGGGCAAGCACTGCTCATGAAAGCATCTCAATCAATTCTTGGTCCCAATGAGCATTTCCATTGAGCGTCACAGTCTGTGAAGCTTGAATAGAACTTGAGCTTGAAATTGATGATGATGGCATTGCTTGAGAGATCTGTGAACTATGTACATGTGATGCTGGGGACAGTGAGGGCAAAGGTGGCCAGTCGGGAGAGTTGACTAGGTTTGCATCCAGCATGCCTTCATCAAGATCATTGCCATCACCAATTAAATCGATTTCTCCATTGTTTCAGAGTTCTTGGATGTGCTGTCCAATGACTGGAGGCAATGGATACAGCGAGAAATTGGATGCCTGGCTGCTTGACATTGATCCGGCTTTGTTGAGACTGGTTTGTGGAGTATATGAGGTCTAGAATGTGGGGTAAAGTGATAACCGGCAGCCACAAACCTTAACTTTACGGCTTTTGGAGCTGTGCCTGATCATGACGATGTACTACCATCACAAAAATGAGGACTCATATCAGTTCCAAGGACCACAGGATGGTGAGCAATGCTTATTTAATCATTTCACGTGACATATTTGTACAGAAATTTTTTTACTGACACATCTGCAAATGGAGCTCATGACGACGGAGCAAGCTCATCTCAACGTCCTTCCAAACCACCACCATCTCCACCATCTCGATGACCTCGGCTACGAGGTCATCTCGACATCGACACATGCGGCCAAAACCGCTCTATTAGCTGTTGTCCGCACACTGTTAGCTCCCCTCATACCATCGTCAGCCCAATCAATCGCAAACAACATGCTGTGCAGCTCTACAATGTATCAGCTTGATTTGGACCTCAGGGAATTTCCAAACCATGAGAGCAACAAAGTGTCAAGGACCTTGGTCGATTGTCAGACCCGCCGGTGAAATAAGGCATAGACGCATTTGAGCCACGTGGCACCAATCCCCGCACAACATCAAGCCAAAGATCGGCTCAGGACTTCACTGAATGTGCAACAAGATGGCATGATAGAGGGAGCTTCTCGCTACATACATGAGATCGGAACAACGCTGAGACTCAGCAAGGTGTGGAGTGGTCAAGCCAATTGGGCGATGGCAGTGCGAATGGCAGATGCTACGGCGCAAACGTCCCAAGTGTGTCGCGGCGGACAGTGTCCGATGTCGAGCTCAATCACTTGCTTTCCCGACTCGCTATACAGAGACGCGAGCTTCCTCGACTCCTCCAGCCCAGGATCCTTGCGACCTTGTATATGGATGCTTGGTATCTCGATGGGCGCCACATGAGCTGCTTCCACCCTCTCCATCGTTCCCTTCGAATCGAAAGGCCGGCCACCGCAAATGAGGATGACGAAGCGCACCGGTAGCGCTCCCCTGTAGCCGAATTTCGCACCTAGCTCCAAAAGCAGCCCAGTCGATACAGCACATCCCTGCGAAAAGCAGATCAAGCCTTCGTATGGTCCGACTCCGGCATCCTTTGGCGTTCGTGGACTTGCAGTGCTCGGATACGAGTCAGGAGTGTCGAGCCCAGTCACAAGGTGCTCCAAGCGTCTTTGGGCGACGGCCCTGCTCCCGGTCATCAGAGCTCCAGAGTGGATCGAGGAGAGAGCTGCGCGCGTGGTCACCGGGCGATAGACGGCCCTGTCGGCTGCTCCGAAAGCAGGGACGGAGAGCGTTCGTGTCTCTGGTGGCGTGTAGACGCCAAGCCCGTTCGAGTCGAGATTGGTGTTGAACGTCATAATCTGCTTCGCAAACTCCTCGGAGGAACTGCCGCCACTCGAGATAAGCAATCTGTCTGCTACCCTGCTGTGTGCGGACTGCAAGGCTGCTGCGCTCGGCTGCTCGTACCAAGAGTAGTAAGACTCTTTCGGAAACACCGATTCAATACCTGCAAAGCGCGACAGACGAGCAAAGTAGTCAGTTATTCAGCTCTCGAACCATGAGAATCAGAAGATTAAACGAGCTCTCCGACACCTACCTTGATAGGGAGAGGACTTCTGGCCGCCATCGAGGAAATCGATTTCAAGGATGTCGATAAGGGCATCCGTAATGGGCTTGATCTGCGTCTTCATAATTCTTGCCGAAGTGCCCTTGCCGTGCAGCCCCAACAGCCTGATCTTGCGCGGCGGCATCATCTTCGTCAAGCCAGAAAAGGCCTCGCTGTCGAGGGGTAGCACTGTGAGGGAAGCTGTTGGTCGAGAGGATGAGAATTGAGCTGCGAGCATTCTGTGAAAGCTTTTATGTAGCGTTCGCCTTCTCCTGCCCAAAGTCATTGATGCCTTGACCCTGGTCGGACAGCCTGCTTGAGAAGCACAGAGATCCTCTCAGAAATTCAGCACCGGCAATTCTCCAGGCAAAAGAGACGGGAATAATGTCATGGAAAAGGTATCGAAGCTGGTCTTGATCACATCCGATGAGCCTGTGGATGTGTCAGCTGAGCGTTTACGTTCTTAGTTGATCACACTTATGAACACAAGGTGCCAAAGAAAGGCCGTCCAAGTGGACATTCACCATATCGAAGGCGAGACGTGACGGTGAACAAAGGCAAACCATTCTCCTGAGCACGTTCTGGCGCAAGCATTTACAGGGCCTCGGACTTCACTGTTGTTCTCAAACCTCATCACGATGATCACCTCGGCAAGCATTGAATGGCCACATCCTATTGCAACTCGAAAGCGAGCCCAAGTTCACGCACTGCAGCCTTCAGAACGGCCCAGAGAGACTGTTCTCCTGCTACAACTGCATCTCGTCGGGACACATCGATCGAGACCTTCCATCTTCGTCACAACGCCACTTCTCAAGACGTCGCTCACCTTGCCTCGAAACAGATTTCGGCAAGCTCCGCCCACGCTCCTCTGCGAATCACATCACGTCAGGCGCGTCACAGCTCGTCGGCGGGCAGCTAAGTGGCTACGCCATCGGATGACTTGACTTTCGGAACTCGTCCGAACGAGTATGATCCTGCGCTAGGATAAACGTGTCCTGCTTTCACACAATGTTCGGAGGGGCCGACGAGACTTCTTCCGTGGGGATCACACGCACGCCAATGTCATTCTCACAGACCTTCCCACGCCCAGAGTCACGGAATGCCCCTTATCGGGTCAGACTCCTTGTTGGCGACCAAGAGCTTGGCCAGCTGAAGAGAAGCAATGGTATCTCGGCGCATCCGTCTCACTGAGCTGAGGCTTGCAATGGTGAGGCAATCGTTGTGCCGTTTTGCAAGCCTTGACACGTCGACTGGCGGTGCGTCAATGGACTCGAAAAGAGTTTGCAGAGCTTGTGGCTGATCCGAAGCCAGCTCTCCTCTACAGCATCGACTCCAATCATTGTGCTGACTTCGACTCTAGAGGCTCATCCGAACAAAGCTAAGTGAAGCCAGCGCGCTGCCGCAGGCAACATCTGGACGAGAGAGGGAGCAGTCAACGCTGTCTCGAGTCGAGTTGCAAGGAGTCGCATCGTCCGGCAGGCGACTGCGTCTATATAACGCCCGAAAAGCTGCAAGGTCTATTGTTCCTCCGACAAGGCTCCCATTTCCAGCTTTGCTTTCGATCGCTGCTCGAACATCTCCATGTCACCTGTTCCTGCTCACATCCAAGTTAAAGGGCACGGCCACAAAGTGGTCTTTGTCTACGCATCACACAGACAGATTCTCCTTCCTTCCACCTTTCGCCTTCTCTTTCACCGATCCAAATACGACGCTATACTCAAGGCTTTTCTCGAGTCCTCGTATCGGGCTCTGCGAAATGAGGCTGTTCGGACAGCACAGAACCTCGGAGGTCGTCGCGATACGAGACCTGTCCTACCAAGCACCTTTGAGGATCTAGCCCAAGTCAAGAATGTTGGTACCTTCAAGGCATACACGATCTCGCTCACCACGCTGGTGCAGGTGGGCGTTGTGTTGGCATCACGACAGGACCTCAAAGAGGCGATGCAAGGCGACTTTGCTGCGATCTGGGACCCCGAATCCTTCTTGGCGGTGCAGCTTCTGAAAAGCGTCGACGTCACGGACACTCTGGACCTCGTATCGAAAGCTGTCGAAGCGATTAGGCTCGCATGCTGGCTGGACTACTTCTTGGACACAGGCAAGGCGCGTTTGGGGGAAGTCGGCAAACGAAGGGTTACAATTCGTGGAGAGGAGGACGCGATCGCTGCGTTCGCCGACAAGTGTAGATCTGAAGGCACTCCTTTCGAGGAAACGCTCGGTGGCTTTGCTACTGGTGTCGGCGCCACAGGATCCGTCGGGCTCCTTCCACTGCCAGGTCATGAGGAGCAGACGGCCAGACTAATTGTACTTGAGGGCTCCACGGTCCCAATCCTTGTTGAAGGCGAACACGATCATTTGGAGTATGGTTTGGAGCGAGTATTTGAAGCTCGTCATATTCACATCAAGTTGACGCGCGGCCCGACTTCTTTGTCTGAGTCTTCTTCCGGCGGTCATTTCTCTGTCGATCTCTGCAAGCTCCTTCTGCAAGCTGACGCTGGCCGCTCTCGCGTGCATTTCGACGAGGAAGTCCTTCAAGCTCTACGCAAGGATCTTGATCTTTCTCGTATCCACGCGCCACGCATCGAGGTAGTGCTACTCGGCGGAAGCTTGAGAGATGCCTGCGCAATGACGGCGACTAAGATCTTTGACGACAAGCAGCTACCATACAACGTTGTCAAGCTTCTTAATTTGCTCTACCCCAAGGATTCTCATCGATTCAATGACGAGCCCGTCACGCTTTCCAGAGTGCAAGGCAATCCTTGTCAGCAGGTCGCCATTGTAGGCATGTCTTGCCGAGTGCCCGGAGCCAACGATGCCGACGAGCTTTGGAAGCTCTTGAAAGAAGGCAAAGACATGTGTCAAGAAGTGAGTAGCAACCTGTCGAAATCTCGACGAATGACAGCCCGTATGGTCGAGACAGAATAGTGACATACTGACACAGTCTCGTTCCTTTACTTGTGTGTGCACAGATCCCGTCGAGACTCTATCGCTATCAAGACTATCACTCCGCATCGTACAGAGAGCGTAACGTGATGCGGGTCAAGACTGGCAACTTTGTCGAGAGCTCGAGCCTGTTTGACAGGTGCATTCTTGGACAGGATGTGTCGTTCGAAGATTGCGCCAAACTTGACCCGCAGCAGAGGTTGGCAATCTTGACCGCTCAAGAGACTTTGCAGACAGCCGGATATGGCTTCTCCCCGTACCAGCATCCTAAGAATCCAGAGCAGTGGAGCACACATCTGGCTTACTGCAGTGACGATTACCGAGAGCACCTCAGCGAAGCCATCGACGCCAACTTGGTGTCCAACACTCATCGCGCCCATCTTGTCGCCAAAGTCAACGAAACCTTCGGCTTCCGAGGCGAGGCATGCACCTACGATACCGCCTGTAGCTCTGCTCTCGTTGCAGTCGAAGCCGCTTGCAACAGCTTGCTCGCGGGTGAGACGTCGGCCGTACTGACAGGTGGCGTCAACATCCTCACACAGCCGCAAATCACGATTGGACTTGACAGAGGCTTCTTCCTGTCGGCTTCGTCGCAGTGCATGACCCTTGACGATGCCGGATCAGGATATTCGCGTGCCGATGCCGTCTCGATCATGCTGCTGAAGCGACTGCCTGATGCAGTTCGTGACGGTGACCCCATCCTCGGTGTCATCTCGTCCGCAGCGACCAACCACTCGGGCGAATCCTTTTCGATCACTCATCCGCACGGTCCCACTCAAAAGAGGCTGTACCAGTCTGGCATGCTGGCAAGCAACACGCTTCCGCAAGATTTCACTTATATCGAGATGCATGGCACCGGCACACAGAGCGGCGATTTTGAAGAGGTGGGCGGCATCGTTGAGACTTTTGGTGGCGACAAGAGAGGCGAGGAGTCGCCACTTGTTCTCGGCTCAGTCAAAGCCAACATTGGTCATTCGGAAGCGACCTCAGGCGCTAGCAGTATGATCAAGACACTCAAGATCTATGAACATGGCCAAGTGCCGCGCCACATTGGCATACGTACCAAGCTCAACACCAAGCTTCCACCGCTTGATGGACTGCATGTGCCTTTGGAAGAAACCAAACTGGACAGGGTCGACCGTGCTTTTACTCTTGTCGACAACTTTTCCGCAGCCGGTGGCAACTCTTCCATTGTCATGGATCGTGGTAGCATCTACCGGCAGAAACTCTCGAAGATGAGCAGCGATGCACTTCAGAAAGAAACGGGATCGTTGTCAGTGGCCCGACATCATCTTCTGTTCGTCACAGCTGCGACTCCGTTCTCGCTGGACGCAAAGAGACGACGACTCATCGCGTTTTTGGAAGCCAACAAGGATGTCAGCTTGACCGAACTATGCAGCGCCATCTCGCTCAGCGACCCAATGTATCCATACCGCCTGATCGCGACGCCGGCCAATCTCGCCGAAGCCAAAACTTGCTTGAGCAGCCAGGAGTCGGCCTGCATCAGCGGCAGAAATGGTAAACACGGCAATGCTCCTGCCATCGGCATCGTTTTCAGCGGTCAAGGTGCTCAATACATGGATATGGCTAGAGAGCTCTACGAGAACAGTCCGGCTTTCCGCGGCCATGTCGACAGCTGCAACATCATCGCGCTCAGCTTGGACTTGCCCAGTTTGGTTGAAGTCATTCATCCGCTCAGGTCAGTAGAAGGCAGGAACGACGCAGATGAAGATGCAGTCACGCCACGGAAGGCAGACAGCTTTAGTCCCGCTCAATATCAGCTGGCGTTGATTGCTACCGAGATTGGGCTGGCCTCGTTGCTGCGAGATTGGGGTCTGAAGATCTCTTGCGTTGCTGGACACTCGCTCGGAGAATACGCAGCACTCTGGCTATCCGGCGTGATCACCCTGCGCAGCTTGATCGAACTTGTTGGACGACGCGCCATGCTTATGATGGAGCTTTGCGAGCCAAATGCATCATCCATGCTCGCCGTTCGAGAGGGTCCTGTCCGGGTCCGTCAATTGCTCGAAGAGTCCGGGCACACGAATCTTGAGATCGCTTGTCTCAACAGTCCGAACGACACCGTAGTTGCCGGACGTACCGACGAGATCGAGCAGATGCTGAAGCTGTGTGAGCAGCAAGAGCCCAAGATCAAGGCTATGGCGATTCCTGTTCCCTATGCTTTCCATTCTCGAGCCGTCGAGCCCTTGATGCAAGGGTACGAACATGTTGCTGCTCGGCACCAGTTCTCAACGCCCAAGATCAGTATTGCTTCGAACGTGCTTGGTCGTGTGGTAGAGCCTGGCAGCAAAGACTTTGATTCACAGTACCTGGTGCGCCACCTGCGTCAGACGGTGCGCTTCGCCGAGTCTGTGGCAGGTCTGCAGTCGAAGACCGGCATCGACACCTGGGTTGAGATTGGTCCTCATCCAACCTGCATCCCCATGTTGAAGGGCTGCTACACGGAAAAGGGAGAAATGCCCAACTTGATCCCCTCTTTCCGACGAGGAAGCTCATCGTGGACTTGTACACTAGACATGATCAAGGAGCTCGCCTCGCGCGGTATCGATCTGAATTGGACTCGCGTGTTCGATGACGTGGGCCTGCGCTTTCCTCATCACGAGCTTTGCGCACGTCTGCCTTTGTATCCCTTTGATCTGGAAGAATATTGGGTGCCATTCAAGGATCGGGGTCTACGGGACCATTTCATGGTGAAGCACAGAGAGACAGCCTCAGCTTCTACCAACACAGGCAAAGCGAACAAGACAGAGCTTCGAAGTGCTATTGCAACTGCTCCCCCGAAGTGGCCGAAGCCGTTGCACTCTCTACTCTGGCAATGCGTCAAGCTCGAAGCAAAGCCGCCCTCCGCAATGTTCTATGCTCGGGTCAACCAGAAGCCATTCCGCGACTTTATCCAAGGCCACATCATCCTCGGTGTGCCTTTAGCACCTGCTACTGTCTTTGTCGAGCTTGCGCAGGAAGCCGGCATGTACTGGTGGCGTATGGACCCATGTGTAACCAAGCCGGCAGGTCAGCAGGAAGACGATGTTGTCATCGAAGTACTGGACCTGTCTATGGTTGCGTCGCTCTACCTCAACGAGCAAGATCCAAAACAAAGCATCGAGGTCAGCATGCAGGGTAGCCCAACCTCTGCTGATGGCTCCATCGTGCAATTCTTCTCGCACAGCAAGCATCAACACCAGAAGCACCAGTACGGATCCTGTCGCATCAAGATTGTCACCCAGGACACCGCCGCGAAAGAGTGGATGAAGCTCCGACATTTGTTCTCGACCACATTCTCGGCGGTCAAGTCTAGACCTGCATCGGTGATGAAGACAAACACGATCTACAGGAACTTCGAGGCGATCGTACTGTACAGGGACGGCTTCAGAGGCATGAACACCATTTGGATGACAGAGCGTGGCGACGAGGCAGTGTCTGAAGTCTGCTTCAACGCAGAAGCCGTCAACGGACGTTTCTTGTGCAGTCCCATGCTGCTCGACAGTCTTGGAGGCCTGACCGGCTTCATCAGCAATGTCGGCTTCGCAGAAGGTCCTTTCGTCTACATGGCTGAGACTATCGGCAGGATCGTGACGATGCCTGGTTTGAGGAAGCTGCAGCCCGGCGGTGAGACAAAAGTGCAGGTCTACGCCAGGATGGAACAGGACAAGGACCTCTCGAAGGGCTTCGCCTACTTCTTCCTGCCTGATGGAGAGTTGATGGGTACAATGGAAGGCATCGCATTTAAACGTATCCGTCGCAATATGTTGTCGAGGCTGGTTCAGCTCTCTTCGAAGGCGTTTGCAAGTGAGGCTGCCAGGACAGCTAAAGAGGAAGGCGAGAACCAGAGTCATTCGAAAGCCGATACAGGGGAAGAGAAGCAGAACGCGGCAGCTCAACAGTCTTGCGTCTTACAGAAAGTCAAGCTGGAAAAGGCATCGTCAAGCATACCCGCACGACTCAACGAGGCCGAATGCGTTTCGCCGATGGACGTCCTCACCAATCCAAACCGACGCTTCACATACTCGGCTCCTCTTCACATTGGTGGCAATCAGTTGAAGCACTTCGACGGAGCCAACGTCCTCTTTCTCTTCCCTGACGGTAGCGGCACTGCTCAGATTTATCCAAAGCTTGATGTTGGAGGCGGTCTCTCCGTGTATGGCTTTGACTCTCCCTACCTGGGTCAGGTTGAAGCATGGAGTCGTGGCATTGCTGAGCTGGTCGATCGGTATATCGAGATGCTGCGCCGCGTACAGACCCGAGGACCTTACAAACTTGCTGGCTGGAGCATTGGAGGTGTTATTGCCATCGAAGTGGCCCGCCGCCTCCTTTCGGCTGGTCAAGAGGTAGCTTTCCTCGGCCTGATCGATACTCCCAACCCAAAGCAGATCAAACCACTGCCGACAGAGACGCTGAACGACATGCTCAACAAGATCACATCCACCACTGTTCGTGAGCATTTCAGATCGTGCGCTCTCAGCCTGCCAGAATATCGCTGCCAGCCCTTCCAGTCAATCGATCGAGTGCCTGCGAGTACCGTGGTTGTCAATGCGAGCGACTCTTCGAAGCTGCAAGGCGTCATGGCAAATATGCACGAATGGCGGGCATTCTGGTCGGACTCGGCCACGCTCATATACGAGAAGGTGAACGGCGATCACTGGACGTGCCTCGAGCCTGCTCTCAAACTCCTCATCAGCCATGCCAGATGAGAACAAGGAGTCTGCTAGGTGCGTCGACAATCGCAACATGCTTGTTTGTCCCATGTTCAAAGTTTCCAAGAACCGTCTCTAACGAACAATGAAATATGAACAAACTCTTATGACCACGAAATGGGTGCGCAGGATGTATACTGCATTGAATGGTGTATAGTGTACAATGGAAGGGATCCAGACCCAATCGTTGATCTTGATGAAGATCATCTGAGAGGTTTATTTGACAGTTTTGCTGGATTGACTGGCGCTGCGAGACATGAAGCAGCATCGGCTCGTTTGGAACGCGGCAAGGCTACTTCCACATCGGAGCTGGGCTTACAAGTATCGCCAAGTCTGAGGGCAGTACGACTCGAATCGCTCCTCGACCTTGTCCCAGTTAACGCAGTTCCAGAATCGTGTCAGATATTCCTCCTTGCCCATGATGCCGTAATCGTTGAGCCAGGCGTGTTCATGAACGCTGATGTTAAGCAAAGGGTAGAGCTCCTTGCCGACCTTATCCGAGATGCCGAGACCACCGAAGAGCGAGTCAGCGGGACGAGATGGGCGTTCGGTTGATGTTGCCGAGTTATTCTTTGATGCATCTGCTGATCCGGTAGACTGGTCGTTGATGCTGGGAAGGAGGAAATTCTTTCCCTGCTGCATACGGTTCTGGACGATGACAGTGCCCGAGCCAAAGGTGGGTACAACGCCGAGATTCCTGTGTTGGTCAGTCACCAACCAGACCCATCCGCTACCGGCCATACCGTAAGCTGCGGAAGAGAAAGCGAGGCACATCTCGGGGAAGCTGCCGAAGCTTTTCGAGATGGCTGTGGAGAGCTTAGGAAGCGGTGTAGGGTTGCGCAACCTGTCCTGAGGTGCGAGCGTGGAGAGGAAGAAGGCGTTGTTGAGTGCCTGAGAAGCATAGTTGAAGGCAAGAATCTTTTCTCGGTTTTGAGAAAGGCCAATGACAGTTTCTACGATGGAGGAGGAAGCGAACTCGGTATCGCGGACTTCCTGGTTGAGGAGGTCAAGGAGACCGCCTTGCCAGCGTTGGGAGATCTGCTTGACTGTCGAGCCGGAAAGGAAAGGAGCACAGCCTTGAGAGAGAACTTCGGGAGTTGGTGGGCAGGTGTGCAAGCTGCGACGAGTGTTGCTGCTTCTGGAAGAGGATGCTGTCGAAGAAGAGGATGCGACGCTGCTGGAAGAGGCGGCGGTGCGAAGTGCACAAGAAGCGAGACGTCCCGAACGGACGAGAGGAGCGACGACCATGTCTGTGGTGCAGAAGTGACGACGATGGTCGATATGGGCTGATAAGAGAGGAGTCTAAAGCCTCAGAGGGTATCGACAAGAAGCAGCTAGGAAAGATGTCGAAGAAAGGTGATGGTGATGATCCGAGTTGTGCCTGTCTAAGATGCTGCAGTTGAGAGATCCTTGTGTTCCGAGGCTCAAGAAGAAGTTCTCCCTCTCCTTCTCGTCAATCTTTCTTTTTCCTTTTTTTGCCTTTTTCTCGGAACAAGGGTATCGATGTTGACTGGCTTTGCTGCCTAATTGCTGCCTCTTACAAGGTGATCACGCGGGACGCTGCTCTTTTTGCATTTTGGTTTCCTCGAATCTGACATTCCGGAAAAAACAGACTCGGGCGAGAAGAGAGTCGAAGCTGCAGACGCTCAGACCCTTTATCCAGAAGAAGAAAGACGCCAAAAAACTCCACACAGCAGCAACAGCATCAGCGGAAAAAGACAAAAAAAGAGAAGTCAACACCAAACAACACCAACACCAACACAACTCAGCTTCTTCAATTCTCCATCCACAATCATCTTCAGTCCTCGACATTGGCTTCTCGCACAGAGGCTTCTGCTATCCGAATACTAGTGGAGTCGGGCTAGTTAGCCATGCCATCGGGTCTTGCGGCGGTGCCTCAGGCGCAGTTGCCGTCCAAGTATCGCGATGTGGTCAAGATCGCACTTCAACCACGCCAGACTCGGGCTTTCGTCCTTGCTGCGGTAGCATGGCACCTCTTTCTTGCATCAGCACTGCTCCGGACCATCTCGCTGTCAATCTTGTCTCCGGTGACGCTGTTCGTTAGCTTGGCATCCTTTGCAGTCGGTGTGCTGCCTCTGTTGGCAGCGCGGAAACGAAACCTCTCTCGCGTCACCACCCCTCCACCTCGACTAGCTTCGACAAAAGCTCAGCAGATCTCAACAGCTCTTTTGAGTCCAGCAGTACTACCTTTGATCTACCAACATGTTGCCGCCTTCATCGTCTTGGCACTGGGATATGCTGCGCTGCTTACCACGCAAGCAGGTGGATGGGGACCTCAGATCTGGGTCGAGTCTCATGGATCCTTCTACCTCAACGAGCGTTTCCTTTATCTTGTCGGCCAGACAATGGTGCTCGCAATAGTCTATGCTATTCTGTTCCGATCACTTGCTTCGCCAGAGACAGCCGCATCACCTGCCTTTGATGCTGCAGCGCTGTCTTGGGATGCATCTGTAACGATCAAGGATCGAGTCGTCGCTGCGTTCGGCTCGCGTGTTCCTAGAGCCATCGTAGTTGCAGCGCTCACTTCGACTTCAAGCGTGCTGGTGTACAGCACGATCCGGATTCGAGTCTGGAGCACAATCCTGCTTGTGATCGGAACTCGAGGCTTGATGCGAAGATTGTTGGTGCCGTCCTTCCGTGTCGAGTTTGGTTTCTTTGAAGTGTCGGTCCGATCGACGCTGTTCAGCATTGCGGCTGTCTGCGCAGTCGAGACTGCATATCTGCTTCTGGACGTCTACCTCTCACACCCTCTGGCACCGATCAGCAAGTTGGCCAAGAACCCGAAGCGTTTGCTACTCGATGGCATCGACGAGCCCATCGTCTTCTTCTCCAACCACGCATTCTTGGAATTGGCTCGTCTCAGTGCTGGTGACAAGGAGAGCCGTGCTGGGATCTACAAGGACGTCAACTCGGATATCACTGCATGGACTCACATAAGAGATCGTTGCCTGAGCTTGCTAGACGCTCAGAAGCAGTTTATCGTTGGTCGTGGTCAAGCACCACGGGCAACTCAAGCAGCAGCGGCCTCAACAGCAGCAGCTCAGACGTCAACACAGCAAGTAGCACAACAACCAAAGCAGCAGCAAAAGACTGGTACACAGCCAACAGCCACCATCTGGGACCAGCTAGCTGCCGGTCAGACAACAGCATCGAAAGAAGGGGCTGCATTTGCACCAACCCCCACTGCTGCGGCTAGTGGAAATGCAAGCAAAGCAGCAGCAACCACTCCACCGCCCTTACTCAGCATCCAAAGCGTCTCGAAGGCGGTCGTCAGCGTGATCACAATCGCATGGAAAGTTGTTCCCGCTGACGCCAAACACGTCCTCTTTGGCCCTCGAAGACAGCAATCCTTACTCGGCGAATCGCCCGAATCTGCTGCAGCATCGATCGTGGGCCGTGATGCAAGCCGCGTAGCCAGTGCAGTTGTCTCGCTCAAGTCGCTACTCTGTCACAGTCTGGATGAAGATCCATACGGGTCGGTGCAGAAAGACATCAAGCGAGTCCTGACAGCCATGGTGGACCTCGACAGCGAAATCCGCCGATTCGGAATGGAACTGGAACAGCAAGCCATCAGTATCGATGCCAAACTGGACAAGCTCGAAGCTGAAGGTCAGCACGACACCAGCACCGGCGAAAAGAGTCGGCAGAATGCGCAAAAAGCGGAAGGTGAGGGTAAGAAGGGAAGGGAAGAAACACTGCGAGAATTGAGACAAGCTTGGAAGACGAGTGGAGCTGAAAGTGTAGATTTGAGTTTGACAGCGGCTATTCGGGAGATCTTGGATACTTTTGCGAGGTTCGATTTGCAGTTGGGGGCTGAGTTGGAGGTCAAGTTGGCTGAATGCCTTGGTGGATGATTGGGGATTGTCGACTTGTCATAGAGATGCAAAGCAAATGAAGACATCACATTTCTGAATGTCTCGGTGATTGTACCCTCGATATCGGCGAAGCAGACACACTACTGGAAGAGGTATGTGCATACTTTGCCGGGCTCTTGCGATGCAATACTAAGCCCGGAGTCGTGATCATGGAACAAAGTTCTTTCAAGCGTGAGAAACGGACGATCACGGCACGATAGAACAACAGCATACAGTAGATTATTGACGTCGGAAGCAGCCAAATTGGCTTGCCATCTTGGACAAACGGAACGGCACAGCGAAGAAACTCGCTTTTCCCCGCATTTTCTGAGGATTGCGGCTGCTACACTGATCAAGTGCC
Source organism: Ustilago cynodontis (assembly GCA_928865425.1). Lineage (NCBI taxonomy): Eukaryota > Fungi > Basidiomycota > Ustilaginomycetes > Ustilaginales > Ustilaginaceae > Ustilago > Ustilago cynodontis. The sequence continues at coordinate 213,872 of CAKMXY010000024.1, read as the reverse complement.
GAGACCACTGCACAGCACAATAATCAACTCGCCCTCTCTTTGGAATGCCCTGCCCTGTGTGAGTCGCTTGCTGTTCCCTTTCAGTTCCTTGTCATCGTCTTTCTCCTTTCCTACATCATCACTCTCAACTACCGTTATTCACCATTATATATATCTATCAGCGCTTCACGCGGCAACGTCGTTCTACGCTCATCTGACCACCGAACTGCACCACTCAACCCACACTCGGAATCGGAACGCTGCCCCATCATCCTCACTGGTGCTCATTTCGGGTTTCGCTCAGGACTTGCAGGCTTGCCTTGTCACGTCACACATAGCTGACAAAGCGGTTCTTCGATTGCTTGCCCGCTCATCTCCGTATTCACAAGCGGGCAATCCTTTGGGGCAGAGTTTTGACTTCAGGTGCAACGCCTGGCCCTGATCTTGTCGCACTGGCTGCTCGTGATTCATAAGTCCATCGACATTCTCTTCTCTACTCAACTCGAACATGCATCCATAAGCAGAGGGCCTCACTAAACAGACAGAGGACACCTACAAGGCCTTACTTCGCATCGATAAGAGCAGCTCCCAACCCGTGGGGCACCTTCTGCAGTTCCAAACACCATCATCCGACCGTCGAGGTCAAATTGCAAACATGCAGGGTCCTGCTCAGGACAACATGTTCCGGCCTTCAGCTGCCAATCACTTCCAACCGCAGTATCGTGACGACCACCACCACCAGCAGCAGCAGCAACAGTTGCAAGGTCAGTCACAGGCTGCTCCAGCTCAAGCCCAGACTTTGCCTCGCAATGACTTTGCCAATCAGTCAATACCTCCTCATATGATCAACCAGCATTCACAATTCCAGAATCAGATCCCAGCGCATCTTCAGCCACAAGGTAGCTTGCAGCAGCAGCAACAGCAACAGTTTACCTTCCAGCATCAGAACCCGTTTGCCTCTCCAAATGGCTCTGCGCAACCAAACCAATCGATGTTCTCACCGACATCTCAACCCCAGCACATGCCCGTAATGCAGTCGCCGCAGCAGGCGCTGCCTGCATCTGCGACCAACATGGCAGCCTCCTCATCACAGCATTTCCCTGCCAGCTCGAGTCAGTTGCAAGCTGCTCTGCTTCCATCATCAAGGCAGTCGGCTCTGGATGCTAAACGCACCTATCTCACCACGTTTGAGGATCCGATCGCGGAAGCATACATTGCGGGGCAGACGCTAGATGAGCCTTTCTACTCCGTTGCACCTCCAGGAACCGTTTGGCCCGCAGACGGCACCATGCCGCTTGATGTCAATCTGATGGTGCCTCCATCCACCGATCCCAACGATCCTTTGCAAACCTTTACAACTGCAGACGCAGGATACTTTGAACCTTTTTCGGCGAATGATCATGGTGTCAATGGCGGATCGGACATGTTTGATTCGGCTGCTGCGATTCTTGATGATGCTGGCTTCTCAAGGTTTATCGAGATCAAGGCTGAAGGAGAGGGTGAGGGTGCGGCAATGGCTCAGGGGGAGAAGGATAAGAATGGTGCACAGTCGTCGTCCTCCGTGCAGGATGGCGCAAGCGGCGCATCCACCTCAGCATCAGCTTCCAGAGATGGCATCCCTCCACGAAGACGAACGCGTAGAAGGCAGAATATCAGTTGTGATCAGTGTCGAGCTTCCAAGCGTGGATGCGATTTCCAATTGCGACTCGATGCAGATGGCAACGACGTCACTCAGCCCGGCGGTGGTCAGGATGATGAGCAGACCGTCAGCGGCAATACTGGCGACAAGCGCAAGATGTCGGATGCTGCACAGGAAGCGAATAGCTCCTCTTCTGCTGCTGGAGGCAACAACAACAAGCTCGTCTGTTCCAACTGTCAGCGACGAGGCATCCAATGTACGACCAACTTTGCCAATTCGGTTCGAGAGAGCAAGCAGGCCAACTCGAAGGACGAGTCTGCACCGCAAGGCAGTAAGAAGCGCGCCATTTCCGATGACACTTTGGAGAACGGTGTGCGATCCAAGTCGGTCTCTAGTGATGGCAGTTCGCCCGCTTCACAAAGCAACGAAGCACGTGATCAGCTCATAAGGACTTTCCAGAGTCGTAACGAGTCGCAGATCTTGGCAAGCACAGGCCCCAACGTTCGTTTTGCACAGCGTGCAGATTCGTTGCTTCTCACGACAAACCGTATGCGATTGTACGTGCATACCGTCGAGCCCAATGCGAATCTTTGGCTCTCTCGAGCGTGTTCGCCTTTACGCACCGACGGCGATCTTGGAGCATACATCAAGAGTGCCATCGGCATGGACGCTCTCAATCTCTCCCAGCGATTGTGGGCCTCTTGGCACGTCGACGCTCCCTCTGCGAGAAAAGAACATCAGCCGAACTTGTTCTACCTCGTCTACGGTTTAGACCATCTTGGAGGCGAAATGGGTGTTTGGGGCGAAAAGCCACAGCAGATCCCTACCCACCTCGCCGAAGCATCAGCGCAAGAAGCTCAAGCGAGCATCAACGATATCAATGACATCTTTAGTGATGTGCAAGGTATGGGTCCTGGTGGATGGCGTAGGTCTAAAAGGGACTTGATGATTGATGAAGCAGTGAAAGCGGCAATGCTTGCGTATGCTTGTCAGTTTAGATTGGATGATGAGATGACATCTAGTAGTGCAGATGCCGTTTCGAGGAAAGCGGTTGATGGGAAGAATTATAGGGATGCTCATGATAGGATTGCTACGGCGGCTTGGAAGAGGGCTAGATCGTTGATTTTGCAGTTGGCTCCGAGGAGGAGTTGTAGAGTAGCGTATGGGTTGTTTTTGTTTGGCGTTACTGCGCCCCCGCCCGGTGCGCTTGCGGAAGGGGGTTCGAGGAGTGGTGCGGATGCGGCGGAAGATGCAGCGTTTGCGTTGGAGACCGCGTCAAGGCATTTAGAGTGGTTTGTGAAGAGGTGTAGGGATTTAGTCAAGACAGTGGATAAGGCTTCGCAGAATCCGTTGTTAAGTGGGAATCCGGAGGTAGTAAAGCAGAGGAGGATTGCTTCGGATCTTATGGGGTTGGCAGAGTCATTGGGTTGGTTTGGGTTGCTGATCGATACAGTGACGCACGTGTCTCAGGGGAGAAGATCGAGTATGAGGGAGGATAATCTTGTTTATCAGTCGACGGGGATTGGATCTGGTACTGATCCTGGTGTAGCCCACGGACCTGTTCCTTCTCCAGGTAGTGCTTCCAGTCCACCAGATCGAACAGCAGAAGCGCTATTTGCGATGCAAGATGCGATCAACCTTTTACCTGCACGTCAAGCTCCACCTGGAGCGTTTCCTGGTACTTTGGAATCATATATGCACGAAGAATGCGAAATCGACGGCTCGTTTCAAGTCGATACCGAAATGTCCCGTCGCATTATGGAGCGTGCTGCTTGCGCTCGCGATCTCATCCCTGCGTTGCTTCGTAATCCGGGTGCGTTAGCGAATGCGATTCCATTTGATGTTTTGATCGGTGCAAGTGACCCCGATGCTCCCGGACCAGCAGGTGGCAGTATCATTAATATCAACAATCCTGGTGGAGGACTAAACGAGCAAGTCGTATTGCTGGGTGTGGCTTGGGGTACTGCGGTTGAAGTTTATATCTGGCGAAGGGTTGGTGTGTTGCAAGCTGCGACAGAGGGGTTGTTAGCTACTACTGACCCTGTGCAAGCGTTGATTGCGGGTGGGGGAAGTATAGTTAGTGAAAGAGTGGAGAAGATGGTTATGAATGTGTTGGAGGCTATTAGGTTGTTCCATAACATCTTTGATCATCTTATTGCAAGGGCATTGGATGAGTTTGTTCATTTATCGAGACAGGGTAGGACGATGTTATCTTTCTTTGTGATTCACATTCATTTGGGGGTGTTGCATTTTACTCGGTTGGCGAAAAGGATTGAACAGAAGGAGTTGGAACTTGTACAGGCTTTTAATGCTGCTGCTACCACTGGTGGGCTTGGTTCACCGGAAAAGCGTCGGGGACAAGGAGTTGGTCCTATGTCTGTCGCTTGTCCAACTCCGGTAAAGACTCCTCCTACGCAATCCGACGGATCTTCACCCGCATCGTCACTTGCCAGTGTAGCTCGACAACAACTTGGTTCGATCATGCTGCACTCTTCTGTCGAACGTCGGATAGTTGGTCGTCAGGCCGCTTTGGGTATGGCTAGAATGGCTAGCTTGATTAATGCTGAATCGGCTTCGCTTGAAGCAGCAGCTAAAATTGGACGTCAACCTAATCCTCGCCCTACCACCGATGGTAAATACCGGAAAGGCAGTTTCTACGCACCCCAGTCAGATCGAGATGATTTTACACCGATAGAAGACAGTGCAAATGCTCCTTGGCGTCATCCCTATCCAGCCATGGTGGCGGATAGTTTGAAGTTAAGTAGTCAAACTTTACACGATGAAATTTGGGATTTGTTAATTGCAGTGCCGAGAAATGAAGCCGAATTGGACGAGTTGATGAAAGCCTTCGGAGTACTGTTGGAAGGCTTCGCAAGAATGTTACATGCAGTACCTGGTTTAGGAGGATATAAGGCCACGTTGGAGGATCTAAGTAATGCTAGGGATACCGCTACATTCGTTGCCAGTCAGCGCTAATCCCCCAACCCAGCACATGGTCCGAGGGGTTGTTGCCGAGTGTAGGTAGGCGATGATAGCTCGTTTCTCATTGTTCTCCTTTCGAGTCGCGATGCCATGCGATCCTCTCGTCTTTGAGATACAAATCAATTCTTCCCCCCCTGTGCTCATCGACATGTCAAATCGCAGTTGCAAATCTCCACAACCTCACCATCGATTGTTTGTGTCTGCTCCGTCTGCGGTTCAAATTTCGGCGCCGAGCAGGGTGCTTCTTCTCGGGTTTTCTTAGCGCAGCGTTCACATGCCTCAGTCAACAACCCGACCAGCGCGGTGTTGTTGTCCCATCGTTAGCCGAATTCATTCTCATTGCAAAGACGGAGCTGGAAGAGCTTCAACACGAATCTGACATTCTCTGAGATTGTTCTCTGAAACATTGACACGAGCTATGAAAAACACCAAACACAACAACTGTACAGCCGAGATCGATCATCGTACAATCAACAAAGCGTTTTAGGGCTGCAACGCTTGACGACAAGCCTCCTGGACAATCTGAGCTATTCGGCCAACATTTGGCTCTCTGACCATCGTAAAGTGGTTCGCGCCGTCTAGAGGCTTGACAGTGATCTTGTGTGGTGGGATCAGCTTTTCCCATCCGTCCGGACCAGATTGCGCTGCTCGATCGGTGCGGAATAGCCAACGCACTGTCTCGTTTACTTCTTTGATGTCTTCAATCCGACCCGGTAGACGCTGGTCTGCGACAATGTACCACGTTTTTGGGACTTTTCTCTGCTCCTGCACTCCTGCGAGCGAAGTTGGGCTCCAACCGACTAAGCTCTCGACTGTAGCTTTGAAATGGGCGACCAACTTGTCCGACAACGCAGGTGGGGCAATTTCTTTCAACTCAGGCGCGGTGAAGATCCAGTCGACGATCGACATTGGAAGCGGTGGGTAGCCTGGACTGGGGGAATCGAGCAGGAATAGACCGGCAATTCTGTCGTTCTCCGCACCACCTGGGGCAGAGGCAAGTATGCGAGCGATTTCGAAGGCTGCCATTCCTCCAAAGCTCCATCCACCCACAAGCCAAGGTCCTTCGGGTTGGACGAGCTTAATGCAAGCAAGGTAGTAATGGGCGATTTGTGTGATGCCTCCGTCCCAAGCTGATGCGTCGGCTAGGAAGGGAGAGTTGATCGAGTAGATCGGTCGGTCGATGGGATGGATGAATTGGTAGACGGTGGACATGCCAGAGCCGTCTGGTAGGAGGAAGAGCGGAGGTAGAGGTTGCGAGTCGATGCCCTTGCGGAGGAGGACTGGTCGCTTGGCCGGTGGCACGATAAAGTTCTGGGCTGGAAGCTGCGTTGGAGCAGTGATCTGTTGTGCCGGTTCGTCAGTCTTAGCCTCGCTACCTCCTAGCTTATGCTCCAAGAAGGCGTGGATCTCCCGAAGAGAAGTGCAGTCCATGAACAGCGAAGAAGGAAGCTCGAAAGATAGCATGCCTGATAGATTACCCAGCACGAGCAGAGACATGAGCGAATCTATGCCCAGATCAGCCAAGTTTGCATCAAGGGCGATGCTGCCTTCTGCAACGCCGAGTTCGGTCTCGATGGTTGAAGTGACGGTCTTTATGGCGACATCTACGGCCGAGTTGCCCTTCGCTGGTACGCCAGATTGTGAAGATTGCAAAAGGGTAGGAGCCTGCGTAAATGTCTCCGCGGGAATGCTTTCGGAAATTTTCGTTAAGACTGGTACACCTACGATGTCGGCGGCAGAACCTAGGTCCGGCTTGCTCTCGGCGATGTTATCGACACTAGCATCACCAATTTGCTCGCGGATCCATGCAAGCAGCTCTTCTGGGCTATCCCGCTCCAAGAAGAGGGATTGCGGGATCTCGAAGCCGAGGTTCAGGGTCTCCAAGGTCGAAATGCAAACCAAGGACATGAGGCTGTCGAGGCCAAGATCGGCGAATTTGACGCTCAGCTTCATCTCTTCGACAGCGATACCAAGCTCGGATGCCAGTACGGCGATGATCTTAGCATACACATCCTCTGCAGCGCCTGAGAGCTTCGTGCTCGAGGGCTTCTTGGCGGTGCGCTGTGGTTCATCGCCGTGTGTGTTGGGAACCGGAACGGTGGGTGCTGTCGGTTGAGGGTCCATCGCAAGAGGCGGTGCTGCGCTTACAGCAGGATTACTCGACATCTTGCTCGATTCCGACTCGGCTATGTTCACCATGACCGAGCTCAACTCTCCGACGAGTTGTCCATCGTCGTCGATCAGTAGAATGTCGACATAAGATATATTTTTGTGAATCAACTTCACGCCAACAGTTTGAGCCGTGGTAATATAAGCCATGTAGCTCCCGGTCGCTCGCCCGGTCCGGTTGAGATCGTACAGCCACTCGTGATCAGCGACAAGCTCACCGATGGACGCAATTCTAAAATCTCCATCTGCTTGTGCACGGAAAGTGGCGTGGTGCCAACTCGCGCATTCCTCCAGAGTCGATAGAACCATGGCATATATACACTGCCCTTCGGAGGGTGTACTGGCGTCGTGTGACTTTGCATCGATGCAAAAGACTACTTCGCGCGTCTGCGTGTCGAAATATGCGCTGCGTATCAGCTTTGAGCTCTTTGCATCACCGCTGCCACTGATGCTCTTGTAGACGAGTCTGGCGTCCAGCATCTCGCCAACGGCTTTAATGCTGCTGATCTTCTCGCGCAGTAAGTTCTGCAGCTTTGCCCATCGACGCTCCAGATCCTTCTTGATATGCCACCCATACGTACATTCGCCATACACGTCTGGCTGTGCATCAAAGTGCAGCTGAACATCAGCGGCCTGTCGTCCTTGGCACTGATCAGGGAGTGCAACTGTCAGTCTGACATCATGAGCGTTGAGTAGGACACTTGCGTGAAAATACAAGTCAACGTCGGAGAGTACCAGCGTGTGGTCGCCGATTCCACCTGGCTTTTTGTTCGAAGAAGCACTGGCTTCGATTGCTGCCTCTGCCATCACTTCGACTGCAATCACCGATGGTGAAGTGACTTGAACAAGGGCTGCTTGAGTCTCGTCCTTGAGATTGGAGACGTAGATGCGTGTTTTGCTGTCCGCTACCACCTGAGTTGTCAGCAGCGGCTGCGTGAGCGGCTCCTCCGGCTCTTCGGAGTCGTCATCTTCACCAGCCGTTTCCTCCCGAGCACCAACTTCGCCACATTGGGCAGCCGACGCACCCGTTATTTCTGGGACGTTGTGCTGGATGAGGTTACGATCGTGATACTCCATCCAGAATTGCTGAAGATGGAAAGGGTACGCGGGCAGAGTGTCGATGTGCCTTACATCAGGTAAGTAGGGGCGGAAGTACTCGATCCAGCGGATGTTGTATCCTCGTAGATGCAGACGACTTAGAGTTGACAAGAAAGACGTCTGAATCACGTGTTGGTTTGTATGGGCTACTTGATGGTTTTTGACTTCTGACCGTTCGCCACCGAGTAATTCCACTTTGTTGCTGATCACAACTGAGCAATACTTCTTGCCGGGGGAAGCTTCTCCCTCAAACTCGTCGTCATCATCAGACCTGTCATCGACCGATGGCGGGGAGCGCCGAGCACGACAAAGCATGTTTTGACGCTTATCCAGATCTGGCTCGCGAGAAGCTTTGAGCATGGTTTCTGTGTCGATCCAGCCCCTCAGATACCAGGCGGCAGGGAATCTGAGGCCGGTGTTCACAGTTGGGCTGACACCACAATCCTCGAGAAGGGTAGCGATGCATGTCTGCATCAGGGAAAGAAATCCCTCCTGCTGCTCGTCGCCGAATGACGACATTTCGGCTACAAATTCTTCGTACCGGTTGAGCATGCCCCAGCTAGAGCTGAAGAAAAGAGTGTCTTCTGACGTGGCTACGCCCTTCGGCCAGAGAAACTGGAACTTGAAAGGTGGGAGATCGGTGGCAGACTTGGCTTCGACGAACTCGCTTCCTCGCAAGCATCGAATGAGCTCATCCTGGTCTGAGGCGACAACACTCAAGCGGAAGGGGTAGTGCGTCCTGCGGCAAGCCAGGGTATAGCTGAGATCCGCCAGACACACGTCGCGCTGGAGATAGTCGATCAGGGACTTCTTGAGCATCTCTGCCGACTCCTTTGTTTTGGCCGACAGCATGAAGACCCAAGAGCATTTGTCCTCGAGCACACTCTTACCGCTGGTGGCTGGACCGTCAAAGCGTTCCCTTTCATCGCTGGTAGCTGAGCCGACCAGCATAACCCCGTGACATCCAGTGCTGGTAAGACTGTTGACGAGAATGTGTCGACGATCGCTCCTATCCGTCAAAGGCGGAAGAAGTTTTGCCTCTGTCGGCACGAAGAGCTTTGAGTCCGAACATATGGCAGCAATATCGGGTTGCAGCTCTGACGCGTGCGAGATGGACACTTGCCTGGGAATCGAGCCTTTATTGAGGATCAACACTGCCTTCATCACCGATGCCATGGCAGACACGGCTTCTCCTGCTCCGATGTTGGGTCTCAGACTGGCCACCGAGACCCTATGCTCCTTCCGACTAGAATTCTGGGCGGCGTGAGCCAGCAAGCGAGCGAAGGAGTCAAACTCAAGGGCCTCTCCTTCCTTGGTATGGAAGCCACTCGCTTCAATGTGCACGAGATCCGAGGGCTCTAGACCGGCCTCAGAGACGACCTGGGTAAGGAAGTCGTACTGCTGGATATTGACTGATTCGCGATCGGGTGGCTGCCCATGGTAGGTGGTCCTTGCTGCTGGGAGCGTTGCAAGAATCCTGTCGCCGTCGCGGATCGCGGTGGATCGTCTCTTTAGCAAGAGAACTCCGCATCCATCGCCTCGCGTCTTTCCGTCGAGTTTCGAGGAGAACGTTGCGTTTGTGCCACTGCGAGAGAGAATCCCCTGCTTGTCCATTGCGATGAACATCTGCGGCTGCGTCACCACGTTGACAGCTCCGGCAAGCGCGATATCGCATTGCCCGCTAAGAAGGGCACGTCTGGACCATTGGATGGCCGACACTGCAGAGCATTCCAACGAGTCCACCGACACACTGGGACCCTCCCACTTGAGGGAGAAGGACACATGGCCAGGGATGAAGGCACGAATGTTGCCTGTGATAAAGTAGCTCCCAATGCTCCAGCTGGCATTCTCTCGATAGTCGTCCCAGCTCGCTCCCATGCAGACGGCAATGCGTTTGCCATCGAAAGAAGAAGGCGAATTGGGTTCAGCAGAGTATCCAGCGCGCTCCAGAGCCTCGTAGGAGCACAGCATTACGAGTCGGTGTTGCGGATCGAGCTGCTCGATCTCCTTTGGCGACATGCTGAAGAGGCGAGCGTCCATCGACTTGACGACATTCTCTGGGAGGGCATGCATGTGCCTAGCCAGAGTTTGGTTGGGACCTTTGCCATAGTAGGCGTCAATGTCAAATAGGTGCTTCGGAACCTCCGTCACCGTAGATCTTCCGGTTTCGAGACAGGTCCAAAGCTGTTCGGGAGTGCGAACATCGCCCGGAAAGCGGCAAGCCATCGACACAATGACAACCTCATCGCCGGCTACATCGGGATGTGAAAGTCGTCTTTCAGGTCCAAGCATCTCCAAGTCATGACGCAGCATCTCGCGGAGTAGCACGGGCACATCTAGCAGTGTTGTTGTGTCCGAGGCGGGAGGCGAGCCGCTTTGCAGCAAGGAACGCCTCTTGAGATCAGCGGCAAGATTGGCGCTTGGGCCAAAGGAGACGATGGTCCCACGATTGAATGGAGTCGAAGATGGCAGCTCTCCCTCGAGCAGGAGCAAGCGATCGACCATGGTGTCCCAGTCCGCGGTCGCACACAAGTTGCTATCGACCAGGATTCGCAAAGCGCCGCGCAGGCTCGTCTCGGAAAGGATGTTTGCAGACGCCGTTTCCCAGAAGATCTTTTGGCTGGACGGCAGGTCAGCACCACCAACGAGACCTCGACGCTCCAGGTCGAGCATCACCAACTTGGCCTCGTGCTCGAGATCTGGAGTGTGATATGGCGAATAGATCTCCAAAGGAAATGCTCGAGCATCGCCTCCCATCTGCTCTGACAAATGAGCCATGAAGCGTTCCAGCGACTGTGGCGGCCCTCCGATAGAGATTTGATTCATCGCTCTGGCGGTGATGCTGAGAGGAACAGATGCATCGAGTGGTCGCTTTTGTTCTAGCATGTTGAACAGTGTAAGAGATTGACAGACACGTTCGGTCCCGTCCGACGCTTTGAACGACACGACGGCACTCCAGTGATCGAAGGATGTGAGGGGCCCGCTATGCTTTGTAAGCCGCACGCGGGCTTGGGCAGAGCGCAAGCTGATCCAAAAGCAAACGCGGATCGCCTTGATCGCTTCTCGGACATAGTTCCAGATGTTGAAAGGCCCTGCTGTCTCCTGCTCCTCGACTATCTGGCGGATGGTGAAGGCGGAGAGGGCGCCAGTGCAGAAGCCAAGAAGATGCGAGCAAGATTGCGCAACAGCCCTCCAAGCCTGTTTGAGACCGGAAAGAACAGCTTGAGCATCCTCATTGTCGATGTCAGTCCTTTGTGCTGCACAATGCACCGCTACGACACAGGTTGTTTGCAGCATGCACAAGAGCACTCCATTGACGACCGGATCTTTGAGTCCTGTTCGACGATGGAAGTTGACAAGGGACCTCAAGTCTGAGAATGGTTCGAAAGGCGGGAGGATGGCAAGCAGCGCGACCTCGGCTTCTCGCTGTGCTTCAGTCGTGGGCGAGCCGTCATTCTGGCGATTTGCGACGCTCCGAAGCTCGGCACGGATGGCATCCAGGGCTAACGACAGAAAAGAAGCGAGTTCGGGTTGACGATCAGCAAGATGTAGGATTGGGTCAAAAGCCCAGAGGAAGTCGGCACCCTGCGAGCCAAAGATGACGATTGGGGCTCGAGATGGCTGAGACGGTGGTGTGAGTGGATCAGAGTCTTGAGTCGCGCAGATGTTGTCGAAGGAAGAGAATTTGGAATCGTCAGACATGATCGGTGGAGATATAGTGGCCATGGCCAGGTTGGGCATGAGCGACCTTTGGCGTTAAGTCTGTGAGGGCTAGATGATGTGAGAAGGCAAGGTCTCTCAGTGTGATACGTGACGTCTTGCTGCGAGAAAGGCTTCGAAACGGGCTGCTGAAGAGGTTCCTCCTTATATGAGAGACGGTCCGAGACAGAGTCTCCCGAGTCGAAGAGCCTTCTCTGACTATAGACATGGCACTTCGACTGTGTTCTCAAGAATCGTGCATTGGTGCTCAGGCTGAGGACGGGAGAAAGGAGGAGAAAGATCAGTTGCGGCGTAGATGGCAGTATCTTGGATGATCTATGCAGATAAGTGCTGTCGGCGTAGCCGGTGTTAAGGTGAATCGATAAAGTATACATTGCAAAGCTGTGACGTTCGGCAGCGCCGATGGCTGGGGCATGATAGGGTGATTGTACAGGGAAGGGCAATGTTGTGATGTGGGTGACGTTGAGTAGCGAATTCTTCCGAACAGCTGTCGGTCCAGCCGAACCACCAACGAAGAAAGTCTCCCTTGTGATGTTGCGGCTGGCGGGTCTACTTGTCGGATGGGCGCTGCGAAGCGTTCTCACGCCTCATTCTTGCGATCCTCTCGCGAACTACCTCGAGACCGGGCAATTCTCCGTTAACGGTACCGAAGATGGCATCACGAACGCGGGCACTCCTGGTATCGAGACCTTGGCTTCGGTACCATTCGTTTCCACCGGGTGTAATGCGATCGAGATGAGTGAGCCTTTCGGCACCAGAGTATCTGCTGCTGTCAAGGCCGTGCGAAGATCCTGCGCCGGCGGCGTGGGTGTGCCTCCTCTGATACATGGCGATATCGGCATCAGTGAATTGCTCGAGTCCACCAGCGTTCTGCTGCGATGAAGTATTCTGGGATGATTTGGACGACCTTGCAGGCATTGAGTGGGCTGCGGCAGCTTCCCTCTCTCTGCGTGTGAGGAAAGTTGTGCTGGTGAGGTCGGAAGCGAACGAGTTCATCTCTCTGGCGCGACTCGAGGCGGATTCTTCGGTGTTGCCGAAAGCAGGGACGGAGGCTGCACGAGAGGATTGATCCTTGGAGAACTCTGTCAAGCCGCGGGGAACGAGGTTCGGCGATCGTCTCGAAACGGAATCGGTGTTCAGGATAGAAGAGTAAATAGTGTTGTCCAGTGCAGATTCCCAGGCAGCGTTGGCGGAAGAGGAGGCGGCAGCAGAGCTCTGGCCGGTAGAGGTGGCCAGGGAAGCTCGTTGCGGTGTTGGCAAGAATGAGGGTGTCAAGTGGTACATTTCGACTGCTTTTCGGAGAACGTCATCCTTCTTTCGCTTTTCACGCTTGTTGTGCTTGGAGCGAGCGCCAGTGGCCGAAGACGAGGAGGATGCGATCGGGTTTGCCGACGAGGAAGCGGCACCGCTTTGGGAGACGAGCGCAGAGCTGCCTGAAGAGAAAGCGCGGGTTGCGCCTCGCTGCAAGTTTCGGATAGAGGCCGACATGATGTGTCAAGCCGAGCTTAAGCCACCATCGATGGTGAGAGTGATGATTTGTGATCGCAAGTGACAAGAGCGGAAGAAGGATGACGAGCAGTGAATGCTTCCCACACGCCTTGAAAGTCAAAAATGGCAATCTTCCAGACGGATGCTCCGAAGACCAAGAAGCAAAGAAGAAGGGAAGCAGCAGCTGTGCAGCAGAGCTTTCGTTCGCTCGACTTTTCCTTGCGATCACGTGATCTTTGCTTATGTAAGAGCCAGTCATAGCAATATCGTCAATTCTCTACACTGCTGCCATCATCCCAATAGGCAAGCCTGGAGAACGGTTTGCCGGCATTCACTGAACAATCGGCTCAGCTTATGATTTGATTGGTATTGAGGATCCGACCAACTGCCGCTTGGTAAGTTCGAGAAGGATCAGAGCAAAGCCCCTGTCTTAGCATGAGCGTGGTGAATGAGGCTCAAGACGCAAAAACGCGTCACAGTTGCCCCTTTTTTTTTCCGGCTCCACCTCCTGTGTACAGTAGGGGGGTTTCAATTTTTTCCAGGTCTCCAAAAACTCGAGTTTTTGAATACTCAGATATAGTCAGGAAATTGGTGCCCCCAAATGTAAGCCAAGTTTTCAGAGGTTGAGTTTTCAAAACCAACCAAGAGAAGGGTGTTGGCCAGAAGCTATTCCATCTTGTACCTCCACCATCTTTGACGCTCTTGTTGCACAGTCAATCTAGATATAGTCATGATACACACCATTCATATTGCCATTGCTGTCATTCTATGTCTGTGAAGCCTGTTGAACATCCTCCATCTGCTGTGAGCCCTCTGCCTGCTGCCTCTGCCTTCATTGAGATTCATTTTGCCTGCTCTGCTGACCTTGGAGCTCATTATATGCCACAATTGTCATACCTTTCCTCCTTGATTTGGCTGTGGTATCCTCAAATGGCCTGGCATTAGCAGCAAAGAGAGTGCTGAACATCTCTTCCCTGAGATCCAGAGCCTGATCAGCATGGAACTTGTTCATCTGATTCTGCGACATACCTTGAGTAGCATCAGCAATCATCTGCTCATATTGTGCCTGATTGTCTTGTTGCAGGATCCTGGCTTCCTCGGTGGCTTGATGGTATGAAGGGAGACTAGATGTGATATCTGCAACATCTTCTTCAGAGAATGACTCCAAGAGATAATCAGCAACATCATCAGGACAATCATAACGACTTGCAAAGGTGTGAGCCACAATACATGCTTGGATAGTATAAGCAGCATTTTCATGGTCTTCCTTGCAATACAGATTGCCATGGTAGCCCATTAGACATTGGAAGTGATTCTTGAGGTATGCAATTCCATGTTCAGCATGAACTCATATGCGAGAGAGGCAGTAATTGAAGTATCAGATGTCATGACTCTTGCTAGCCGCATTGTTGTTGAAAGGGCCTACTGAGAAGGCAGAGAACCCAAAACCAGCATCAACCCATACAAACTCACCTTTGTCTAGATGAAGACATGGCTTAGCCATGATCCCATTCTCACCTGATGCCCAAATGCATGAGTCATGGGAGGAGCCTGGATGGCCAATGATGGACTCAACAATGCAAAGTGAGTGTGGAAGGAAGACCAGGGTTATGTTAAATGAATAGTTGCCTTGGTACAAATAGTGTTCTCGAGCATGCAGAGCTGGCTTCCAGGCAAGGTTGATGTGTGTACCATCAGCAACAAGCCAGCCCCGACCCCACTCCTCCACACTGGTCTTTTCCACCACCCATGCTGAAGCCTTGGCTCTCTCATCCTCTGTTGCAAATGTGACCACCTCTTGATTCAGTTCATACAACCCATCAACAGTCCTCCTTGTCCAAGAATTAACTGAGCCCCAACTACAGCTGCATGCAAATCCAATGTCTCAAACACCACCTCCATTGCCAAAGTGGCCCAAGTGATAGAGACCAACTGTGACCTGTTGCCTGACCTTGTGAAAGCTGGTGATGTGTTGAAAAGCAACTGTAGTGCTGAGTCACAAAGCTAGTGCTTTGAATGCCTCAGGTGTCATGCGCACCAGTCCCCAAAACCTCTTGTGGCTCATTGTGGAATAGCGTTCAAGCAAATCAAGCAGTGTCTGGTTGTGTTGAGGCATGTAGTTGCATGGGAGAGTGTATCGATCATCACTGATGATGGAATGAGTTGTGATTAAAGCTCGTGAGACAGCATGGTTGATATCATCATTGTCTGAGTTGTCAAGGTCATCATTTGGATGCCATGTATCTGTGGTAGCCATGAATTCGAGTTTGAGCTTTGTCTCAACCAACAAAGATGCAAGAATTGCAGTCTTGACATCCTTGAGAAGCTGCTGCTTGTCAGAAGTGCGAACCATGTTGAACCAGGTGAGCGCAACAAGGTTAGTGGTGTTGAGGTGGTGTGATGGTGGAAGCAGACATGGTTGTGAAGAAAGCTCAAGTGCAGACTGGTTGTCTCCTCATCATATTTGTTTTTCAGATTTTGGGCTGCACAGAAGTGCTGCCCTGCACAGCATGAGACAGTTCGCACAATCACTCTATTCTAGACACAAAGCAAAGAGACAGAGTCACACTTGATTGATTTGACTATGTATGGATTACATGGATGTGGAAGAGTACATTGAATCAAAAGAGTGCAAGAGCATCGAGACTGAGAACATGCAATGAAGTTGAATTGATATCAGTGCTAGATAGAGCCTAGAGGTCATCATTGCTGCTGTTGTGCTGGTGGCAATTTGCTGAATCATTGGAGCTAGAGCCACACATGTTGGCGAGCATGGTATCAACATTGAAGTTGGACTCTGAACCAGTCCTAGCACTGAATGCCATCTGGAACATCTCAAGGAAGAAGCAGCAATCATCTGCTTGCATTCTCTCCATCCTCTCACCCTCCTCTCACTGACTCTGTAATTGCATTTCTTCCTGTTTGGTCCTTTCCTCCTCTACCTTGATGTGTGCCTGGAGAGATTTGCCTGTGCAAGCTTGCACAAGATCAGCAATGTCACTGTGCTTCTTTGAAGCAGAAGTTTGTGTCTTCTTGGTAGGTGAGCTGGGGCCAGCACTTTTGGAATCTTGATCAACACCAAACACAGTGCTGGCTGAACGATTGCGTGGAGTGGTGGCTGGCAAAATGAAGGGATTGGATGAAGTGGATGGCAAAGGGAAGGCATTTGACGATGAGAGGACTCTTGGCACAATGGGATCATTGGGGGCAGCATCAGCAAGGCTATCAAGACCAGGAATCAAGTGACTAGAAGGGAAAGAAAGGTTGTCTTCATCCATGGCATCACTTGCATCAACATTGCTGGATTGTGAGGCTTGAGGAGGATTGTAGGCGCCACTAGTCACAAGGGTGACAGGGCCAGCAGATGGGCACTTTGTCATCATCTCATGAAACATCTCAAACCAGGGATGCTTTGCAGCTGCAGCCAAGAGAGATGGAAAGTCCTAATCTGACCAAGAAGATACAAATGCAATCACAGAGATTAGTTGTCAGTCAGAGAGCAACATTGAGCACAAAGAACTATACATACCAAGTGATCAGGGCTGAGATCACAAAGAAGAAGACCAGAGCCAGTCTGTGAGAAAGTCTTCTTTATGCTGATGTATTGACTCTCAAGCCAGCACAGCTTGGTCTTGACATGGCCACCACTGTTTGGGATGTTGCTGTTTGGAAAGATCTCATCAAAGATCTGCTTGTAGAGCATCTCCTTGCTTGTCTTCAACCCTTTCTCTTGCTCCTTTGTCAAGCGACCTTTGAGTAATGACTTCTGATAGTAGTCATTTTCGAAAAGGATGGTGACAAGTTGCAAGACTTTGTCATCAGACCAAACAAAGTATTTCCCACTGTCCTGAGCCAAAGATGTGTCCTGCTGTCGAGAGCTGCTTGCTCTAGTGGCCAGTCTTGTACAATGTGAGGTGGAAGATGTGCTGGGAAGACTATGAGTGGATGATGCAGAACGAGAAGATGCAGTAGGAGTCAAAGAGCTGGAAAGTGAGGTGGTGTGTGAAGAAGAAGCTGAGTTGAAGGGTGTGGAGTGTTGTTGATTGCTGGAAGAGCAAGAGAGTGGCATGCTTGTCTCTGCAGTGCTGGGTGGCTTGGGCAGCTGAGACAATTGCTCAGCATCTGCTGAACCTTCTCTGCCAATATGCTCCATCTGCAAAAGGTATGGATTGAGAAAGCTGGTGATGTTGGGGTGATTTTTGGGCATGGTTGATGAAGTTGAGGGCAGAAAGAGAAGTTAGATGGTGGTGGCTAAACATTAAGAGACTCCTACTCTGTGTGGAAAGGGATGAGCAGAGGAGTTGAGTGAAAGGGCTTTGTTGAGAAGAAAGGGTCCTGTGAAGTGAGCTGCACAGGAAAAGTGGAGGCATTAAGCATGAGTAGATCATGTGCAGCATCATGTGAGTGAAAATCCAAGTTGAAAACTCAGTCTGATGGCTGCATGAGTATTTGTGTGGCTGAGTTTTTAAAAACTCAAATTTTGCCCAGAATGGCAGAGCTTATATAAGCAATGAATATTCAATGTTGATGAAAACTCAAAAAAAAAAAAACTCGAGTTTTCAAAAATTCGGAAAAATTGAAACCCCCTAGTATGGATTTCTGGCTCAAGAGAGGAGAGAAAAGTTGAAATTCATTCGAGAGAGAGAGTCAGTCACAGAGTGTGTGTGTGTGAGTGTTGTTCTTGCGTGTTTTGGATGCTGCTGCTGTCTGAACCCTGCTTTTCTTAGCCTTTGCTGGTGCCTCAGCTTGTGCCTTGGCCTTGTCCTTTGCTCTTCTCAGGATCACAAGCATCGAAGAGCGGAGTGAGCTTACTTTGCTGCGCAGACGACACTTGCAGCCTTGACTTTTTCTTCTTTCTTGCCGACAACCATCACTGCCACGGCTACCACCTTGACTAGTCACAGCGTACAGTGACTCCTTCGCCGATACGCTGTGCCCCGAGTTGGCCACTAGCAACATCAGCTCTGGCGTTCATTCTTCCTAGCACATTTCTTTGTTAGATTGGCTTCAATTTGTTCATCAAGATGCCAGTTCAGGAAGCTGTCGATATGTCTGCCGCTTGGCTCGCCCATGCTCCACCGCCGCCTCCTACTTGTACGATTCGCAAACCTCGCAGAAGCTCCTCATACGAGCCGTTGTCCGCGCAGAAGGGTGGCATGTTGAACGAAACGCATACTCGTGGTGGATATCTCCCACCCAGCTCTCACTCTCCGGAGCCTCCACGTCCACGCAGGACATCGGTCAGCGAGCTCAAGGATGCTGCTGCGGCTGCTGCCTCTTCGTCCGTTCCCTCATCGCCGATCAAGAGGGCGCGCTCTAAAGTCACTTCGAATCCGCCAGCTCTAAGCGCTTTCTACAATTATCAGCAGCAGCAACAGCAACAGCAACAGCAACAGCAACAGCTCTACCGTCAACACCAGCAACCTGCTCCAGTCTCGCCGCAGCCACCTTACGCTGTACCGCAGCAGCAGCAACAACAACAACAACAACAACAACAACAACAACAACAACAACAACAACAACAACAACAACAACAACAACAACAACAACAACAACAACAACAACAACCACCGCCTTCTTCAGTTGCCATGGCATACAGTCATTCCGACTCCACTTCAAACCCCACCTATCCACATCAGCCAGCTCCTCCGCAGCCGCCTCATCTTGCCTACTCTGCTCAGCCACCACCCGCCGAAAGCGTGTTGCCACCGCACTCGTCCGCATATGCCTCGATGCCGGGGATTCCTGTCTACTCGACAGTCCAAGCACCCGTGAGCTATGCTCAGTCTCAGCCGATCCCAGCAGCGCATCTGCAGTATCTTGCTTCAAATCAGCATCAGAACGGGGTTCCGCAACCGCAATACGCTGCCATGCCTCCTCAACAACAGCAACATTGGCCACAGGCACTGCAGAGTCAACCGCTGCCACCTCAGCCTACATCCAATCCAGCCTACTATCAGACTTTGCCAGGTGTTGCTGCTCCGCCCGTGCAGCAAGCCTGGGATCAGTCTGGTTACGCCATGCCGCCCGCACAGCAAGCCCCTGTAAACTTTGCTACCTCGCCTGTTGCAGCTCCTCCTGCTATGCAACCCAACGGTCATCCGTTTCCGACAATGCAAGTGGCTTCTCCGCCGATGTCTGCTTCCAACGGCGTACCGGTCTCTCACCCAGCCTACGTCACCGACCTGAGCAGGCCATCTACTAGCTCCTCCGTTGGGTCGGTCCGCAGACCCTTACCTCAGCCCACACGCACATCATCCAACCCCTCTGCACCAGGCTCGCCAGTCGTCGGTGCTACAAGTCTCACCAACCGTGCAAGCGTCCGTCGTGACCTTCCACGACCGCCTTCGGGATCGGCTGCTACCATTTCAGCTGCTTCTAGCCTCTCGAAGTCGGATACGGGCAGTCCAGGCTCTCCTCTTGCAGGCACCACATCTCGACTTCCTCCCGCAGCATTGAATCGGACAGAGAGTGTAAGGCTTGCAGCTGAAGCGCTGATGGCGAGAGGTGCTCCACAGCGTCGTCCAATGAGAAGTGCGCTTGCTACTACGACGTTTTCGCCACCGATGTCTACAACGAGAGTGGTGGGTGAGATGCCGGCTAGTCAGAGCGAGCCTGTTGCTGCGGCTGCGAATGGGTCTCCTGTGCGAAGTGTGGCGCCGGTATCGAGCGAGGTAGGCGCGCAAGTGGTGGAGCCAAGAACGAGTCAGAGCGCTGCTTCGGCGCTTAGTAGCTCGACTGATTCAAACTGGAACAGAACAACCTCGCATCAGCCAAGTTATAATCAACAGCAAAGTCCGGAACGAACAGCAACCTCGGCTCCTGCTCGATTCCAGCCTGCAACACCACAAGTAGCTCAACCCAATGGACAACAGCAATCTGCAGTGCAGCCTCGCCACAACGAGCCGGCTCGCTACAAAGATACGACTCAGCTCGCAAACTCTCTCGCCAACATGTCGGTGGGTCAGGGTTTGAATGGACAAGAGCCGAGTGCTCCAGCAATCCCGGTGTTTAGCTTTGACGCGCCAGAGGAGGAGCCAGAGAAGCCGAGACGACGAAGAGGCAGCAGTGTTTCGAGAGCGGCTCCTGTGCCGGGGCAGAAGGTCATTCAGCAAACTTCAACGGCGAATGCTGTTCCGACGATCGTGTTCCCGGTTGGCGGCGGCGATGATGAAGAAGCCAATGCGGGGCCATCGATTCAGGTCTCGGGTCCGGACGGAGGTGACACGGGCGGAGGGTCGTACAGCTCAGCACCGATGATTGCGGTCAGTGGAGACGACGATGACACTAGCAGTAGAGGACCCTCCATTTCCGTCTCCTTTTCTGCTGAACCTTCAGCCAAGTCTCAACGAGCAGACACTAGTCACGCTCCCCCCACTGCCTCCTCTTCCTCGCGCTATTCTCGAGGCGGTCACGGCAACGGACCGGTCTCCGCATCAGGTGTTGGAAGTGGATCTGGCTGTTCTGGCTGTGGCAAATGGATTGCGGGTAAAGTCGTCCATGCTCTCGGTACGACTTTCCATCCAGGCTGTTTCGTCTGCGCTCACTGTCGCGAAGGTCTAGAACATGTTGCATTCTACGAACACGACAGTCTTCCCTACTGTCATTTCGACTATCACGAACTCTTCTCCAAGCGATGTTTTCATTGTCGTACACCCATCGTTGACGAGCGTTATATCACTGTCCAAGATGAAGAGCTTACAGGTCAGGACGGGGAGACGACGGAAAGATGTTATCACGAGTTGCACTTTTTCTGTGCCAATTGTGGTGATCCTTTCCTCGATCCTAAAGCGGCAGGGTCTGTTGCGGGTGCAGATCCGGGTTTGATGACTGCAGATGAGAACGGGAAAGTGAAACATGGTGGGATGGAGTTCATTGTTCATAAAGGATATCCTTATTGTGAAGGATGCCATGTGAAACTGCATAAGCCTAGGTGTAAAGGGTGTAAGCAACCGATTGTTTTGGATTTGATCAGTGCGTTGGGGGGGAAATGGCATCCGGAATGTTTTGTTTGCGAAGGATGTAGTAGACCTTTTGAGGATACGCAGTTTTTTGTAAAGGATGGAAGACCGTACGATGAAGAGTGTTATAAAGTTTTACTCCGGAATATGATCTGATTTCCTCGCCTCTTACACTTGCCACACTTGGGAGCGGTGGTGGTTGGGGGGAAAAAAAATGTATTTCTAGACGATCATTCGATACGAACAAAATCGCAGCTGTATCTCATTTTGCTTTAGCCAAACCATACATCCTTAACAACTCCTCTGCTGGAGCTTGAGACTCTTGTGGATTACGCAGAGGTGCAGGAGAGCCGAACAAGGGATCAACACCAGAGCCTTGTTTGGGGAATGCAATAACGTCTCTTATGCTTTCTGTGTTGCACAAAATCGCGATGAGTCGATCGAAACCTAGTGCTATACCTCCGTGGGGAGGGGCTCCGCAGTCTAGTGCGTGGATTAGATGTGCAAATCGTGCGTGTTCTGAAGAGTCTAGTTTTAGGATGTCTCGAAAGACAAGTTGTTGAAGTGTACGGGAATGAATTCGAACTGAACCTCCGCCGATTTCTTGACCGTTAAGGACCAGGTCGTAGTGTTGACCGCGGACTTGGGCTATTGCTTCGGGATCGAGGTCGGAGGAGGAGGCGGAGGGGGAAGGGGGAGTGAGGAGTGGGATGTCAGAGGAGACAGGAGCAGTGAAAGGATGATGACTAGACTGCCACCTAACACTTTTGTTACCGGAAGAGAGGGAGGAAAGTTGATTCTTATCTTGATCAGCAAGAGTGAAAAGAGGGAATTCGGTGATCCAAGCAAAAGCGTCTCCTTTTACTTGGAGCAGCTTCCTATCCATCAGCTTTGCAGCTAGGAGCTTGCGAACATCGCCCAACGACGTACTTGCGCCTTGAGGAGGATCTTTACGAAGAGAGAGGAAGATATCAATCGGTTGGTTGGCGTCGATTTCGCGTGCCTCTGCAGAGATAGCGGAGGACAGAGTTGAAGCGAGATGTTCGACATTTACCTCGGATGCGGGGAGATGATGTTCGAGTGAAGAGAGGAAAGTTTGTGTGAGACCGCTTTTCTTGAGCAGCAGAGCAGAGAGCTCGTGAACGTTGTCGCTGGAGGCTATGCGGAAGCGTTCTACTTTTCCCTTGTAGGGTGAGAGGAGCGAGTCGAGCTCCTTCTTTGAGAGTGAACCTGCAGAGTGATGCTGGTAGGGCAGAACCTCGAGGCTGAACCCTGAAGATCCGTACTCGAACGGTTTGAGTTCGGAGGAAGAAACGAAGCCGGGAGAGATATCGTGTAGAGCAAGACCGTAACGAAGATCCGGTTTGTCCGAACCATAACGTGTCATGGCTGTCCAGTAGGACATGACGGGGAAGCGTTTTGGAAGCTCGCCTCTACCAGCAACCTGCCAAATGCGGGAGATGAGACCTTGGACAACGTCTCGAACTTGATATCCTCCTATTCTCCATTGACCTTGAGCATCTCGCACATCAACATGGTTTGCCAGGCTTGAGGGTAGTGGTGTGCTCTCTGGACCACCGCTAACGAATCCCATCTCAAGATCGATCTGTGTGAACTCTGGTTGACGATCCTTCCTACCATCTTCATCACGGAAACACTTTGCAATTTGAAAGTACTTGTCTGTGACACCTGAAGCTATCAAAAGCTGTTTCGGTTGTTGAGGCGACTGTGGTAGTGCATAGAAAGTGGGTTCTTCCGAACCGTTGCTGCTGCTGCTGCTGCTGCCGGATGTTCTGGTGGGCACTAAGAATTCTCTCGCACCCTCCGGCGTGGAACGAAGCAATAGAGGAGTCTCTACTTCCAAGAATCCTTGATCGTATAGATGGTTTCGAACTGCATGTGTCAGCTGGCTTCGGATTCGGATGTTCTGAGCTAAAGAAGGTCTTCGAAGATCAAGATATCGATACCGAGCTCGAAGCTCAGGAGAGACAGCATCGGCATGGATCGAGTCAGATGGCTGAAACGGAAGATCACGTGTAGCTGGATTGAGTAATGTGAAGCTCTCTGGGAGGATTTCGATTGCTCCTGTGGGTTGTGTTGAGTTTGCATCTTGACTGGGACGGAGTGCGACTTTGCCACGGACTAGGACTGCGCTCTGCAAGGGTATTGATGCGAAGGAGTCGAGCAGTGATGGTGAATCTGCCGTGGGTTTGACTTTAAGCTGGACAGAGCCGGAGTGGTCGAAGATGGTGAAGAAGCCGAGCTGCTTGGAGACTTGACGTGAGGATTGAAGCCAGCCGGTGAGTATGATGTCTTGGTGTGTGTGAGAGGGACGCAGCTCGCCGCACGCGTGTGTTCGGGCTGGGAAGGCGCCGTAGAATGCTTCTCCGCGGTACTGCTTTGAAGACGATGATGCGCTATCTGAGACTTGGATTGAGGGAGCTTGCGAGGTGCTGTCAGGTAGTTGTTTTGCCAAAGTGCTCGCAAAGGTCCGACTTGGAAGAGGAAACCCGCCATGTGGAGGCCGAATAGCAGTAGTTGTTGCTGAACAGCAGCGCCTGCTGCTTCTTATCGATGAAGATGGCTGTGCGCAACGCTCGCGAAGAGCACGGCGAGCCACCGCCTTGGCAGTTGGAGCAAGCATCGATCGCAGTAGCTACTGTACAGTATGTGATGATGATGGAGCAAGGCGAGAAAGAAGAAAGCTGGCTGCAGTCAACAAGGGTCCTCGCGAAGATTATTAGATGCTTATACAGATCGATCGGGGAGTTGGATCTGGCCGATTGCAGAAGTGACGCGGAAAGCGAAGACAGTAAACGTCGTTAAACGCGTGTGATACGATACAGACTGTAATTCAAACTCGCACACTCGCATGTCGAGATTGTGTCTGTTTCTGTTGTTCCTTCTTTTGTCTCTCTCTCTCTCCCTCTTTCATATCATCAATCTTGTCCTCCTCGAGTGGGGCAAGCAACAACTCAGCCCGCACACTCAGAGATCGGCTCATCGCTCTTTCCCACCTCCCCCCCCCCCCCTTTCGACCACATTTGCTGCCTTCTAAGACTCGCTACCATCCCGCGTTCAGAAGAAACCTCGTCTCGAAAACCGTGTAGCAAAGATGGATCGTCCACGCAGGTCGACACGTCAATCGACCTCAGGCCATCAATCCCCTGCGCCTACGCCAACACCATCCTCATCCGCAGCAGCATCCCCTTTCGCAGTTTCCAACATGATCCCTCCTGCAGCTATGGCCAACGGCACTTCCAACTCATCCCGCTACGAAGCCGGTTTCGCCTCTCCCGCAGCCTACCATCACCCACTGCCTCACACACCGTCAGGCTCAGGTAGCAATCTCTTGCAGCCACACCAGCAGCAGCAGTTTATGCCGACCCCACATCCATCTTTCCCGCAAGGCATGCCGCTCGAGTCGCAACCTGTCAGCCAGCTAGCCCTCCAATCGCTACCGAATGTCTACTTTATGGGTCGAGGTTCAGCACCTATCGCTCCCGGCACATCTGTAGCCCCACCCAGACCGTTCGGTACAGCAGCTTCTGCACCTACCATCCCCCAAGCCATGTACAGCACTTTCCCTGCTCGTATCAAGGCCGGAACCACCAACCTGCTCCAGTCCATGCCGCAATCTGAATGGTACGATCCATCCGGTAAACCACTTGATCCTCTCAGTACTCCTGGCTATGATTCTCCGCATGCAGCTAGTTCCTATCGATCCTCTCGCCTTAGTGGGCGCAGTCGGCGTGCAGCAGCCGGTTTTGTCCGTTATGCCGAAGCGGCAAGCTCGGATGACGAGTTCGAAGAGGACCTCTCCCGAGCAGGCACTGAAGACGACACTGGCTCCCGAGGTCTAAAACGTGGCCTCGAGGATCAAGAACAAGACGATTCATCCAAAGCATATCTTGGCTTACCACCACCTGCGTCCAAAATGATTGCTAAACGCGTTTTCCACCGTACAAATCACGTTTATCACAACGACGACGATCTTGCACGTCAAGCGGGTAGAAACGAAATCTTGGTTCCGATCAAAATCGATCTTGAAGCAGAACAGTATCGGATCAAAGATTCGTTTACATGGAACATGAACGAACGTCTGATCTCGCCGCATCATTTTGCTAAACTGTTACTGGAAGATCTTGACATTCCCGTAGAACCGTATGCGACACAGATTATGAATATGATCAATCAACAGATTGATGATGCGACAGGGGTGGCGGATATTGAACTCGAACCTGCGGCCGGAGGTGTTTGGTCTTCTGCCCGGCTCAACGCTAAAGAAGGAGAATTCTCGGTGCCCGTGACGGAACGCGAACAGTACGATCCGGAGGAAGAAGCTACCAAAGAAGGTAGACCTTGGAATTGGGGTTTGGAAAGATGCGATCAAGATCAACGACAATGGCGTCAACAAATCGCTAAAAGGTTGGATGCAGGTCAAGGTTTGGGCGAGTTTGAAGATGATTTGAGGGTGATTGTTGATTATCAAGTGCAGATTTTGAGGCATGTGTTGAGGGATAGAGTAGAGTGGGATTTATGTTCGCCTTTGACGCCGGAAGGTTTTGCGAGGAAGCTTTGTGATGATTTGGGTTTGACAGGGGAAGCGCAAGGATTGATTGCGAATAGTGTAAGGGAACAGTTGATTCATCATAAACGAGCGGCGTTGGAGTTGGGATTGGCCGGAAGTGGGAGGGTGTTGAAGGAGAAGGAGACGGAAATCGAGATTGCATGGGCTGAGTTGCATGCAGAGAAGGTGGAAAAGCAGAGCAACAGGTTGGAGAGAGCAGGAGGGGATGCAGGGTCGGAATTACAGTCGGTGAATGCAACGAGAGAGCCTTCTGTACAGCCTAGTGCTGCAGGTGAAAGTCAGGATGGTGTGGCCAAGGAGCAAGATGCTAGAGCTTCGGTGGATGGAGTTGATGCTGCAGAGGCTGCTACTCCCAACGCTTCTGGTGAGGGAAGAGAGGGTGGAGAGGAAGACGAAGAAGACGTCGAAACCCTGCATCTCACCGCCACCGCCACAGCAGCTCCTACTAGAGAAGGCACTTGCACCCCCGCCATCCAACAACCACAAGCCGCGGTCGCTACTCGCACCTCAGCTCGTCTTTCCGAAAAACTCTCGGAAGCTGCCACGCTCGACTCGACCTCCACCGCAGTACCAACTCTGAGTGCAGCACAACGTCTTCACAACGCCTCGTATACAGTTCGCGAAATTCTCTCGCGTGGTCCACGTCCTCTCGAAGCAATCTGGCGAGATTGGCACGAGTCTCGAGAATTCGGTCCACTGCTAGAGAGATTGAACGATCAAGATCTAGAGAAGCTGGAGGAGGCTAATATTAGAGCTTCGAGAAGGAATAGGAGAGAAGCTGCCAGATCTTTTGGTGGTAGGAGAAGACGATAGCTTTGATATCCTTTACGAAACGCAATATGAAAACATGCACACACACACACAAGGCGGAGAAGAGACATTTGAAAACTTAGATTGAGCTACGTATGGTGTGTGTGTGAGTGAAGAGCTGTTTGTAATACATTATGATTGAAACTAGAAAAGCTTGAGTTGGGAGTCTGACGACAGCTGACGAGGGGTGGATGCGGGCTTGGGGGAAAGGGTTTTGCGAATTGTCCACCTCACCGTCGCAAGGTAGGCAAAGAACCTGGATTGCAAGTGTTGACGAGGAGATAGGCTTATCGACCGCCGAAACCACCACCACTACCATGAGAAGTAGTATTCTGACCCTGGTTAGCGTCGTTAGTTGTGCTATAAGCTTCCTTGTGGCTTGCGGTTTGCAGCTGACCCCTTTCGAGGATGTGTGTAACGACATCGACGTCTTTGTGAGTATCGAAAACGGTGTCTAGCAGTTGTTTGGAAGGACGACCCATGATTCCCTGTGCTCCAGTACCGGTGTGGAAGACGTCGAATGAATCGACCACGTCTGCGAGAGGGATGGTTTTGTCACCTTTGATCCATTTCTTGTATTCATCTCCGTTGACGATGACCATGAATTCATCGGTGGATTGAGAGTCGGGTTTAAACACGACTTTGTGGAAGGTCTTCATTTTTTGGCAAAATCGTTTGAATGTGTATGAGAAGCCGTGGTGTGTTGTGTTGTGAGTGTGTGGTGGGAGGGAGATGGAAGGAAACGGTCTGCTTGAACGGGTTAAATAGAGCGCGCAGAGAGGTGTTGTGACGCACCCAAGGCCCGTTGCCTTGTTTGGAGCTTGATTTTACTCCACATAGCAGAGAGAGGAGAGAAGCACACGAGCAGTGTTCGAGTTGCTCAGCAATTGCAACATTTGCACCCTTTTTCTATATTGGTGGATGGCCCGAGCTCGGAGTGATCGTCCTCTCGGCAAGGCCATTCGTTCCCTCTGTTTTTGTGTGTTTGTTTAGGCTTGGATCCTTCTCTCTCTTCCTTTCCACACTTTCTTTCTCTCTCTCACACACATCACTTTGTTGTGTCAGAAAGGCGGGGTATATTCATCAAAGATGCTCCATAAACAAATCGTTCGAGGCCATAACAAGGTCATAAGACCAGCGATTGTCTAATCAATGCCAAGCTTTGAAGGTGTGCGGTGATGACGGCAAGTGGCACTATCAGTTGATGAGTGCATTTGATGCTTTTGTTCCGCTTCATCTCTCGCTGAGTGGCTGTTAGCTTCAGACTCGTCCTGCAATCCCGACTCGCCAGCATTCGAAGGCGACCTATGAGAATGCTCCGGTCCAGCATCATAAATCGAAGAAACAGGTCTAGAAGCAGTTCCCACCTTGCCCGCTCTACTCAACGGACCGTTAGAATCTTGCTCCATAATGCTGAGCGCTTGACCAAGTCTTCCTGCTGCTGTTGCATTCTCACTAGCTTCTTGAGCTTCAATGTTGTCGCTGCTGGTTAGCTCAGCAGTTCTTGTTTCCGGAGTTGTCCCCGAAGGTTGATCTTGGTGTTGGTGCTCGCTAGGATTGCCAAGTTGTTCACGAGACAAGAGTTGTTCGAAATCAACACTTTCCGAACCGAATAATCCACCTGAAGCGGTATGAGAGCTGGCACCATCGGAGGTGGAAACTGCGGTGGTTGCTTCTGAAACTGCAGAGAGACCCAGGGATGAATCGCGTGCGAGGTGGGTGGGGGTGCGACGAGGTTTTGGTGTGGCAGCAGCGGCGTTGGTTTGGTTTGGTTTGGGGGTGGAGGATGAGCGAAGGTGATCGACTATGCTTGTTGTGTTGCAAGTTGTTGATGAGGCACGAGTTGGCGTAGCTGATGTACAGCCGGGTTTGCCGGATTGTCCGGCACGAGAAAGACCTTGCCAAGTAACATCTGCATCCGTAACGCTAGTCTCATTGGTCGCCTCCGTACTTGTATTATGTACACTATTCGCAGCCGAACTTATCAACGAGATGGGCGGTAAAATGCTAAAAATCTCACCATCCTGTTTCGCCGGACCATAACTACCAAACGGATCCGGTATCGTCGCCAACATCTGTTCCAACACCGGATCGTTCAATCCTTTCGAGCTGATCCTTTCCGAAATCTCGATCTGAGACCTTACTATCAATGCCACTTTACTCTCGATGAATTGCCAAACTTCCTGTTCTGCATCCAACACCTCGTTATAGTACTGAGCTTTGAGTTGGTCGATAGCGTCAACGTGAGATTGAAGCTCGGCGAGAGCGCGACGGAAAGAATTGAGGTCACGTTCCTTTTTACGACCTGCACGGTTGTTTCGTGCTTCTGCTTCCTTGAGTTCTTTAGACTTGTCACTGATGGCTTTGTCGTGGGAGACTTGTCGATCGGTACATGCGGAACGATAGCTATCGTAATGATTGAGAAGCGGAATGCTAAAATCCTTCCACAATGTATCACAGAGTACTTGTTCATAGTTGCTCTTCAAGAAATGAAGACCACTTGCGGCTTGAAGACCAGGACCGGATTCGTGAGCACCTTTGACTCGGGCACATGTCTCGAGAGCACAGGCGAGATCGGAGGATGCTTTGGCCATAGCAAGCATCGCAGTGGTGTAGGCTTTGGCAGAGGCGAGGAGAGCTTCGTAGGCTGCGAGTGAAGTTCGAAGGTCGGCTCTGGTGATCAGGACGGCCGGTCGAGATGGGAAATCGAGCAGAGAGGCTCGTGTTGTTGTGGAGAGGGATGGAGAGGGTGGAGCTTGTGGGAATGGTTGACTGGTTGCATCGTGGTGACGATGCGGCATTTGGAGCGAGCGAATCGAGTGTGGTCGTGGCATCGTCTCGATGATCGATCCCTAGGCAGGAAGGATGCAGTGGTGTTGGTGTTGATGAGAACGAGGAGGAGAACACAGCAATCAAAGTGTGGGGTCTGAGCTGTGCCTTAACTCCCGCCCTTGTTCATGAGCGCAGTATTCCGAGAAAAATCGCATTAAAAAAGGAAAAAAAAAAAAAAAAAGGGGGGGGCAAAATAAACAGACTTGATTTGCCAGTTGTACAAGTAAGTGCACACAGATTGCAATCAATGCAGCAGGGTTCTATCTCAACAAGCTTTGGGAAGCTTTCAATGTCCGAGCAGATTCACATACAGTAGAGAGGTTTTGGACGTCCATCATGTGGGTTAGGGTGAAGAAGGTCGGTATGACCCAGACAACGGACAGGATGGTGGTGGTTTGGTGGATTGTTTGGGTCAGTGACAACACGCAAGCTCAGCATGTAAAATATTTTCACCCACATGATGTGTTTGCAATGATTATTAAGCAATTTAAATTGATATGTGTGAGATTGATACCTGTCAAACAGTGAGAGATATGATGGTAGTACTTGTCATTGTGATCAGGCACAGGCTGCTCATCGCCATCTAAGTTAAGGTTTATCAGCCTTTGGTGACCATACTCCCCTGCATATCTACTTCATTTTCTCCACAAACAGACTCATTTCAACACCAAAACAGACCAGAACAGCATGGTGTTAGGGGCAGCACGCCCAATATCAGTTGAGGGTTGACTTGGAGGTTAAAACCATCTTATCCTCTGTTTCGGTCGAATTGGGCTTTAATGGAAAGTTATGGTCAACTGTATCCGAGATGGACATTAAGCGCCTGTTAACCTCAATATCGACAAACCCCTTGAACACTCTGTCCAGAGGTAGTGCAGCATGTTCTCTTGGTCATGCGGGATGCCACTGCGTCAAGAGCGTTCTTATT
Organism: Ustilago cynodontis; assembly: GCA_928865425.1. Classification (NCBI taxonomy): domain Eukaryota; kingdom Fungi; phylum Basidiomycota; class Ustilaginomycetes; order Ustilaginales; family Ustilaginaceae; genus Ustilago; species Ustilago cynodontis. The sequence continues at coordinate 183,675 of CAKMXY010000024.1, read as the reverse complement.
GACTGCAGTGTGTGAGTGGCTAGAATAGTGTCTCCTAGTCGCTGGCGTTGTGGTGACTCCTGGGGACAAAGTCAATGGTCGATGTACTGCAAGGATGCAAGTACGATGTGTCACAAGCTCTGACTCGAACGGAGGCAATACTGACAGTGTAGTCACATGGTTCTCCGACTTGAACAGAGGCACACGATGTCGAGTAGCAAGGGGATCGATTGCTACCAAGAGACTGAATGACTGAATACTAAGAGACAGTTGCTGGTAACATTAGTTACGTATAGATCATACATGGTGTAGAGTAAGTTATGTATAGAGTGGATGAGCTTCGCCCACCACTTGTGACTAGTGAGTGTGTGTATATATATCTCGGTCCCCTCGCCCATGACCTGCATGTGCCTGAGAGGCCTGAGTGAGATTACCTAACAATGACCAACCCATGGTATAGTGAACCGGCTGCCCTGCAGCCTCACTGACATTCTCTTGATCATGACAAGCGCCTACTGCTGCTTGCCTGTGTGTAGTGACCATTGCAGCTGCGGGCTGTGTCGCTGGCGACAGTGTAGTTTGATATGGATGCTTACCCACCACTAACTTACACCCAGCACGAGATCGGGGATATTACCGAGTTACCCTCCAATACCTGCTGAAGTGAGCTTAACGGTCAATTAACCTCCAACTCAAATAGAACTCACTTTGGTGACACATGGTTGAGACCCCCTGATGTCCAAACCCTGCCGCCTGGCTTCCAGAGGCTCTCCAGCAGGGTCTCGAGGGCATGTCAGACATAGACATGTCCTCTGTCTCTGACATTGTCAACATGAGCCAAGTTTTTGGTCAGCAAACACCAGAACTGGCTTCATTGCCACTGCTGCTGGTGTCACACCACCAAACACCACTCCTTTTCAGCCCATCGCCATTGCCCAATCCTTCTGTAGCATCTCAAGAACAAGCATTGCAATCACAGACTGGTTCTTCCTGTTATGATCATGGGCACCTGGCAGGATGGATGGAATGGGGGGACCCCAACAGATCAATCAGGCATGTGAGTGTTTGACTGATCCTATGAGCACAGGAGGGACTGTGGTAATTGCCACCGGACCCCTGCAAGTCCAAGGGAGATGAGCAGACTCCCATCTGGGTTTGCTCCTCCTGTCGATTGTATTTTATCTTACTCATATCATAGGTGGAATCTAGACCGCTCTCCGAGCACCCTTGCATTAGTATCATCTTCACCATTGCACAACACAAGTAACCAGATACTGGTTACCCAACTGTCCCCAGCCTTGCCTGCTGAACTCCCCCGAACCTCCTGCCAAGGTACTCAGACCCTGGGGCTGTAACACTTCCAAGCAATCTCAGTCTGTGCTGTCTGTGCTGTCTGTGCTGCCTGTGTCACAGTCGCAAGGCAACAAGTACCATTGGTTGCTTGACAACATTGATGTGCTCATCAAGGCTGTGCATGCTCACAATCCACACAAGCACAAGACCAATCAAGACAAGGGCAAGGCATGGCAGGAAATCCATGACGAGGTTAACTATGTGTATTTGCTGCATGGACAGCCAAAGCAATCAATGCAGGGGATCAAGGAGAAGTGGAAGCAGATTGCTACAGCCTGGAAGAAGAATGATCAACTGCTGGCTGGTTCTTCCAGGCATGTGGAGTTCAGGACTGATCAGGAACAGATGATTGATGATGTTCTGCAGACAGATATGGCATATTCATATGGTCGGGCCAGAAGAGATGAGGCAGAGCAACACTGGATCACATTGACAGCAATGGCCGGTCAGGTATACACTTCTCCCACTGCACAGTCAATGGAATCAATGTCAAGCTGCTTGGTGCCATCTCAGCATGTTGATTCTGATGTTGATACTTCAAACTCAGATGGTATCCTCTCTTTCTCACACAAGAGGACCTGCAATGCAGCAAATGATGCTCTTGCTGTCATGATCAAGAATGACAAGCTCCAATGAGCTGCTGATGAGCAGTATCAAGCCAAATCACTCCAAATTCAGGAGGATATGCTCAATCTTGGCTCCTCGCTGTTCAACAGCATGACAACCAACATCAAGGACATGAGGAACCACTTTGATTCAATTGAGCACAGTCTCAATCAGGTGGTTAGGATGCTCAGCAACCACAGACAACAGCATGCAACCTCTTCTTCCATTCTGTATTGAATCCCTCCAATTCCCAAAGAACCTTCTTTTGCATGTGGTCACCAAGGCTCATCTGTAGCCAGCAATGCCTCTGGTTCCAATGACATGGTTCTCCCTCGCTGCAGCACCCAAGCTCACACACACTCTCAGTCAGGCTTGTATCATGAGTAAAGTCTTCTTTCATTGCATGTATATACATCATTAATTCAATCAAAGCTCTTCATTGATCATCACTTCCTCGCTGTCATCTGCATGTGATTCTGAGTTGATACCTGACTGTGCAATGCTGGGATTGGGAGAAACACTTGTCTTGATCACTCTTCTGGAGGAGAAGTAAGTCTTCAGCGGCAGTGGTGAGCAACCCATGGATATGCTTATCTGATTGCCAACCAAGCATGTCTTGGCATTCCAAAGAAGTGTGGCTACCATCCAATCTCAGCCACATGGTGTCAAACCAGTTCTCTGGTACTGTTTGTCCTGAAATCTTGGCCACTGCATTGAAACCATGCCAATACCCCATTCAACTGTTGTTCTGTACTTGCTGAGCACGTGGTTCATGAGTTCCTGATTCCAATCAATAAGGTTACCCTTCCAAGGGCTTATCATCGCCACTGAGACACTGTAGGCTTGATCACCATATAGATACCTCTGCTCGCCATTCTCACCCTTAGCATGTTGTTCAGCCCATCTAACAAGCTCTGTTTCTATTACCATGTGTGTGTCATGACATCTGCCATCAAACAGGTGTGATAGGAACAGCAACCCATTGGGTGTTGCTACAAACTGCCATTTCAATGCATGAACCTGCTTATGCCTGTTATATGCTTCTTGTTGATCAAGCATTGGCATTGCTATTGGTCAAACAGTGCCATCAATTGCACCCCAGAACACTGGAAAGCTTGTTTTACGTTGTATTGCAGTGGCATATGTATCTAGACACCAAGGTTGGAGAACATGGCATTTGCCGCTGGTGATGTCAAGCAAGTAACACCATCTCTTGAATATATGCTTGCTGAGATGATGAACAAACTGTCTGATATGGCTGTGACTCCATCCAAACTGTCCTTTGAGTGATTGCAGCTGGCTCCCTCGAAGCCAAGCTAGCAGCATCAACATAGCAGTCTTGCTATCAACAATGTCTTTCACAGCCATTCTCACCAGATCAGGCAGTTGCAGAGCATGGTGAATAAACTCGAATTCACTGATGGTGAGGCCAAATGTGCTCTTGAAGTGGACATTGTTGAGCTGAGCAGCAATCTGGGTATAACTTTGAGTGTTCAGCCAAGTTGGAGCTCAATGGCTAAGCATGCTCATGACAAGCAAAACCCGTTTCTTCCATTGGTGAGTGGCATTCTTGACATGTTTGGCATCCATGATTGTAACAATGACTGCAGTGTACAGTTTGGTCACTGTGTTCCTGAAATTTAAGGTTTTGCAGGGGAACAGATATGGTGGGAGTGCTCACATCACACATTTCTCAGGCTGATGGTGACAAACCACATACATTCACAGACTCTCTTGCACAGAAACAACTTCTATTGCTTGGATCTGGGCTCTATCACCAAGATGGAACCCAAAAGCTTGTATGGGTGACCTAGTACGGGGTTTGTCACCCATACAAACTGTCCTATGGTTACCACTCATGCAGTAAACACCAGCAGAGCATGAAAAATTGTTTTGCCAAGGTCATGGTGACCCAGACAAGGGTTGCCCAAAACCTCACTAGTACTGTACAGCATGTGTCAAAAGTTTGACAACATTGGGTATTTTTTTGTAATTTAACTGGACCCCATATTCATGGTCCTCATCGTCGTTGAGCAATACTACTACCATCACACAATACAAGATCATCTCAAACTTCAATATGGTCCATGGTAACAAGCTCTCTACAACACAGCATGCTGTTATTGTTGCTATGCATGATTGGGGCCTGTCATTATCACAAATTGCAGACATAAATGGCATCAACAAGTCAATGGTGTCCTGGATGGTCTGGAAGATCCAGGAGCATGGATACCTCCAATCAGTGCCTAGATCCGGCCATCCGTGCAGCTCGACAGCTACTCAAGAGTGTTATATTGTCCAGGAGACTCTCAAAAACCCGTTCCTATCATGGCAACAGCTGTCAGTGGTGCTTGGTGGCATGCCCATTAATGCAATCCAGAGAGCAGCATATAAGGTTGGTATCAACTGGTGTATTGCCCTCCGAAAGCCATTCCTGACATCTGTCAACAAATGCAAATGGCTTGAGTGGGCAAAGGCTAACCAATCAATGGATTGGAAGTGTGTGCTGTTCACCGACAAAGCAGCTGTCGAGGTTGGTGACCAGCCTGGTCACATGTGGATTAGTTGCAAGAAGAATGACTGGTACAGCATCAAAAACATGGTTCCAATGTTCCATTCTGGTCATTTCAGCATCCATGTGTGGGCCAGGATTGCATATAACCTTAAACACCATTGTATGTCATCCCATTGGCTCCCAGACAGAAGATACCCAGCAGTTGGACACAAGCCGAGCATTTAGACTCAAAGAAGTACCAAGATCTCATTATTGATGGGCCACTCTGGGCCACAATTGCCTCAAGCACACACCCTGACAGCTTGTCAGTTGTCGAGGATGGCAGTAGCTGTCACACAGCCAGTATATGCAAATGCCGATGAGCTGAACTCAGCATCCAGACTCAGGAACACCCGCCGGCTTCTCCAGACCTCAACCCTATTGAGAACATGTGGTATGTGTTTAAAAACTTGCTTAGCAAGCAAATGCTGGTCCCAAGAACTCGGGACAAGCTCGCAAGAGCAGCTGAGGACGTCTGGAACAACCAGATAATGCTCAAACACATCAATGCAGTGATCGAGTCAATGGAGCAGCAAGTGGTGCAAGTGCTTAGTAAGCATGGAGCTCTGCTCAAGTACTAGTATCAGCTCCAAATCTCATTGCAATTGGATCCAATTGTCTCAAGCTCTCTCACTGTGTGTATACTGAGGTCTGACACTCAATTGACACATGTAGATACAATGGATGGAAAGTATGGTATTCACACGAGTTGAATGATTATCTATGGACCCGTTGTCAAACTTTTGACACATGCTGTACAGTATGTAATGATAGCAGCAGGCTGTTTCTGAGATCAAACCAGCACCCAACCTGCAGAGAAAGCCAAGGAGTGCACATGCGCATACTCACCTTGCCGTTCTCGAATCTATTCGGCTAGGCTGCAATCTCGAAAGCGTTCGCAGATGACTGCTGTCATCGCCTTGTACGCAGAGGCAGTTGCTCCTTCGATGGGAAGGTGTTACATAGATGATAACCTTGGGTCGGAGCTTTTTCCTCTCCGAGCTGTGCTTGCATTTTTTGTTTCCTTCTCATCCCACTTTTACCATCTTTCCACACTCTCTTCTCCACTTATATCTCTTTGATCAAACCCCTACCTTTGTGGGTGAGAGACTACCTCCAAGATGGAGCGAATCCAACTCGGCGTAGCCGCCATGGACCGCAAAGCCCGCAGCAAACCCATGCAGAACATTCTCAACCGTCTGATCAGCACCAAAGAGTTCGATGTTACCATTTTTGGTGAAAAAGTCATCCTAGACGAACCTGTTCAAGATTGGCCCATCGTAGACGTTCTCATCTCTTTCTTCTCTACTGGTTTCCCACTCGATAAAGCCATCTCTTACGCCGATCTTCGCAAGCCGGTTCTTGTCAACGATTTGCGACTCCAGCAGGTGCTGTGGGATCGTCGAGCTGTCCTTTCCATCTTGGATAGTGTAGGTGTACCTACACCCAGACGGTTGGAGGTGGATCGAGATGGAGGTCCTGATTTGGAAGATGCGATTATTCAAGATCTCAAGACGAGGGTAGGCGCCGATTTGAGGAAGGATAGGGGACCGAAAGAGTGTAAGTTGGACGATTATGATCAACTTTCCATTGGAGGTCATACGATTCAGAAACCTTTTGTGGAGAAACCTGTTTCGGGCGAGGATCACAACATTCACATCTACTTCCCCCAAGCTAGAGGTGGAGGAGGTCGTCGTTTGTTCCGTAAGGTTGGGAACAAGTCTTCCGAATACGATCCAAATCTGGTCGAACCACGAACCGATGGTTCCTACATCTACGAAGAGTTTATGGACGTCGACAATGCCGAAGATATCAAAGTCTACACGATTGGACCCCACTTTGTTCATGCAGAGACCCGCAAATCGCCCGTTGTGGATGGCGTTGTCAAGCGCAACCCTGACGGTAAAGAGATTCGATACATCACCAAACTCAGCGAACAAGAAGTCAAGATGGCCACCGCTATCTCCCAAGCTTTCAAGCAAAACATTTGCGGCTTCGACTTGCTTCGTGTCGGAGGCAAAAGCTATGTTATCGATGTCAACGGATGGAGTTTTGTCAAAGGAAACGATTTTTACTACGACAAATGTGCCGAGATCCTAAGTCGATTTTGCAAAGCCAACGTCGTTCGCAGACCGATCGGTAGTGCAGGTAGTGGTCTTGGTAGTTCCAGTCCACGTGAACGTGAACGTTCGGCTTGGAACCTGAAAGCTTCCGTTACTGTCTTTCGTCATGGAGATCGAACTCCTAAACAAAAGCTAAAACGGTCTTTTAAACCTTCCGAAACCTGGGCTGCTCCTCTTATTGCACTGCTTCAAGGTCGACGAGAAGAGATTATCTTGCGTACTCAACTCGAACTTGTCTCGACCGCAGCTTTGGAAGCACTCGCTCTTCCCGGCGCCAACACCGAAGATCTCGAACTTATCATCCAACTTATCAACCGTAAAAAAGACATGCCAGGTACCAAAGTTCAAATCAAACCCAGCTTCGACAAGGCATCCGGCGACCTTGCTAAGATGCAGCTCATCATCAAATGGGGTGGAGAATTCTCCCATGCTGCTCGACATCAAGCTAAAGATTTCGGCAACAACATGCGAAAAGATATGATCATTATGAATGCTGATGCACTTTCCAACTGCACGGTCTATACTTCTTCCGAACGACGAGTTACTGCATCGGCGGAAATCTTTGCTGCTGCCTTTTTGGACGAGTCAAGTGGCGAAAAAGAGATGATCATCCGAAAAGATCTTCTCGATGACTCCAACGCTGCAAAGGACGTTATGGATATCGTCAAGCAAAAGCTGAAAGCTTCTTTACGGCCTGATTCTCCAGAAGCAAACACTATTCCGGATGATTGGCCTGAGGATCTTCCTCCACCTGCAAGGTTGGCGTTGGAAATTGCAGGATTGCTAGGAAAACTGCGCGAGATCATGCGAAACAACTACAAATCGCTCGGTAAGGGGATTGATCGGGTTCAAACCAGGTGGTGTACCCATGAAACCCCACAGTTGTTTAGGGAGAGATGGGAAAAGCTGTTTAATGATTTTGAAGAGGATCCACATGATCCTTCTCGTTCATCCGAGCTGTACGATATGTTGAGTCATGATGGATTGCATAATCGACAGTTTATCGAGACTGTTTTTGCGGATCCAGAGGTGGTAGAGGAGGATTTGGATAAGAAATTGATCCATCTTCATGAACTGTATCGAAAAGCTTTGGCGCTGTTCTCATTCATTTGTCCTAGAGAGTATGGTATCACAGCGGAAGAAAAGGAAGAGATTGGTTTCCTCACTTCGATGCCACTACTCAAGAACATTGTCGAAGATCTCAAAGGTGCAAAGGAAACCAAAGGGATTTGCAGTCTTTACTTTACTAAAGAGTCGCATATTCATACTCTGCTCAATCTTGTATTGGCATCCGAGTTGAACGTGGTAATGCCAAAGAGTCCTCCATTGGATTACTTTGCAAGTATTACTTTTGAAGTTTACCAACGTAACTCAAACATGCCTACCTCGAGCGCTTGTTCGATCGCTAGTAATAGCCTCGATACTACACCAGTCTCGCAACAACAACAACAATACTCGCTATTAATAAGCGTATCAGAAGGTGCTCATTCAAGCAACATTCTCAGTATCAACCTCGACGCTAGACACGCCCTAACGCCTTTACCTCGACGCCCATTGACTACGCACATGGACTTTGACGAAGCAATGAGCAAGTTAGAAGCTCATAGCAGCCGTGACAGCAGAGTCGAAAGAGGTATGGTAGAAGGTTCAACCGTCTTCTTTGGTCAAGAAGACCCCGACCGACAATTTATGCCAATCAAGAATAGAAGGGATAGTGTTGATACTGATAGAAGCTCTGTTCGTCAGGGCTAGTTACTCTGGATGCCGTCGCTTTGTAACGTAATCTCAGTAGATCCGACGCGAATTGAAAATTATTGAGACCCACCGTTCTGATGTCTGTGACCTGCATGATCACCCCGGCATGTGTTTGTTCCTTGCATGAGACCCACCATCCCCACATTCCATATCCTTCGTTGTCATCATCTTTACCATATTCCCAGTCCACAACTGCAATGTAATACCATTCTACTGCCTTCCTGGACGTCAGCATGGCTTGCTGTTCCCTTTCCAAACACTCCGTGTCCTCCCGAGCAGCAAGAGCAACCCAGCGAGCTCAGCAAGAAGCTCATTTGCAGCTTGCTGCTGCCGAGCTTGAGAACCAACAGCACAACAGCATACGCAAAGCAGCCACAGCTCACAATGTTCCAGAAGCCACGCTACACCACCATCTGTCTGGCTGTCCACCTAAACAAGGTGCCAATGAGACTCAGCAAGTGCTTTCTTCAACAGCTGAGACAGCGCTTCTCGAACACATCTGGCATTGTGCCTGCAGCGGCTTCCCTCTGACACCAGCACTCATCCAGGACTATGCCAACGCTCTCACCTGACCTGTCTCCAGCACCATCCAGCCTGCTCAAGTCAGCCACAGTTGGCTGCAGGCATTCCTTCTCTGCCACCCAACAATTTGGTCGCATTGGTCACATTGTCTTGACAATGCTCGTTTGACCAGTGCTAACAAGGCCACAATTTGACAATGGTTTGATCAGCTTGGCACAATTATGCATGAGTACAGAATAGCATCCACCAATGTCTACAACATGGATGAAACTGGGTTCCAGTGTGGTGTTGGTGGTAGCGAGCGAGTTGTTGTACCTTTTGGTGACCCAGTGTCAAGGCCGTAGGGTCTCAATGCTGTGTTTGTGGCTACGGTCGGGTTGGGTGGGATACAGAGAGGTAGTAAGGGTGCAGTCGGGATTGTTGGGAGGGGTCAAGCACTCTACTCTGTTGCTAATGAGCTAACTAAGTAATACATGCAACAGAGGTTTGTCGGGAACCTCAGTCGGGGTACAATCACGACTAGAGTACATGGTTGCGACAGGGCAGAAGACACCACAGTTGCGGTTGGTCAGGACCGAGTCCGACCAGGCGGCCACCCATTGGGGCAGCAGGCCCAATCCTATCGGCAGGGTACCCAACCATAGTGAGCTCTCCTCCCATCCATGCAGTAGCAGCTGTCTCCCACCATCATGGCCATCTCCTGCGTCCAGCGGGCTCTGACACCCAGCTGCTCAGTTCAAGGCTCAGCCGGGCAGCAGAGAGTGGGCGACAGTCATCAAATGCATTGGCAGCGGTGGACAGGTACTATCACCACTTGTTATCACCAAAGGCCGCACTCATACCATTGGAGAACAGTGGCGTATGGACGGGATTCCAGCAATGTGGCACTTTGCAAAGTCTTCCAATGGCTGGACTAGCAACGAGATTGCCATTCAATGGCTTGAAAACATCTTCGACATCAAGACAAAGCCATTGTCACCATCTGTATATCATTTGCTCATCATCGACAGCCATCAATCACATACCAGCTCTGAGTTCTGTGATGCTCTATGGTCTCAGCGTATCATTCCATTCCTGCTTCTGCCACACACCACACATCTCATGCAGCCATTGGATGTCTCAATCTTTGGTCCATTAACCAGAAGGTACAGACGCTTGGTCAACAAGGCTGCCAAGCATGTGGACACAATTGACAAGGCACTTTTTGCAAGCTTCTATGCCCAGGCACGCCGTGAGGTGTTGACACAGTCCAGAGCCCAGAATGCCTTCTCTGACTGTGGCATGACACTTGATCCGAGTCCAGAGAAGGTTCTGGCCTGGCTTGCTGGCAGAATGGCTGATCCTCCACATGAGCAGTTGCCACTGCAAGAGATTGCTGTTCCTGCATCGGATGCAGCCATGAATGCCACACTTGATGCTTTCCAGACTGAACCAGAGCCTCGGAGTGCTCGGCAACTCAAGAAAGCAATCCTCTGGGCAAATGAGCAAGCACATGCAGCAATTGCTGTCTTGGAAGCCGAGAATTCGGTACTTTGCATTGCAGAGGAGCGCAGTAAGCAAACAGCAAAGAAAGTGAAGCAGAAGAAGGTAAAGGGTGATCTGAGGGTGTTGTCAAAGGATGTCATGATCACCCGGGAGCATGCAGAGCGGGAAATGGTTGCGAAAGGACAGGCAAAGGGATCACAAGCAAAGGGAAAAGGCCAGCAGCAGGAGGAGGAGGTGGTACTACCACCACAGGCTGCAGTCTCTGATCATGACAAAGCATCTGAGGATGGTGATGAAGGTGCTTTGGTGTTGTCAACAACACCGTCTCCCATTCTCACGCAAGGTTTCCTGGACGAGCTTGACGATGGCAAGCCTCTCAGCACCGTCAATGATGATGACCCTGATCCATTTGGTTTCTTTGAAACCCTTCCAGTTGCTGGTCCCTCACACCTCAGGCATTGATTCCGTCTTGTTCCGTATGTAGTGTAGTGTCTCATTGTGTTGCAATGTCAGTCTCAGCTCATCACAACCATGCAATGCTGTGCTCACGATCATGCTAAAGTACTACCATCAAATAAAATTTCACATGTTAATCCACGTCGGATCTACTGATGTGTCGGATCTACTGAGATTACGTTACTTTCGAATTCATCGATTCATTCAGAGTCGAGAGGAACAGTGTTTATCTAGAATACATTAACCTTTGTGATACTCGTAATCATTCAAACGAGCTCAATTCCACTGAGGGTAGGATTTCAAAGGTCCTTGGCCTCCTTCTTGAGCTTACCGAACTTGGACGAGCCGTAGTTCTGCCACCAGATGCTGGCGTTGAGGTAAGTAGCGTAAGCCAACCAACCAACGTAAGGAATAGCAAGAAGACCGGCGGTCTCATCTACCTCCTTAACAGTAGCGGCCCAGTAACCGACAGTACCGGTGAGAGCTCCAATGTTGACCAAAGCCAAACCGACGTTTCCGGCACCGAAGAAGAGGGGCGACCAGAGAGCGTTGAGACCGAGCTGAATCCAGTAGAGCGAAAGGGCCTTTTTGGCGGTGTCACGGCCAAGACCGGGAGGGGTACGGTCGAGAGCCTTGACGGTCAAATGGGAAGCCCAACCCATGGAAGCGTAAAGGACGGGCCAGACGATACCATAGTAGCTAGAGGGAGGGTTGAGGCTGGGTTTCTTGAGAGATTTGTACCAGACTGAATCGGCCGAGTAGTTGGACGATTTGGTGGCGAAGCCGTTCACGATGCCGACGGCGACGGGGATACCGACGGCGAGGATGGGGTTACGGGGCTGTGATCCCGAGGAAAGAGGAGGGGGAGGAGCAGAAGAAGAGGAGAGAGAGTGTGTGCAGCGCGTCAGCACGGGCCAAGCACGAGCGGCGGAGGACAATGTCGCGCGGACGAAACACTTACAATGTCAATGAGGAGACCGGGAAGGTTGGACATGCTTGCGATGGTATAAACGTGGGATAGAGTGATGGATGTGGTAGAAGGGAAAGAGAACCAGACTCGAGTTGAGATGCAAATACACTGAACTGCGAGAGAGCACGGAGCACGGGTTAATCGCTATTTGTAATCCACATCCAAAGTCGCAGTTGTGAACGCTGCTCGACTGCTTTCCCTCTTGCGCGTTGGAGCAAATACACTGAAAATGTGTGGAGGAGAAATGCACGTTTGCTCTCCCAAAGAATGCGCACGTCCCCAGTGTGCGCGCTGACATCATTCAGTCACACACACACGCAACACTCGCAGCGACAAACCGTTTCACGCCTTTCTTTCTCACCAGCAGCTCTACTGTTAGACTGTTGTTCCCAATACTGTACTGTATTTTGCAAAGAGTGATTTTTCGGGTTCACCCTCTCTGACTTGATACCTTTTCATCCTCATCCTCATCCTCATCATCATCGTAGCATCGCCTCTATTCTCAAAGCATCGCAAACTCAGTCAAGCGTACCTCTGGCGTCGTCGCTTTCCGAACCGGCATCTCATCTCTTTCTCTCTTTGCATCGTCTTGCACTTTCAAGTCGTGCCTGGCTTGCACGGCATCGCATCATCTTTTGATCCAGACTTGAATTGCATTCGTCTGCAAAGCCTATATCTCATACCCTTTCTTTCTCGACACTGTCTCTGCATCTTTCGTTTGACCAACGCAATGTCCCCTTGCAACTCGAACAGCACTTCCTCGGCAGCTCTTCCTGAGCACTGTTACTATTGCTTCCAAGTCATTGAACACGAGCTCAATCCCACCTCAACACCCGAGCCCCTAGTACCTTTCAACGACCATGGCCAAGAATACCCTCTCTTCGTCACCTGGAGCATCTTCCCGCATAGCTCTCTACGCAAACCTCCATCTTGTTCCTCCTCACAACCCACACCACGTCTACGAGGCTGCATAGGCACCTTTGAACCATACCCTCTCGCTCAAGGACTTGCTGAATACGCCAGCATCTCTGCTTTCAAAGATCGACGTTTCTCTCCCATCACACTCGCCGAACTTGCTCGTCTCGAATGTGGCGTCTCCCTGCTCACCGGCTTTGAAGAGTGCAACGATTATCTCGACTGGCAAGTTGGCACGCATGGCATCTATATCCATTTGCCGAATCCAGCACTTGCACCAAAGCCTTTGTTGACGGGTGGCAATCAAGATAGCGCCAGCTCTTGTTCGGGATCGGCTGCTTCTACGCCTGCTCCGACTGTGAAAAAGTCTCGCTTTTCGGGAGCACCGGCGTTTCTTACCGCGACGTTTCTGCCAGATGTGATTCCGGATCAGGGTTGGACTAAGCAAGAAGCAATTGATTCGGCGATCAGCAAGGCTGGCTTTACTGGTAGGATTACCGAGGATATCAGAAGGTCGTTGAGAGTGACGAGGTACACGAGTGAGAAGGTGGAGCGCACGTATAGTGACTACCTCGCTTGGAAGCAGCAACGTTCATCCGCCTAGCTCAAAGCTCTCAGCCCCGCTCCACTTTGCTTACACACCTTTCTGTGTGTCGCTTCGATCTCCTCTTTGTCGTTTTGCATCATTCATCCCTCTGTCTCGGTCGCTCATGTTCTGTACCGCAAGTTTTATCCCATCCTTTCTCGCTTGTTCGCGCTCATGTCGATATCAAGCACTTTGACCACTTGCAAAGGTCCGCTCAAGTAAAGCGATCATGAGTTTGTGTTTCAACGACTCTCTGCGGTGATGATGCTTAGGGTTCGGTATAGAGTGCTGGTCAGACTGAGAGGCGTTGGCACGCAGAATGGTCATGCCTTTGATCATAAGCCGCTGCACTGCCGGGGAAATGTTGTGAATCATATGATTGGAATGCATTAGAGTGGTTTGAAGCTACAAAGCTCTCCACACAACCTGCACTTAGGCAGTGGTAGAAGGATCTTTGGTAAACCTCAAGTAAGGTTTGACTGTTTCGTAACCGGGGAAAAGTTTCTCTGCTTCTTCACCTTGAACGCTTGGGTGAACGATGACTTTGTCTCCCTTTTGCCAGTTGACTGGAGTGGTGACTCTGTACTTGTCACCGATTTGGAGTGAGTCGATAACTCTTAGGATCTCATCGAAATGACGACCGGTGGAAGCGGGGTAAGAGATTTTAAGTCTGATGACCTTTTTAGGGTCGATAACGAAAACGTCTCGAACGGTGAAAGGGATACCTTTAGCATCGACGTTGGTGGGGTCTAGGGCGTCGAGCATGTCGTATTCGGTGGAAACTTTACGATCTTTGTCACCGATAATGGGGAAGTTTACCGAGGTCTTGCCGACTTGGTTGATGTCTTTGATCCAACGATCGTGAGAGGCAATGTCGTTAGCGGAAAGACCGATGACTTTTACACCACGTTTTTTGAATTCAGGTTCCTTGCGTGCAACCTCGCCGAGTTCGGTGGTGCAAACGGGAGTGAAGTCATCAGGGTGAGAGAAGAGAATTCCCCATGAATCACCGAGGTATTCGTGGAAGTTGATTACACCGCTGCAATAGCACCAAAGAGGAGATAGGAGGGGAAGAAAGTCGGCACATGGTTCACAAACAGCAGGTATGGGCACCCGAATCGATCACCGACGCTGTTGACGCCACAAGAGCAACAAGTAGCACAGGTATACATCTTCTCTAGTGTCGAATTGCCTTCGAGCAACGTCAACCGGCGAGCGATGGCGTAAGGGGGGATGCTACTTACTGAGTGGTCTCAGCGGTAAAGTTAGGTGCGATGGAACCAAGACGAAGGCCGGGCATTGTGTCCAAAATGTCTTACGAGGGTGATTGTCAAAGGATGGTGATGGTAACGACGGAAAATTCGGTCTCATGAGATGATCTTCTTGTACTCGCAGGAAGATGTACTCATCGACCACGCACACCTCTCGCCATTCACACACACTCGGCACAAGCCCAATCTTTGCTTTCCATAGCCGACCGGCAATAATGAGAGAAGACTGTGCAAGTGTTTGGCGGGTTTGAGCAAGAAAGCTCTTGTCCGTCCGTGCGCACTGTACACTTGCTGCATGCCAAGTTGATTCATCACTCAGGGTCTAAATGGCATCTTTTCCGGTCGCCGTCGCACATCATTGTCGAGCTCGATGGCGTGCTTTTTCAATGAGATCTGTCGTGAAGATTATCTCGATCCTGCTAAAAGGCGAGGTCTAACAGAGAGGAATTGGGAAAAAGAATGTCGGATCATGTGATTTCATGCAGGAACACGTGACATTTTTGCTCGACACCAATCGTAATAGGCAGATGCGGGGAAAGGGGCTGTGCAATGATGCAGCTGCATGAAAGCGCGAGGTCGTTTTAGCGCCGATTGATAGGAGAACACGTAGCTGAACACTGGTTGCTTGCTCTATTAGTTATGCTGTCATGCTTTTTGAGCTAAAGGCCAGATACAGTAACTAGAGTTTGAGCAAGCCACAGCTCGGATATGAGCATTCACTTAATCGGCAAAGTTGGGATAGTGCGGGGGATGATGAGGATGCCAGCAATTGCGTGTAGCGTTGATATGAGAGATGGAGCCAAAATCGCGCTGAAGATGCCAGCTGGCAAAAGAGTCAAATTTTGACAGCAGCAATAGCCCGCCTGCTCTTTCAATGTACGATCATGGAAGCATTGCCAAGCCTGAGTTCAAGCCTATCTTTCCCCTGTCTGACCGAAAGGAGTCACTGAGTGCCGGCCATCGTCGGATTTCCCATCAGAAGAGAGGCGACCTCGGTCACTTTCTCTCGCGCACATATGCTGTTTTGACCATTGTGTCGCAAGATGCTGCTGGCAAGAATGATGGCAGCAAAAGAGCCAACAGGGCTGTGCTCTCTCTCTCTCTCTCTTGGACGGCGGATGATATCCGAAGCAAAAAAAGCAGCTGCTCCGTTCGTCTGAGAAGCTGGACCCTGAAGTTTGAACCGAGAGAATTTCCAATGGTTTCTTTGATCCCACAGATTGGCCTTTCCCACTCGAGCTAGAGCTTACTGACTTGAGTGATGGGCTGCTTACACTCACTCGATCGAATTCCAAATCGGACACATTCCGAAGACCTGCCGCCATCCTGGTTCAAGTGTCGGCAATAGTGTTTCTAGTGATAAATGAATGACAGAGTGTTGGTGATGAGATTGTGACTCGCAGAGAGAGAGAGAGAGAAACGTGTGATTTCAAAGGAGAGTGGAGAGTAGAATTAGCAGTCACAAGAGGGGCTTTGCTGCTGTTGATGTGTTGCTCGTTTCTGTTTGGTCACGTCACAAAGCAAGAGAAATGCAGAAGCGCAGCCAATTTGCATTGCAATGCATTGCAGCGCAGCGCCGTGTAACAGCACATCTTGTCTCTCTCTCTCTCTCTCTCTCTTATACAACCGACACTCCGCTCACCTTGATCCCACCCACATCCCTATCTCCATCTCACATCGCATTCCTTTCCCTGCACACTGTGCAGCATACATCCATCCATCCGTCCATCCATATAGTGTACAGCTTTAGCATCATCCTTGTCCATCTCCTCTTTTTCTACCGCCATACCCTTGCCTACCGCCACTCAAAGGCTCCTATCTTGTGCTTTGGACACCTGCATTTGACTTCAGCAGTGCGATTGATGCGACTCACTTGCACCTGGTTCTAGACGACTTCATCTCGCTGCTGCCGTTGCCTGATCCATCATCCTCTCGCCTCGCCTCGCATCTACCTGCACCTCTCGCTCTCTCTTTCTCAATCTGCAGCCCGCTTCCTTCTTGCCTTTCCTTTGCAGTTGATCATTTTCCTGCCTATCCTATCCGCACGCCTTTGCCAGCCCACCACCCTCTTACCTGCTCCTCTTCGCCTTCTTTCCCTTCTCGCCATCCTCCTGTCGTCTGCCTCCATTCGGCTAGCTTTCTCCTCCTCGTCCTCTTCGTCCTCTACTCTAATCTGAGTTTCTACCTGCGCTCCCCGTTCTTCGCTGTCCACGCCTCGCTTCTGCTCCTCCTCACCAACTTTTCTTCTCGCCACTACTACTTGTCTTCCTGTCCTCCGCTACCTTCGACCTACCTTTGGAACAACTCCAACCTTCTAATCACTGCTTGAGCTGCAACCGCATTTGATAACCTCGAGCAGCTGCTCTTCCGACATCTTCTATTCCACCTGTCAAGAAGTGCTCACACACGCACAGCACCAGCATTCACCCTTCCACAATTGCTTCCGTTCCTGGTCCACATAACAGCTAGCCGCCCTCCGTCCCATCTAGCTTTCCTCCAGTGCCATTCCTTTTCCACCTGGTCGAGGGCCGCCATTTCATCTTTGCCTGTCTCTGCCTCGGCACGAGCTCTATCCCCTCTCTTTGCTACATGCACTGTATGCACCTCTTCATCGCAAGCTGCCTCTAGAGCACCCCATTTGGCGCTGGTTCGCCTGATGCTATACCACTCTTCCTAGCTCTACTACACTTCCAGATACCCCGCCTTTGCTTGGCTGCCTGCCGCAAAGCACCTCTAGGGTGATCATCGGCACTGTTGCACTCAGATCCTGCCATCAACCGAGCTCGCCATCAACGTAGATCCTCCCTCGATACGCAGGGTCCGATCTCGTTTCTTCTCAAAGTTCGAGACAGTCTATCGTCCGTGCGGCATGCAAGCAAACTAGACCCTGTCCATCCTTGCTGCATTCTCCTCTTTTCCGAAGTCGGTCCAACTTTTCTACTTTTGTTCCCACCAAGGTAGAACCTGAAGATCTTCCAAAACCGCGACGACCAAGACAAGAGATACTCAACATCATCTTCTCTCTTTTTTTTTTTTTTTTTTTTTTTTCTCTCTCAAAACTATCAATCGCGTGGACTAGCAGGCTTCAACACCATACTTTAGCCGTCATAAGCAGTGTCTCTCTCGGACAAGGGCAAGAGAGCGGATCGCAACACCATCGAAAGCATCAGCTCCATCCCAAACCTTTCTCAACCTATCGGAACTCCTACCGACCACAACGAGAATATGACGGCACAAGTAGTCTACAGCGCCATGTCGCACCATCACTTTCCATCGGCGTTTTCATCGCCAGTGGCCACCCCTTCTCCTACAAAGGAAAGGCAATTCCCGGCCTTTCCCTTTCCCTCACACTCCTCGGCCTCCGAAGTCCCGTCAGCGAGCACAACAAGCCAAGCTGCAAGTTCTAGCAACTCCCAAACTGGCAAAGAGTCGAGTGGTTCATCCAAAGCAATGCATTGGCAGACTAGCGAACCAGCTTCTACTGCCAAGACCTATCGAGCTCCCGATTCCAAGCGTATGTCGAGGCCAAGATTGAGTAGCCTTCAGAGCCTCAATTCTGCTCCCGCGTCGCCTTCCCTCACAGAGCAAGACAGCGGTCGTGCATTCATCTCCACATCTCGTTTCCACACTTTGCATTCGAGCATGGGCAGGACTCACTCTCGTAACGCTGTAGAAACACTTCAGCCGTTGGCAGAATCAAGCGCCGCTGCAACTAAACAAGGCAGTACATCGGATAGTACAACAAGATCGCCGCCTGTCGCTTCTCAGCCATGGACCAAGTCACACAGAGAAAGCAGCAGCAGCGCTTTGCCTCCAAAATCACGGCGCTCGTCAACGAGCCCTAAACTGGATACCGGCTTGAGCGAGTTCGGTCAAATGGGCGCACCTTACGCAGAGAGTGATCGCCACGGTGCAAGCAATGACGTCTCGACCAAGTTGCGCAACTTTCAGTCTAACACTGGTGCTTTCCTTCGACGCAGCCATACTGTTACATCAGGAACCAGCTCTGCTGCACACAAAAAGGTCGAAGATCATCATCATCATCCGCAACACCGTTCGCCATCCTCTAATGCAGTGACGTATGGTCCTAGCAGCGGTAGAAACGGTCCGAAGCTCGCCTCACAGCGTCGACAGACTGTTTCGAGTGTATCTCCTACTTCTGCAGACCGACTTGCCGGTGGTGGTACTTCGATATCTCCTGCCTCGAGTCGTACATTCACCTTTGCTCAACACTCACCTCATCCCGTCGCTTCTGGCAGTACATTATCCGTCACTTCTCCCGCATCTCACATCCGCGAGCGCGGAACACTACCCAACAACCAGCTCGAAGCCAAAGTTGTCATCCTCGGTTCACAAGGTGTTGGTAAGACCTCTTTAGTTCATCGCTATACCTCGGGTCAATTTGCCATTGCATCTACGCCGTCCACGATCGGAGCTAGTTTTTTGACCAAAAAGCTCATCGTTGACGGCGTTAAAGTACGCTTACAGCTTTGGGATACTGCAGGACAAGAAAGGTTCCGTAGCATGGCTCCCATGTATTATCGTGGCAGTCACGCAGCTGTTATCGTGTACGACATTACTTGTATGTCCAGTTTCATGGATATCAGAACGTGGATTGAGGAGTTGAAGAAAAACATGACGACAGATCTAGTTATTCATGTGGTTGGTGCAAAACTTGATTTGGCTTGGTCTCAACGCCAGGTAGAACTTGAATTTGCTCGTACTACTGTTAGGAGTTGGTTGGCTCCGTATCAGACAGCTGTTCCTCCTTGTTCTGGGTTTGAAGCGGTGGAAAGGGGTAGTCCGGGATCTCCAACTCGACCATCCTCGAGGCTGAGTGGATTGGCGAGTTTGGCGAATTCGTCGAGATTTGGTGGGTTTCAACGTGGTTCTAGTCCTGGTTGGACGCATTTTCCCTCACACCCAAGTATGGTGGCAGCAACAAATGCGGGGTTGAAACCGCGTTCGTTTTCTACCTCAACAGCTTCAACCGGTTCTGCAGGTAGTGGTACAGGACGAGATCTCTCTCTAGCCCCGGATTTGGAGATTTCTTGGCATGTAGTAGAGATCTCGGAAGTCTCAGCAAAGGACGATAGAGGGATCGAAGAAGTGTTTTTGGCTGTAACGAAGAAATTGGTCGAGAGAAGAAGTCAGATTGAACAAGAGAGAGCGGAGAGAGAGAGAAATAGTATCTTTTTAAGTGCTAGTGAGGCGGAACAATTGCTGAACGGAGGAAGGGGAGAGGGAGGAGGGGGGATCAATACTGATAGCTGGACTTGTTGTGGTTGATTACCCGCAGCTTACTCGAAGCGATGAGGGGAGGAGAGTTTTGCATCGCATGTGTTTACGTATATCTATATAACGTATTTACAGTAGTACCGACGCATGTGTAGTACCGACGCGTTTCCGAGTTGAAATTTTAGTATGAAGGTAGTACTTGTTATGATCGTGAGCTCAGCCATCTGTGATCGTGACAAACTGAGACTGACATTGCGAGAAGGTGTGAAGCTACAATACATGGTGAGCAAAACAAAACTAGTGGTGTGTGTGAGAGGGACCAGCAACAGGCAGTGTTTCGAAGAAGCCAAAGGGATCTTCCTCATCATTGTCGATGGTGCTGAGAGCCTCACCATCGTCGAGTATGTCCAGGAACGGTTGCATGCAGGGTGGAGTCGATATTGTTGACAATGGCGAGAGACCATTACCGGCATCTTCTGGTGCTTTGTCGTTGTCAGAGACTGCGGCATTTGGTGGTAGTACCACCACCACCTCCTCCTCCTCCTCCTGTTCCCTTCCACTGTTCCTCGACGTAGACAGTCCCTTTGCAACCAACTCTCTCTCTGCATGCTCTCACGTGATGATACGGTCCTTTGTGAGCATGCATCTGTCGCCCCTTTCCTTCCTCTGTCCGAGTTTTGCCGTCGTTTTCTTCTGATGCTCCTGCTGTGCATGCAGTACCGAGTTCTCAGCTTCCAACACAGCAATATGAGCATGTGACTCTTCGTTTGCTTGTGTGATCAATCGCTTGAGTGTCCGAGCAGCCCGAGAATCTGATTCTTGGTGGTAAGCGTCGATAGTGGCATTGAATGCCAAGGCTGAGCCAGGAACATCGAGTTCCTGCAGTGGAGCTCGTTCCGGTGTTCCTGAGCAGCCATTGGACAATGAACCACCTGCTAAATGCCACAAAACTGGGTCGGGATCAGCATCGAGCTTGATACCACAGTCGGCAAATGCTTTTCAAGCTCGTGCCTGCGTCAGAACCTCACCACATGCTTGGGCATAGAAGGTTCCAAACTGTGCCTTGTCAATTGTGTCCACATGTACCACAGCCTCAGAAACCAAGTGGCGATAAGCATAGGTTAATGGTCCAAAGACTGAGATGTCCAGCGGCTGCATAACATGGGTTGCATGAGCCGGAAGTAGGAACGGAATGATGCGTCAAGACCATGCAGCTTTGCAAAACACTGAGGTTGTGTGAGAACCGTGACCATCGATGATGAGCAAGCACCATTCTGATGGTGTCGATGGTGTTGTGCAGGGATCAAAGGTGTTTTCGAGCCATTTGATGGTGACCTGGGTCACCGGAAGGCACAACGACTCGCTCGCTACCACCAACACCAAGCATGAAACCAGTTTTGTCCATATTGAATACATTTGTTGATGCCACACCATAGTCACACATGATAATGCCCAACTGAATATACCATTGTCGAATGATGGTCTCATTTGCTCTGGTGAGACGTGAGTTGTCGAGGCAGCGTGACCAGTGGGACTGAATTCCTGGATGCTGCAGCAGGAAGGACTGAAGCCATGAGGGTGAGACTTTGAGCACTTCAGTTCTGCCAGGAAGAGGGCGTATGATGGTATTGGTGTAGTCATGGAGAAGCGCGGGTGTCAGAGGATAGCCGCTGCATGCAGAACACTGGATATGATCAACAAGAGCAGCTTCTGCTGTCGGCATTATGTCAGGGCTGTAGGGTCTCAATACCACGTTCGCGGCTACGGTCAGGTTGGGCGGGAAACGGAGAGGTAGTAAGGGCGCAGTCGGGATCGTCAGGAGGGGTCAAGCACTCTACTCTGTTGCTAATGAGCTAACCAAGTAATACATGCAACAGAGGTTTGTCAGGAACCTCGGTCGGGGTACGTTCACAACTGGAGTACACAGTTGCGACAGCGCAGAAGATGCCGCAGCAGCAGTTGGTCGGGACCAAGCCCGACTAGGTGGCTGCCCATTGGGGCCCGATCCCATCGGCCGGGCGCCCAACCGTAGTCATCCCTCCTATGGCACAACGGTTGATGGTGGAGGATGTCCACCACTGTCGCGGCCATATACCTACTGCGTCCGGCGGGTTCTGACACTCGGGAAACGGGATTTCAAAAACGCGTCGGTACTACTGTAAATACGTTACCATTGTTTTAGTGCATAGCAAGTTAGGCGCATTTCTTATCTGGTTGCTTGTGTGAATGAGGCTGTGCTGTTGTATATGGTGTGCTCAGCGTTTTCTGGGGTTGTGGATGTGGGTTTCAGTTTGTCGTTTGAGTGGTTTGGGGATTGAACACTTGCATTGCGCACAAAGTGGAAAGTGTGGTGTTCGCAATTGAGACGTTGCAGGCGAGGAGAACTTTGGGACAAATGAGCTGCGAATTGTTTGATACAAACACGGAAGTAGCTACAAGAAGACCAATCTGTTTGCTGAAACCTGCAGAACACCTAGATCCTGATACTCTTGCAGACATTCTTGCAGTTGGTCTTCCAAGAAACCTTTTGCGATGATTTGGGCTCTTATATCTGTCAGTGGAATTCCGTCGATATCATGGTCTCTGGATTGTTGGGTGAGATTGTGGTATTCTCTGATGATTCTGTAGATTTTAGAGAGGTAAGTTTGATCTTGGCCGAGCGCGTCACGGTTGTTGGTTAGCGAGGGATGATGGAGGATGGAGGATTTGGAAACTTCGAGTAAGCGTAAAGCTTCGTCTACGTCTGGGATGGAGACGCAATCGTCGAATCGTAGACGTGCGAGAGCTTGTGAGAGACGGATGATTCCCAGAAGTGTACGGGTTGAAACGTAACCTGTTCCGGAAGATCCAGGAGCAGAGGAGGTGCGATTGGATTGATGCGAGAGATCATCTTCTTTGTACTGACTACGCATTTGAACGTAAGCGCCTACGACATAGTCAGAAACTTGTTTGGAGAGGATGGGTCTTTTTTGTCGTGCCAATGCAATATAATGTCGCATTAGAGTAGGGGGGATTACGTCAAATTCGAGTTCGGGATGTTCGTTATGCATATGCACATATGTAACGTGCTGTGCGAGCCTCTCGTCATCATCGCGAGTTGGTGTATCCAGAATGAGATACAGAATATCGAATCTGGACAGCAGCGCGGCAGGAAGATTAATGTTATCCACAGGAGAAACTCTGGGATTGTATCGACCGTAAAGCGGGTTGGCAGCGGCTAGGATCGAAGTGCGTGCGTTGAGCGTGGTGGTAATTCCTGCTTTGGAGATCGAGATTGTTTGTTGTTCCATAACTTCATGAATCGCTGTTCTGTCCGATTCTTCCATTTTATCAAATTCGTCAATGCAGGCAATACCGTTGTCGGCGAGTACTAATGCTCCACCTTCCAAAACCATCTCGTCTGTTACTGGGTCCCTCATGACAGCTGCGGTAAGACCTACTCCACTTGAACCTCTACCTGTTGTATAAACACCCCTTGGAGCCACCTTTGAGATGTATTTGAGAAGCTGTGACTTGGCCACACCAGGATCTCCCATCAAACAAACATTGATATCACCTCTGATCTTCATCCCGTCTGCAACCGTCTTACTCACTCCTCCGACGAGCAGAAGAAGGAGACATTTCTTGACATCTTCATGACCGTAAATCTCCGGTGCGATAGAAGAAGCTAACTTCTGGTAGAGGGCGGGATCGTCTTTAAGTTGGGCAATAGCAGCAGCGATTTCAGGGGTGCGTTGCATAGCGGTATATTGTTTTTTGAGTTGGTGGATATGTTGTGCGTCCAAATACGTATCGGTCAACAATCCTGCACGAATAGCTTTGAAACCGGAATAAGGCATCGGGAGGAAAATGCCTCCAACGTGAACTACATCGCCTGGGTTCATGGAACGAGTTAAAGGTCCATAAACGTGAATAGTCATGGTACGGGGAATGTGACCAACAGGAACTTGGTCTGCCATTTCTTGGATCTTTACCTCCTGGAATGGGACGAATTTGCTCGCGCGAACCTGAGGATAGAGTGGACCACGGGTATTGTTAGTAAGGCAACGACGAGAATTGCATTGCGTTAGAGGCATGTATTGACGAGAGGTAACTTCTTGGAAAATTTCAGCTCCGCAAACATCGCATGCGTAAGCATCAACCAAAAGGAAAGGTTTGACTTCGGAGACTCGGGTAACGATACCACGAACTGTAATCAATTTTCCAAGATGCGAGCCGCGAACGCTTCGAACAACCAAAGGTTGCTCTGGTGCTTCGGAAGCAGACATGCGACCGGTGTAGGGTTTCAAGTAGAGTGTGTAACGACGAAGAAGGACAGGGGGGAAGATGTTTTCGGAGGCATCTTCGGGTGGAACTCCTGATTCGGTTGGGTTTTCTGCACTTTCTAGCGTTCTAGCGTTTCGCTCCATTCTCTGGTGACGGATTACATCGAGTACGTCATCTTTGTGAGAGATATCTTTGCTAGGTTCGGGAAGAAGCTTGTCAACACATTCGCAGAAAAGATCCAAATATCTTTTGGCGTTGTTGCGGACAGCGCCAACCAACGCCTTGCCACTCTCATTCGTAGCAGTATTGAAGTGGGAAGCTACATCGTTGAGATCAATGACGAGGGAATCTTGCTCTCGGTTAGCGATATTCTGCAGCTGATGCATGTAGAATGGAACTTGACGAGAAGAAGAGGCTTCAGCACGAAGACGACCGTGGTGGTCGACATCCATACGATCCAGAGGCGAAGTCAAATCACGGTCGATGTTGATATCTTGCTCATCATCCGAGTTATCTTGGAGACTGATGGGGGCACCGTTTTGGGAAGAGAGGGTGGAAAGACGAGAGGAAGGGGCTTTGAAGAAGCAGAGGAAATCGGTGATTTTTTGTCGCTCATCATCGTAGTTGATGTTGAGCGAGATTGTGGGTAGAATGGGTGCGCTAGATGACATCTTTGCTCAGCCTTCAGGGTTGAGGGGGTGGGAATGGAAGAGATGGGTATATGGGGGAGAGGAGGATGACTTGATGGGTCTGCGCGAGGGAAGGAAGGGAAGGAGCACAGCTCCAACTTGCTGCCGTGGAAGGTCAAGGACGAACTGATGGATGGTGAGGTGGTGGTGGTGGTGGAGGTGGATAGGATGGAATCGCAGGACGAAATTGGGATATGGATGGTGAGAGGAAGGATTGCTGTGCGAGGAGGGGGAGAGGGAGAGCTCACGCTCTGTTTCTGCTGCTCTTCTTGCGCTCCTTTGCTTGTGCGCGAGAGTTGAGAAGCAATTTACACGACGTGCAAACACGCGTTCAAAACAATCCACCAGACGCGTCTCTGTGCGTGCCTCGCGTGTTGCGCGTCCAGCCGACTCTGTTAGACCGTCAGCTTGTTCAATTTGCCTGCTCTTTTCATACCAACCAGCAACATCAATCAAATCCGCTGACGTGGACCGGATCGCATCGACGGGTACAGAACAGAGCTGCATTGCAAATCCTTCATTGAGTAAGGTTCAAGGCTTCAACGGCAAATCAGCCAAACAAGGAGCATTGAACAACCTCCCACTCCAAGCTCCTCTCATCGTCGGCACCGCAACCCCTAACCACAACAACAAATTGCCAATAGCAAACACTGTATATACTACTTTTAACGCCAAACTATCCAATTCTATCGCCAATCGTGCTGTGCATATTGCCAGACTCGCAAAGGGAAAAGTCAATCCCCACCAACCCATATTGAAACCTAACTTGCCCCTCTTCAACTCTCTAACCATCGTAAACAGTCCAATAGCTAACCACCAGATTCCAAGACCGAAGAGAAGCATAGCAGAGATCAATCCTGCTCCATAAAGTGCCTCACCTACAGAGAACAGTTGCGGGACTCCTGAGGGAGGGGAAGGACGTGAGATGGTGGGGAAAAGATCGAGTGCAACACGACCAAGATGTAGACATGCTTCACCGCCTTGACCGCATGGACCTAGGGGTAGGAAGACGGAGATGATTACATCTCTAGGTGGTGATTTGAACAATAACAGTCTCTGGAAGTAGAGTACTAGAATGAGTAGGGCGAGCGGGAGACCGATGCCGAGGACAAGATAGCTGACGACCATGATTGTCAATGCGTAGGTTGGGTACCTTTCCATAAGAATTTCTGCCATTACGCTTCCAGTTGCAGCTGCAGTGATAGGTGGAACGATCGGAAGGAGGAGAGCGGCGGTGATTCCTTCGAAATAGTGTTTTTGATAGGTCATCATACTGAACGGTACTCCGATGGCTGTCATTAGACTCAACACTGTTGCTGCCCACCATAATCCGCTTGCAGCGAGAGCAAAGCCAATTCCCAAGCCAAATTCGGTCGTTCCTAATTGTGCTATACCCGAAATGATGGTGATAAGACCCATAGGAAGTGTGCCGAGAAACATGGACTTCTGCGGATGCTTGATCGTGAGTGGAAGTACTTCCGGATACATCAAGTATCGTGCAAAGAATGTACACAAGAACAGAATAAAGATCACAATATCACCCAGCAGAAAGCATAACGCCGGCCACCGCAGTCCAGAATGTATAGAGGCCCAGGGAAGAAGGTTGAGAAGTGTAGCTTGAACTCCAGTACCCATGGTGACGGAGAACCAAGATGGAGTAAAGTGAAGCACTCGTCCTTTGATTCCACTCCGACGAATAGGTTTGCCATCTTCTCCGACAAGTTTGATTCGGGCTGGTCCGCTGTCGTTGCTGCTATTGCTGCTCGAGTTTCTGGCAACGCCGTGTGACTTGTTATGTTGTGCTTGAGCGGCCTTTTCCGAGTCCGCTGTACGTGCAAGTTCTTCTGCTCGTTGACGGATGGAAGACCTGGTAGCAATCCTCTTCGAGCTACTGCGCGGTTTACGACGCATCAAGGACGAGAGCAGACGGGTGCGTTGTCGAGTTTCAGAGTGGTCGCTGTCGAGGCTACGACGTTGTGTAGAAGATTCGACAGCCTCGCCGGTAAGAACTCGAGTCAAACGTTGGCCGTACGACTCGGTTTGCTGCATCTGGTGAGTGCCGCTGCCGGTGAGGGAGGGAGCAGAGGGAGTGAGTGATGCTGCTTCCAAATCAGCCCGGCCTGCACTACTTGTGCCTTGCTTGTTGGCGGCTATGCTCGATGATGCTTCTCCTGACGCAGAGACGGACGAAGAGCTGGCTTGAGGATGCGCATGTTCTACAGAGGCCAAGACGTCGTTCTGAGGTTCGAGACCAGGCGCGTCTTGATAGATGCTCGGTTGCTGTCGTCCAGACGTCATGTTGTTGGACAGCTGATTGTCTAGTTGAGAATTGTGTTAGTTGTGGGTGCCTGTGCGTCTTTGCATAGCCGAAAGTGCTGGCTGGAGCAAGATGTAGATCAGGAAAGCATCTTCTGGTAGCACTTCAGATCCAACATCTGAGCCGTCGATAAATATGGAGCGTGTGGTGCGGAGTAGGAGCGCTTCCAAGTGATGGTGGTGACTCGAGATGGAAAAGGTCAAGGCAAAAGCGGGGTACTGTACTGTAGAGAGTGACATTCCCGTTTCCTCCTCCACTTTTCCGTTCTGTTGGCTCAGATGTGGGTGGCTTCACTTCTGTGGCTCTGAACAATTACCATGTCATGCTCACCACACACACACCCTACATACATCAGTGCTGTTCGATAGTGATTCCATTTGTGTTGTGTGCAAAATGAACGAAACTAGGTTACCCATACTATATCCAGTAAAGAGGGGTGCCGGGGCTTTCTAGAGGTGCGACTTGATACCAGCCTTGGCAAGCAAGGCCTCCGAGATGGCGTTAGTCTTGTTCATCCTCTCCCAAACCTCGGGTGCTCTCCTCAACTCCAACTTGCCCAACTGCTGCAAGTGAACCTCGTCAGGACCATCGGCATATCTCAATGTACGCAACTGAGCATAAGCATAGGCAAGAATAGTATCCTGCGAAACACCCTCTGCACCGTGAGCCTGCATGGAAGCATCGAGCACTTCCAAGGCAGCATTGACAACCGCCACCTTGGACATAGCGATCTCGCGCATAGCTCCCTTAGCATTGGTCTTGTCGATCATATTGGCAGCTGAAAGCACGAGCAAACGGCACTGTTCGATCTTGATACGTGCCCAAGCGATGTTGGTGACGATGGTGCCGTGTTCGGAGAGGGTCTTGCCGAAAGCACGCTTGCGCTGGTCAGTCGCACGAGCGAGCATAAGGTCAAGAGCACGCTCAGCAGTACCGATGGTACGCATGCAGTGGTGGATACGACCAGGTCCAAGACGACCTTGGATGATCTCGAAACCACGTCCCCAGCCGAGAACGAGGTTGCCAAGAGGGACACGAACGTTTTTGTAAATCACTTCACAGTGTCCCTCGGGAGCGTCGTCGTAACCAAAGACAGTCATGGGACGGATGACCTTGACACCGGGTGCGTTGGCAGGGACAATGACGAGAGACTGCTGTGCGTGCGAGTTGCTGTTCTCGGGGTCAGACTTGCCCATAACAAGATGAACGGCGCAACGAGGGTCACCTGCACCCGAGATCCACCACTTGTGACCGTTGATGACGATCTCGTTACCCTCCTGCTTGATGGAAGTGCGAATGTTGGTGGCGTCCGAGGAAGCGATGAAGCGCTCGGTCATGGCGAAAGCGGAACGGATCTCACCGTTGAGCAAAGGAGTAAGCCATGTGTCCTTCTGCTGCTGGTTACCGTACTTGGCAAACACCTCCATGTTACCAGTATCGGGAGCAGCACAGTTAAGCGACTCGGAGGCAAAGTGAGAGCATCGGCCGGTCATCTCGGCGATGACGGCGTATTCCAAGTTGCTCAAAGGAGAGCCGACACCGGGGTAGTGCTTGCCGGAAAGGAAAAGGTTCCAAAGGCCTTGGGCCTTGGCCTTCTTCTTGAGCTGCTCGACGACTTCGGGGACGATCTTCCATCGGAGGTTGGGGTCGGTCGAGACCTGAGCATGGTAGAGACGCTCGGCGGGGATGCACTCGTCGATGATGAAACGAATAACCTTGACGAGGGTTTCCTTGCCGAAGGGGGTGAACTTGTCCTCGATGAAGTTCCAGGTGCCAGCACCAATGTACTTTTTGATGAGCTCGTCGCCACCGAGGCCAGCAGGAAGGACAGTCGACATTTTGATGAGAGCTGGTGTGTGGGGGGGGGACGCAAAGGTAAAAGGAGGATGCCGGAAGAATGCAAGGATGATCAAGTGACGGCAAGCAAGTGTGGGGAAAGAAGGTAGCAAGGAAGGAGGGATGGGGTCAAGTCAAGTACAGTACTTGTAAGGAGAAGGATGGTTGGAATGGTTGGTGCAACCGGATATGGTCCGGGCAAGAGGGTCGGTGTAATGCTGCCGACCGGATCCACTCTCTCTTTTCCTCTTTCCTCTACTCTTTCGCTGTACAGTACAGTACTGTACTTTCTTCTTCTTTTGTCCGGCTAAACTGCGGCCAAGAGAGTAACCGGTTTCCGGCAATCCTTTTTCTGGCTCTGCTTTGCTTTTGCTTTGCTTTGCTTTGCTTCACTTGCTGCTGCTGCTGCTGCTGCTGCTGCTGTCGCTTACGTTCCTGTCAAGACAAGTGTGGACGTTCGCCTTTCTTCGGTCGACAAAGCACATTATCATTGATTGCCCCACTCTAACAACACTTGCCTCTTTATGAAGAAACACTTCCGCATCGAAGCTTGCCTTGCACAGCCCGTCGCCTGCACTCTCATTGGTGGGTTAGAATGATCGAATGAGCGCAGAAGTTGATGTTGAGCTTGGGAGCGCAAGGGTCTCTATCTCTCCCGCTTCTCTCTTCTCCTTCACAAATTGATCCGCCATCAAAGTCGCTTGGTCTAGACACTTATACTTGTCGATCCCATCAACGCGGTGTGGTAGCCAGCAGCAGTCGTGGTCGACATAACTCAGTGCGGTCACCTCCTCAATGTGGCAATCGGCGCCACCTGTAGAGTACGTGAGCTTGTTACCACACAGCAACATAACACCGTTTTATCAGAAAGAAGGTTGTGTCATTCGGCCGGCTGCCAAACCGAGATAGAGAAGGCACTCTCTTGCGCCGTTCCATTTTGGCGCAGCAAACCTCCACTTGTCGTCGGAGCCGATCAGCATGCGATGCTGCTGTGGTAGCTGCGTCCAAGAGAGGAGCTCGTGTTCACCTCTGACCATCACAGCCTTCGTACCACCAAATCATTGCAGGATACGTCACGCCGCGACGAGGTTTTCAAAGCGTTGCATGGATTGAGCATTCGCTGCAGCAGGCTTCACAGCCACTTTGCTCTCAGCATCGTTAGCCTCTTGCTGAACGAACCTGCCATCATGAACACGCTCAACATCACCATCGTGCATCGCAAGCAGGAGCACAAGATCGAATCGCTGGCACCCTCAAGCACGCTCTCCGATCTCCGTCAAGCGATTGAAGCGCTTACATACGTGCCTGCCGATAAGCAGAAGCTGCTCGTCCCAACAAGTGCCGGTATTGCCGATCTCAACAAACACTACGATGGAGATGCCAGCACAGACAGACAGACAAACGCTGGTCGACGTTGGGCTCGCTGGCAAGGCTGACACCAAATTGGCCGTTCTCGGCCCATCCTCACAAGAGCTAGAGCGACTATACCAAGACGAGTCGGAGATGCAGAAGCGCAATGCTCCTCGTCAATACCATCCAAGCATGCTTCGTGGCACCAAAGCTCGCAATACCACCCATCCACGATCGAGCTTCTCACCGTTCGGCAAGATCTACGCGCATCCGATGACACCTGAAACCTCGCCTCTTCACGCCAAAGTCATTGACTATCTCACCCGTCTCAGCCGAGACCCGGGCATCTTGCACATCTGCTCTCTGCACAACTTTCGCATTGGAGCACTCACCGAGCTGTTGCCGTGGGAGCATCCCGGCTTGCTTGGATTGAACGAGAATGCAGGTCAGCGCATCTTGCTTCGCATCCGAACCGACGACACAGAAGGCTTCCGAGACTATAAGACGACAAGACGTGTGCTTGTGCACGAGTTGGCCCACAACAAGGTCGCCGACCATCCGCCCGAGTTCAGGATCCTCAATAGCGAGCTCAACGCGCAGATCGAGGCTTTTGAGAAAGGAAAGCAGGATGGCACACATAGACTGGTGGAGGGAGATGTATATGAGCCCTCTGCACCAGCTCTCTCGTCTGGAGCCAGCAGCAGTAGTGGCAGCGGCGGTGGATCTGGTCATCGTCTTGGAGGCGCATCGAATGGTGATGGCGATGCTGTCACGGCTGAAGAGCGACGTCAACGCATCTTGATGGCCACCATGCGTAGACTCGAGCGCAAAGAGCAAGAGATTGGACAGAGCTGTGCAAATGCTGCCACTCCTGCTGCTTCGAACGAGGATCGCAATGCTTCTTCTACATCGTAAGCGCACTTCCGCAGCAGTTACCAGCAACCATGAACCACCAACCATTGTTCCACCAGCACCCTGTACTTGTATCCTCGCATATAGACTTTTCGTACCAACCTGTATTGTACCAATAATCCCTACACATTCCATGCATCCCACTACTGTATCTCTGTCGGACTGTCTGGCACTCGGAGAGTGATTGTCTGTGGGCATCAAGTAGCTACAGTACAGTGCTGTACAGCTTGGGACAGATCGGGCTGCGATCGGCCAAATGTTGTCCAGCCAAAACACGCGCCGAAGAATGGAAACCAACACTTGTTCTCTCTCTTGCTCTGTGTGTCTGCCGTGTTAAATCTACGGGCAGCGTTGCATATTCCAGCCTTGTCAAACAGACACAGCGCGCGCGGCTGCAGGCTGTGCTGTTGCTCCATCTTCCGTGCCTTGTCTTCAACTTCACGCTCCTTTCTGACATCCATCATCGACATCGACACCGGCACACAGACGCGCAGTACATACAGGATTCACGCCTCTCTTTTCTTCCTCCTCCATCAAGATCCGTATGCCGTGGTGAACTCTTGCCGGACGACTCTCTCTCTCTCTCTTGCCATCTTCCAGTACACTCACAGGGCGGCCACTTCGATCGGCGGCACACACTTTTGCACCTCAGCTTCGATCGTAACTCAACATGCCGGCACCCTCCGAGCCCGTCCACAAGGGCACGCTGGTTTGCGTTGTCCTCAAGGCGCGCAACTTGCCCAATAAAAAGTCCATCGGCAAGCAGGACCCCTATGCTGTCCTCAGCATGGGCCAAGAGCAGCAAAAGACAAAACCTGACAAACGTGGTGGTCAGCATCCCACCTGGGACGAACAGCTGCATTTCGAGATCTATCAAGACATGGAGGATGCGCTAGCAAACGACTCTTCCAGTGCAACTGGCTCTGGATCCAAGACCACCTCTTCCTCCGCCGCTACCAAAGCCAAAGGCGGTAAGAAGGTACTCAAAGTCGCTTGTTACGCTGATGACAGCAAGGAGCCCGAATTCATTGGGGAAGGGCTTGTCGATCTCACTGATACCCTCAACACCGGAGAGTTTGACGAGTGGGTTACCATCAAGGCCAAGGATCGATATGCCGGTGAGGTCTATCTCGAGCTCACCTTCTACTCGTCTGCTGCTCCGCCCAAGAAGCGCAAGCCATCCGCCAAGCCTGTCCTGTCAGGAACCGACACGTATGGAGGTGCCGGAACCTTCCAGAGGATAGAAGACCTAGCAGCCGACAGCAATGCATCCTCCAACACTGGCTCAGGTGGTCCCGCTGCACCCCCCAAGCCTGCCAAGGGTAAAAGTGGAGATCATCCTCCTATTCCTGCCTCCATGCGACCTGGCGGTGGCGCTGGTGCCGGTCCCAATACACATAATCGCATGTCCAGCAGCATCTCTACTTCCAGCCTCTCCTCTTGCCTTCACCGACCCACTTCGTCCATGTCGCACTCGCGGACCATGTACGATCTCGGCAGTGGCACCCTTCGACCAAGCTCATCGCTCGCCAACTTGGACGCCTATACACCTGCCTATGCACCTGCTAGCATCTCTCGCTCCACCAGTCCTGTGCCTCCTCCTTCCTTGTCAGCGTATCACTCTGCTGCCCCCCTTCATACATCTTCCATTGGCCCTGTTCCTGGCGGATCGCGTCCGAACAGCTATGCAGCACCCATGCCATCCGAGTTCGGTCACAGCATTACTCCCTCCGCCTCTTACTATTCACAGCATTCGATGACTCCTTCGCAGAGCAGCCACTATCTCAACAACACTACCAACAACAGCTATCCTCCCGAAAGCAGTGATGATCGTTATGCTACCATCCGACCTGGCTCCGTGATTCCACCACCACCGCAACAGCAGCAGCAAGCACCATCGCAGCATCACCAGTACGGCGTCCCGCGCTCGCACTCTATCTCTCACATCCCTGTGGCGTACAACCAGATGCCTCAGCCAGATTTTGGTGCAGATCAACTTGTACATTCCATGTCACAGATGGGTTTCAGTCACTCCAAGTCTACTTCTACCGTGACCATGGACAAGCCACTGCCCCCACCGACACCTTCGCACGTAGAGGAAAGACCTCCGCAATCCCATATCTACCAAGCACCTGCACACTTGGCTTCCCTCTATACACCTCCGACATCGCATGACATGCAACGACCCGTTTCGCCCGCCGCTAGACCGGCATCGGTTGTTTCGCAGTATGGTAGCAGTCCGGCAGCTCCAACGCCTTCGGTGGTGAATGCTCAGGCGTACTACCAACAGCAGCAGCAGCAACAGCAGCAAGGGGGTCATCTCGCTCAACCGCCCAGCGTTCCACCTCGTTCCTCGTCTCCTGGTGCTCCATCTGGATATACACCTCTACCAAGTCCCTATGCTCAGCCTCCACCTCTGCCACCACAGCCTTCGCAACCACAACAACCACAACAGCAGCAGCAGCAGCAGCAATCGCAGCCGCAGCACGTACCGAGACCTCTTCCTTCAACCCAATCCTCGACCTCGCTCGCATCCGCATCCGCATCCGCATCCGGCGCCGCACCGTACCCTTCCCACCTCTATCAGCCAGTGCAGCAACCCTCTCCACCTCCTACCCAGCTTTCGCATTCGCACTCGCTCAGCCACTCGCTCAGCCGGAACTACTCGCAGAGCAGTTGGTCAGGTCCTCCCGCACCACCACCCCAACAGCAGCCAGCATACGCAGGGCAATCGAATGGACACGCAGCCATGTCTTGCTCTGTCTCGAGCGGATATCTCTACTCCCCACCACCACCGCCACAGCAAACTAACGGATCAGAATGCGCCCCTGGTCGATCACCTTCTCCACTACCACCTATTCCACAGCAACAAGCTCCACCCCAAATGCCTACTTCACATAGCTTCTATGGCACTTGCCCGTCTGCCTATCCCCCACCCCCGCAACAACAACAGTATCAATACAGCCAACCGCCTCCCCCTCAACAGCAGCAACAATATACCTCTCCCCCTCCAACCGCGCAATTGAATGGATATGGAGGATATCAACAACCTCCACAACAATACCATTTAGGTGGAATGTCGTCCTCTTTCTCTTCTTCTGCTCTGTATCAGTCACATCAGAATCAGTTTGCTCAGCAGCAGACACAACATTATCAGTAGTTTAGTTTTTTTTTTTTTTTTTTTTTTTTTTTTTTTTCGCTCTCATATTTTAAGGACAATGGAATCTTTTGCATTTTATGAACTGCAGTGTGTATGAGATGCGTGATTTGCGAACCAGGAAGAAGGGATAGAAAGGGTTTCAGAGGCCAGGAGGACGAATAGGTGGAGGTCCAGGTCTAAGTGGAGGTGGACCTGGTGGACCTGTCGCTGGAGAGATTGAACGTGAACGGGAGGGTGAACGAGAAAGTGAGCGAGAGTGGGAGGGGGTGGGGGAGAAAGCATCTCTTCCCTTCCTCTTTTGTCTTGTTTTTGGAGCTGGTAAAGATGATCTCGAGTCAATCGACCTCGATCTTGATCGTGAGCTGATACTTCGAGAAACAGACCGAGAGCGCGAAAGGGAGCGGGAAGAATAAGACAGAGGAGTAATTGAACGTGATCTTCCCCTTGTTCTTCTGGGTGGAGATCTACTTTTGCTTCTGCTTCTACTTCTTGCAGTTCGACGAGGGCTACGACTACGAGATGAAGAAGAACCAGTGGACCTTGAGACTGATCTTGAAATCGACCTTCTTCTAGTCCTTCTCCTTACTGGCGATCTCGATCGTGAGCGAGAATAAGATCTCGATCTGCTCGAAGCAGAATCACTCGGCAATCTAGTCCTTTTCCTTCCCCTCCCCACCCCCGCACGCTGTCTGGACGTATCAGTAGAATATCCCTCACTTTCACTATCACTTTCATATTTGCTTCTCTTTTTTGCTCGCGGCGAAGGGCTCCTCCTCCTCCTCCTCATCGGATCTGGGGAAGGAGAACGTTTGTTTCGATCGCTCCAACCTGCATCCCTACTCATGCGGTCTTTTTGAGCAATTTCTCGTTCTCTTCTCTTCCGTTCCCAATCCAACCTTCTTTGTTCATCCGCTTTCCTTCTCTCCTCTATCCTCTCCTGCTTCCTTCTCTCTTGAAGATCGCGATCAAACGCATCACCCTCTTTATATCCGGTTTCCACGCCTAATGCTGATGCGAAACGTCGATCATCGGCTTGTTTAGCTTGAAGAAGCTTATGCGTTTCACCTTTCCTCAAGTTTTCCCTCTCCGCCTTTGTCGGTACCAATTCTGCGTTTCGCTCCTTTTCTTGTTCTAGTTCAGCCATCAATCTCTCTCGTAAAGCTGAGACTTGGAGTTCAATTTGGTCCTCGGGGATCTCATCGTCTTCAAGTTGAACTTGAAGCTCCATGCATTTGATTTCGACTTTCCTTTTACGTTCGTGTTCCAAAATGGCAGCATCGGGTTGAACGTGGCGGGTTTCGGAGGAAGAGGAAGGGTGGGAGGAGGATTTGTTGAAGGGGGAATCGCGTGGACGAAAGTTGGAGAGATTGCGTTGAATGTATCCGTTAGTACCGGTGCCACGGACTGTTTTGAGACCTATACCGTTGTACATTGCGGCCAAGAGTCTGGAAGCGGGAGTGCGAGAGGTGAGGATGATAGAAAGGTGGAAGGGATCGATGACGGTTCGTGTTGAAATTTGGGAAACAGGGGCGGATTCGGATTTCGGAAGACGGAAAGCGGCAAGAGTGTGCGCCGAGAAAAGTTGGACCCTGAACTGCAGCTGTCAAACAGCTAATCATTTCCCTTTGTGCGACCTTGCGCACTTTGTCGACTGTCGCATCAACAGATGAAAGCGTTGCGGTGATCAAAGCTCCATCATCGAGCGGAGCACCAGGACGTAATGCCTCCGTCATGAAGTTCGGACCTCATATCTCTTCTTAACGGAATGATCTCAGCGCAGGCTTCATGAGGCTTACACAGCGCTCATCAACCCACTTCAGAAAAGCTTAAACTTCAAGAACACGGATCACTGCGATCATGTCGGCTAACAGTATCCCAAACCTCAAGCTAGGAGAAGCACTTATTTCCACGCCTTCCGCTTCCGCATCATCGACCTCATCTCCTCCTTGTGACGGCGAAAGAGCAGAGCATGCGGAAAGCTCTCACATTCGCAGATCACCTCGTACAACCCACAGCAAAGCGGCCCATGCGGAAGACATATATAGCCCAGACTCGACCCCAACCTCGACCTCTACTGATCCCTTAGCACCTTTGGACATCACCGAGGAAGAAGCCCTCAACATCAGCTCTTCCACTCCCATCCACCTTACCCAGCAGCTCTCCGATCTCCGGGTCTCTGACAACATGTCAAAGCGCACTCGATCACCGACCGCCCGTCTTCTACCTCATCCTCTAAATTCCTCTTCGTCTTCGCCATCTGACACTCCCACTCCTCCCGAAGACGACGACATCGACGACGAAGATGACCTCGAATCAGCCTCCCGCAAACGTCAGAGAATCATAGCCCACATCTCCGCCTCCACATCCGTCGACCCCTCCGATCAACTTCGTTCTGACCAGCTCGCCACCGTCCCGCGCTCCTATCAGCTGGAGCTAGCTCAAGTCGCAAAAGCGGGAAACGTCTTGGTCTGTCTAGACACTGGCAGCGGAAAGACTCTCATCTCTGTGCTATTGCTTCAACATGTACACTCCATCCCACCCTCTATTCAGCCCTCCTTGGCTCCGCACTCCGCATCGGCCCCGCAACGCAAAGTCTCCTTCTTCCTCGTAAACCTAGTCCCTCTAGTCCATCAACAATCCTCCGTCATCGCCGGCAACTCCACTCTTTCTGTCGGAAAACTCTATGGCGAACTCAAAGATTCTCTCCGCTCCAGATCTCGTCTATCCGTCGATAACTGGCGTGAACCGCAATGGTCGGCGTTACTAGCATCGCATCAAGTAATTGTTTCTACCGCACAGTGTTTCTTGGACGCCCTGATTCATGGGTTTATCAAGATGTCCGATCTCAATCTGCTTATCTTTGATGAAGTTCATCATGCGCTTAAAAACCATCCGTTTCTTCGAATCATGAAGTACTATCGGCTAGCGAAGGAAGAAGATAGACCAAAGATTTTCGGTATGACTGCTAGTCCGATTTTTACGTCGACAGGCAAGTTTGATGAAGCGAGTAGATACTTGCAGCGTACTATGGATGCTAGGATCCACACCGTCTCCAAAGGGGCATTGAGGGAGTTGGAGGAGGTCAAGCAGAAGCCGAAGGAGCTAGTGATTGAGTTCGAACCATATAACACGATTCTTGACGATTGGTTTGATGGTGCAGATTATTCCGAGTGGAGTAAAGAGATGCTCGGTTGGTTCGCAAGGAAGATCGATTCGGAGACTTGTATCGATCAAGATGAAGAGGAGGTGGAGTTGGATCCAGTGACGGAAGCGTTCGAGAAAGAAGTTCGACCAAAGCTAGAGTATACATTGCGACATCTGGGTCCTATCGGATGCGACTTTTTATGGCATAGCACTTTACTCGAGTATCGATCTCGTGCTCGTAAATGGGCTAATATCAACCGTCATCAACGAACACTCGTTAGTGATGAGTGGATTGTGGAAGCTTCAACCCAGCGGTCTTTGCTCAATCCTACCCAGGCTGAGAGTCAGGATCCTAACGCAGATTCACAACCCAGCACCTCTTCATCCAGCACCATCAGCGCTAGTCAAACTGGTCTCGGTCTTGGACTTTCTGTAGCGCATCTTTCTACCAACCCCGATCTGAATTCCCGTATTCTCCTTCATATGCGTTCTCAACCTCCTCTGCGCTCTCAAATCTCCCTTTCTTCCTCTAACGCATCCCCTAAACTCTTGCGCTTGGTCGAGCTACTTCGCTGCTTCGAACCCTCCTCCTCTACCCTCTGCGGGATTATTTTTGTGGAACGTCGTCAAACAGCCACACTCCTCGTTGAGCTCATAAAACGTATCCCTGGTCTCGAATTTATTCATCCCGAGTTTTTGCTCGGCCACGATAACGGCGCAACAAACGGAGGTGCACCTGGTATGGATTGGCATGATCAAGTCCAGGTGCTCAATCGGTTTAGGAGACGGAAACCGACCAACTTACTTGTGACGACGTCGATCGCTGAGGAAGGGTTGGATATTCAGGCGGCAAATTTGGTGATTAGGTTCGATCTGTTTAATAGACATATTTCGTTCTTACAGTCGAGAGGGAGGGCGAGAGCGAAAGAAAGCAGGTTTGTTTTGATGGCGGAGAGGGGGAATAAAGAGCATGCGCAGGCGATATTGAATGCGTTCAACACGGAGGCTAACAGAGCCAAGTGGCTCGAGGGCATCGCCGGTGGTGATGGAGGAGAGTACGGGTATGAAGACTGGCAGCAGAAGCTGCGAGTTGAAACTGAGGACAGCGCAGCTTTGGGGGAGGAAGAGTGTATATTCGAGCCGATCACAGGAGCGAGATTGTTCCCGGAAGATGCACCGACGTTGATCTCGCATTATGCGGCGACTTTGCATTCGGAGTATCTCAAAGATGCGGTGTTGGCGTATCGCGTAGAAAAACTCGATGATGGGATTCTGGGGTGCCCACCGAGCTATCAAGCCGTGTTGGAGCTCCCTAGTACAGCAGCAGTGAGAAGTGTGGAATCGGGTGCGTGTAAGAACAAGAAACAAGCTAAACGAATGGCTGCTTTCCGTGCATGCCAGCAACTTCGCGCTCTGGGAGAACTGGACGAATGGTTAATGCCGAAGCTCCTACCCCGTATCCAAGTCAGAAAGGGCAATGCTGCGGTGCTCGACCCCCACCACCAGGCATGGAGGGGAAGTGGAAAGCTAGTGAAAGTGCCGGTGAAGAAATTGGACGGCTGGGCACGCTTTACAGCACACCACAGCGACCCTGGGCAGCAGGAAGGGATGAGGTGGCATGGAACGCTCCTGCAGCTGCATAAGTTCGACGATGGATACCAGCCACTGCTGCTACTCACTCGAGCTGCCTTGCCAGAGACGAAGCTTTTGAAGCTTCTTCACGTCGATTCGGGACGGATGAAGGTTCTTCAGCCCAAATCGCTTGGAGTTGTGCCTCAGTTAGGCGGGGAGCTGTTGGAGCGGGTGATGCAGTTCACAAAGTTCGTCTTCAAGCTCATTAGCAGGAGAGAAGGACACGTGCCAAAGGAGAAGAGGTTGAGTTGGCAGACGATCGACAAGGGTGAGCCGGCGGTGTTGGTTGTTCCCGTTCGCATTCCGGCTGAAGCATGCAGCGCGGATGATGTACAGTTCGACTTGCCGACTTCGCTCGATCTTGCTCAGCTGGATCTAACCGAGGAGGGGATGGAAGAGAAGCTTCAAGGTAGAGTTCTCGTTCGGCAGCACGGCTTTCACTCGCACTCGTTCTATCAGTTTCAAGGGGTTGAACGCGAGCTCACCCCGCACTCACCCCTCCCTTCCGGTGCAGCGGGGGAGACTTACTTGACGCAGCATCTACAGATGTATGCTCGCCGTCGCCAAGAATCTTGCTCCCCGAAGCACGACGTCGAAGTTCTCTACTCTCAACTCGCGAATTCACCCCTCTTCAGCGTTCGCAAGCTTCCTAAACTACGAAACCTCCTCACCCCTTCCCCTCCCCCATCTACCTCGAACCTCACCATCAACCCCTCTACCACCACCACGGCTACCTGCCTAATCATCCCTCACTTTTACTCGATCCACCCCCTCCCCTCCGCTCTCGTCCACTCTCTTCTCCTCCTCCCCTCGATCTTCAGCCGTTACGACCAACTTCTTCTCGCCTCATCCTGCAACTCGACCGTTTTCTGCTCCCAGCTTAACAACGATCTTGTACTCGAAGCTCTCACTTGCGCTTCCACTCGTAGTGGGTTCAATTATGAACGGTTAGAGTTTTTAGGAGATACGTTTTTGAAGCTCGTTGCAACTTGTCATACGTTTACTACTCATTTAGGTAGGACAGAGGCAGAGTTGCATATGGCGAACAAAGGGATTTTAACCAATGTAAGGTTACTGAAGGAGGCGAAGAGACTAGGGTTGGAACGGTGGGCGGTGCTGCCGAGTTGTGGGTTGTTGGTGAGAAGGTTTGCTGGGCCTATTGTTGGGGCTGCTGGGGGCTTGCTCACACGTGCAGACTCTTTCAAATCCGATGCATATGAGGGAGAAAGGGCAGAAGGAGAAGGGGAAGGGGAAGAAGGGGAAACTGATACAATCAAAGAAAAAACGCTCTCCGACATTGTCGAAGCACTCATCGGTGCCGCGCTTCTTTCCTCCCCTACCACCTCGCTCGCACTTTCCGTTTGTCGAACACTGCATCTCATCCCTTCCACGATCACTACTTTCTCCGATTTCAACATGCTTCTCACTTCTCTCAAGCAAGATGCTATTGCTGAAAATTGGTCTTCTCGTCTCCATTCGCCCTCTTTACTGCATTTGCAGAAGTTATTCTCGCACGAATACAGATACCCTCATCTAGCGTTGGAGTCTTTTACGCATCCTTCGCTGCTCGCTTCGGTATTACCTTGTTACCAAAGGTTGGAATTTTTAGGCGATGCATGGATCGATTTCTTTATCGTAAAAAGGATTTGGGGAGAGGGAGGAGGGGGGTTGGAACCTGGAGAAATGGCTGCTTTGAAAGGCGTACTTGCGAGTAATGCTGCATTGGGGACATTAGGGGTGAAAATGGGATTGCATAAATATATTGCTTCCAATTCGGCAGTTTTGGTGGAGGGGATTGGCAAGTATGAAAAAGGTTTGACCAAGGCTTTTCAGAAAAAGAGGGAGGGAGCGGGACAGTATTGGACAAACCTAGGAGCGGGAATTGCAGTAGCGAAAGCAGTAGCAGATGTAGTTGAAGCTTCTTTTGCCAGTATTGTCGTTGACTCTGGGTTTGATGAGGGGGTGGTAGAAGGGGTTTTTGAGAGGATTTTTAGTCCGTTTTATGACGAATTTGCCACTTGGGAGTCGTTAAAAGTGCATGAGATTAAGAGGATGATTGATTACGTTTTTGCTACTCTAAAACGAGTCGGACGAGGTGGGAATGGGGTTGGATTGGAGGTGCAGAGCAATTTGTTTGACTTGCTTTCACTTGAAACCGAGCGAAAACAAGAGGAGCGGTTGGGGGAGATTGAGCAGGAAAAGTTACTATCCGCACTCCTGACTCCTCTGAACGTCGAGTTGAAGATCCGCGGCAAAACAGTAGCAAAGATTGAGCAAGTTTTACCAAGGACTCTATTCCATCTGACTAAATCCATCGGTATAGCTACGCACTTGGCCGAGGTACAATCCCGCATCAGTGCGATGGTGATGACTGATGATGCCCACAACACCTCGGATGCGATGAA
This sequence comes from Ustilago cynodontis, assembly GCA_928865425.1. Lineage (NCBI taxonomy): Eukaryota > Fungi > Basidiomycota > Ustilaginomycetes > Ustilaginales > Ustilaginaceae > Ustilago > Ustilago cynodontis. The sequence continues at coordinate 142,151 of CAKMXY010000024.1, read as the reverse complement.
TGTCGATCCTCATGCAGTCCAAGTTGAAGATTCACTTTGCCAACATTGGTCAGAACAACAACACCTCCTACTCCAATTGACGCGCACACTTGGTTGGAAAACCACTTTTCAACTTTCCTCCACCAACACCTCTTCCAAAGTGGGAGAAGGGGATGAGTTACTGTCAATCGCTCAAATTCGGGAGCTGATTTCTTCTTCCACAACTGCTTAGCTAGCACAGAATGAAAAAAAAATGAAAAAAAAGAAAAAAAAAAAAAAAAAAAAAAAAAAAAAAAAAGAAAAGAAAAGAAAAAGAAAAGAAAAAGAAAAGAAAAAGAAAAGAAAAAGAAAAGAAAAAGAAAAGAAAAAGAAAAGAAAAAGAAAAGAAAAAGAAAAGAAAAAGAAAAGAAAAAGAAAAGAAAAAGAAAAGAAAAAGAAAAGAAAAAAAGAATCGTTTGGGTTTGCAAAGTTTGTACATCACCAACCAATCTCAACCGCTCCTTTTCCCTCCACCACGACACTTGTCTTGCCGCTGTAGCTCTCACAACTAGCTGTATCCTCGGTCTCCTCCCCCTCCTCCGTATAATCCCCTCTTAACCGCCCACCAGCCTTTGCTGTATTCCAAAACAACCCTGACCTGGATGAATTCGCGGTTCCACCACTCGAGCAAGAGTGAGTGTGACTACTTGAACTGTCTCTATCGCTCGAACCTCTTCTGAGATTGTTGTAGCTAGAAGGTGGGGGTGTGTTCGCACTCGCATTTCCGGTCAAGGGTTGTGGGGGAAGAGAGGGAAGGGGGAGCGGGGAGCTAAGACGTGCGTTATCCAAGCAAGATGGAGGGGGTTTGGAACTGAATGATTGAGGAGTAAACAATTTTGCCTCTTCTGATCCGATCAACTTTTCCTCTGCGTCGACTTGGGAAAGTGGCGTTTCAGGAGCGGTAGTTGGTATTTTTCCGCTCCCCATCCCTCCTGTTGCTGAAGTTGCAGTAAGAGGTCGCCTTCTGCTCCGAGGTGCTGGTTGAAGTGATACACCTGACCCCACCCCTCCCGCTCCGTTCACCTCTTTACTTGGCGGGAGAAATCCCAATCCAGCCGCATTCAACCCCATCCCCCCCTTCATTGTGTTTGCTTCTCTCAACCTCGGACTGCCAATCCCAACAGCGCCTGTGACAGAGGAAAGATCAAAATGACATCTACTCGAATCAACTCCACTTCTTTTTCTTGCTTCTAAAAACGCTTCTTCCAATCTCAAACCGCCTAATCCCACCCCTCCGCAATGAGGCGTGGGGGAGAGTTGAAGTAGTTGGACTTCAGCCAAACATTCCAACTTATCAAATTCATCCTCTAACACTGCTACTGCTCTACCTTTTCTCTCCGGAGGTAAGCTCATCCGTAAAGGTTGTAGAGGAGGGGATTTGGGACAAGGAATCGGCGGAACCTGATCAAGTACATAACTTTGAATCAACTCTACGCGATCCTCGAAACAGTGTGGTGGGAGACCAACAGGGGGTGGACCTAGACGTTGAAAAAGTTGAGTAGTAAAGAGGGAACTTGTCTGTGCAGCTGCGGGGGTTTCGAGGAGAGGGAGACCCGAGATTAGGGGCGAATCGATTGCGGTGATGCTGGATGCAAGCAGAGGTGATGAGGTTGATGAGGGTTCGGGATCGAGAGGACGGGAGAAAGATGCTGGGGAATGAAGCAATGTTTCATTCGCGTGTGATGGTGACAAGAGCTGCGGGGTGGAATGCTTGTTGGAGATATCGGCACTGGTTTTGCGCACATGAACCTTGTTAAGAATCTGCCCAAGTGTGCTGGTTGATTCTTGAGCATGACCGTGGGAAGAGTCATTGTCAGAGCTGTATACTGATGAAGCACCGTCTGTTGCGGTCGCAGTTGCAGCTGCGATATCAGGTTTCCATGCTGAAGGAGGTGCACCTCTCAATTTGTTCTTGCTTGAAGTTGTCGGTGCCTGCCGCAAGAACTTGGGCGTCAACAAGCTTAGTGAAGAGCTTCGTGAGCGCAAAGATACCATCTCTGCCGCCTCGGCGCTAGTCTTTGAAGGTGAAGCAGAGAATTGAATATCAGCCGAGGAAGCGTTTTTGCTACGACCAAGACGACGAGTTGAAGGTATACGAGAGAGTAAAGCGTCGGAAGTTGAGGATGCGCTTCTGGTCATCTCTGCTGATGCAGCTGCACCTGCATGCTTGTAGCCACCGCCGCCACCGCCGAGGGAGAGCAAGCTAGCCAGTGACGCAACAGAAGCATTACGATGAATCGAAGCGAACGCCGATCGAGGGTTGGAAGGCAAAGATGAAGGCGCGACTGGATGAGACGTGGTAGTGGTGGCGGTAGTGAGATCCTCTGTATCGCTATAAGCATCGTATGTAGCGCCTTGTGAGCGAATCGATCTGGACTTGGCACGGCGAGCTTTAGACGCTAGGCTGTTGCGTTGTTCTTGTGCAGTGAGAGAGGGCCAAGTAGGTTCGAGCACCTCGACTTGTTCGCTACGAGGTGTGTCTATCCATATCGGTCTCGCTTGCTCGGCGGCGGAAGAAGAAGCAGGATCGAAGAAAGGCCGCGACGGGTCATAGCTTCGAGGAGCGATTCTTGGTCTCGCTTTCGTCCCTGCACTCGATGACGTACGACCACTACTGCTTGGGCTGCTAGAACCAGCTTGAGGAGGCGTCAAAAGATCCGAACCGCGTCTTGCCGATGACGATGATGTAGTGAATGCATGATATACTGGAGTAGCTGTCAGGGGGTCGTTGGTTCGGGATCGAATATGGATTTCACGACGGGAAGCTTCGAGATGGTGTGGATGCCAACTGATGATCTGAACTTGTGCTGGTACTGCTGGTTTCGATTTTCCGATGGTTTCGTGGGGAAGCACTCGACGAGAAGAGGATGGCTTGGTGTCGTAGGAGTTGGAGGGGTTGCTGGAGCGTTCGCGATCACGTCGACGAGTGAGAAAGCGAAGCGCCATGATAGAGGTGCAAAGGCATCAGAGAGATGAGGATGGCGGTTCGGATGACTGTCGACATCGGGATCGGTGGTGGTGAATGGGCTGGCCGGAGCAGAGGCTGATTAGCTAGACGGGCCTGCACCGTGCATCACGACCATCCGCGCTGAGCCTGAATTATGACATTTCACACGCGCCTCCCTTCTCGAGCACACTTTGTATCGGCACTACCGACCATGCCTGAGCTGTGCTGTCGGCATCGATCCGAACCAACACCAGCGACGGCACGATTCCGAATGAGACTAGTCATCATCATCATCATCAGCCTCGGCTACAGTCTAGCTGCCTTGTCTTTGCTTCTTCATGTTTCGGATTGCATCCCGAGAAGAGCAGTGGAATATGCTATCCTACGAGTGATGAGACACATAGAAACGTCTGCGTCTATTGACAGGCCGAGTTCTATCAAAACAGAACGCTTCCATCAAGTGTAGACAAGTCCAAAAAGGCTTCTCTGTTTGATCAATCGCCGGCTTCTCCTATCCTTTCCCCCCTCCTCTCTCTGTATTACGATCACAGAGTGATGAGCAAAGCATGCATGCATTACAGTGCATATACATGGTTGTCTTGGGCTTTTGGGTCGCTTGCAGTGTTGTATCCATCCTGCGCCAGCTCTCACTATACAGAGGCTACTGCATTTGGAGATGTACGCCCAATTGCATGCATATACAGTACAGTACTTGCTCTGCGTCAAGTGGAGCGTTCCATCACTACTGCTTAAGCCGCGGCAAGATCCGCTCTGCGATGCTACAACTGGCTCTGGCTGCATCAAGACCAAGTCAACGGCACAATCGTAGGTCTGCCCATTCATGCCGCAAGCTTGTCTTCTCAAAACACGTTGTCAGAGTCTCTGCTACTTGGCCTTCACTCACACCACTCACAACCATCAACACTCTTGCCTTGCTTGCATCTTGAAAACATTTTCATCATTGCCAAACATGGAACCATTTCCCTCACACCTTTGTCGCTCAGTTATCCTCCAACCACCGATACTCGAACCTAAAATCACTCTTCTTCCTTTGACACCAGCTCCCTTCCCAATCAAAGTAAACATAAACACCCTGTTCGTACTCATCAGTAATAGCCTGTGGTTCCGAATGTCTCTGGAACCAAGTCAAATACTGTTTATGAAACCTCCAGCTTTGTTTCTTCAACTCCTTCGCCGCTAGGTACTGATGATACGTCCCTTGCTGGTAGTAGAAAATGTAGAAAAGCGTATCCACATCAAATTTGCTGTATAGCGCAGGGTTGTCAAACACTCCAGCGGGCGTTTGAGGGTAGTAGCTCGGTGTCGGGAACGGATTCTTGGGCACGTAGTACTTGGGCTTGTCAGAGTCCATGGGTTCCGGCACATTCATGAACGATGACTCGAGCGACTTGTGCACCAAACCCAGCTTGGCATCGCGGCCAAGTGACTTTTGCTTGGCTGATTCAAAAGACGAGACCAAATCGGTGAGAGAAGTGGGAAGACGTGCTTCGGTGCCGGCTTCTTTTTGCGCCGCTGCTTGTTGAGCTGCTGTACCCGCTCCTCCTCCTGCAGGTTGCACTACGCTTGCTGCTGCCGAAGAGGCTGCAAGCTGTGCAGGCTCGAAGCCAGAAGTGTTGCCATCCTGTCCTTGTGCTGCTGCTGCTGCTGCTGCCGCGGAGTCGGCCTTAGTAAGTCCAGGTGGTGCTGGGGATGCCGATCTCGCCTTGTCCGAAGTTTCGTTCTTGATCACATCGATGCTCGAGTTGGCTCGAGTGCCTGGTGCCGCTTGCTGCGTTGTTGTTGTCGCTGCTGCCGACAAAGTCTGTGTTGCAGCAGACGATGGTGTGGCACCCGCTACCAAAGGCACACCGCTGTTGCTCTCCGACGGTGCGTCGTTGGCGATCGATGCTGTAGTGGTCGAAGGCGAAGCGGCGTTGTCTGCAGAGGCTGCCGCATTTCCAGCCACGGCTGCTGCGGCTGCGGCTGCGTATCGGATTGGCGGAAGTGGCGCGGCACTTGGCGCTTTGGGTGGCGAAAGAACACCAGCTTGAGAAGCAGGTGGTGCCTTGGCCTGCGCAAAGTTGGCCGTGGGGACCGCTTTCTCCTTTGGTACTGCAACGGGCTCTTGCGATGCTTTTTTGGTTGTCTTTTTGCTTGCAGAAGGTGGCGCAGAAGGTGCAGATGCAGCGGCTGCAGTTGATGGCGCAGGTGTAGAAGAAACCGGCGATGCAGCTGTTGGCTCTTCCTTTTTGCTGTTGGCGTTGTTGTTGTTGTTGTTGTTGTTCGCTACACTGGTGTTGCTGCTGGCATTGGTGTCTGCAAGACTATCTCTTCGTGCCTTGGTCGGTGTATCCTTGACATCGCGGAAACTGAGATCATCCATGCCCGCTGTCGAATCAACATTGCTGTGCATGTCATCATTCTCCTTGAGACCAAATGCCTCCTCACCATCATCAAGGTTGAGATCGTCATAGATGCCTTCGTCCTCCTCAAAGTCCTCCTCCATATTGGACTCGACAAAGTAGGCAATATCCTCCTTGATGTCCTGAACACGCTCGGTATCAAGGTTGCCATTCTCCAGCATCCTGAGCAAGATCTCGAGACGTGAGATGTGCCAATTCCTTCGGTCGTTGGCCTCTTCAAGCTGCGATGCACGTTCATCCTTTGCGGAACCCTTCTTCTTCTTGCCTGAGCCCGAGATGGTCTCGATCTCTGCCTCGGCAGCTTCAACTTGGCGTGAGAGCTCATCGACCTGCGAAGAAAGCCAATCGGTGACCTCTGCCTTTTCGCGGTCTTTGGGGTTCATCTTTGCGGCAGCTATGAGACCCTCTTTGGAGAATGCCTTGGTCTTCATCTCCTTTTCGCACGCCTTGAACTTTTCCATCTGCGTCTCGATGAGTTTGCGGTTGTCGAGTAGTGGCTTCTTGTCCTTGATGTCGTTGCTTTGAAGCCAGGTCTTGATCTGATCTCTCAAACGTTGAAGCTTTTTGATCTGTGTTTTGAGATCCGACTCCATCTTTTCCTTTTGGGTGGGATTTGTAGATCTTTGCAAGAGGTCGTACATGTCTTGAAAGATCTCGACACCTTCGGCGACCTTTTTCAGGGTCTTGTCGATCTCTGTTTGCAACTTTCTCGCCGCCATGGTAGGCGCTGTTGAGAAGGATCAAGCTGGATGCTATCCTTGTTGCCCGTAGAGAAGGTGTGCTGCCACTTGCACTTGCTGATGTGGATCCGAATGCGAATGCGAATGCGAAGCCAGCAATGCTGTGCGGTTCGAGTTCTGATGGGATGGGCGTAGTCGATGTAGCTGCGATGGGAGTTGTCGCTGCTGCGTCGAGAGTCGTATGGTGATGAGGTGGAAATAGAGTGTAACCAAGTCAAGGAGCAGAGTCAACTGCACAGCGAGCGGAAAGAAGCGCGTTTTCAGCGCGAATCCCCGATTTCCCTCTTGAACTGAAAACGGATCCGGCGCAGAACAATTTCACTCGCACGAGTGAAGCTCTCCGAAAACGCTCAACTTTCTCAATTTTCCTATGTTGTGTTCTTCTTATCGTCATTGCTGCACTCACGGTCATCGTCGGCATCATCACCATCTCTTCGCACGCACTGTATTGCCATGTCGGCTTCAAGATCTACAAGGCAGCTTACAACGCTGTTCCAATCGCTTCGTGTCGGTTCTAGCTCGTCGACTTCATCTTCTGCTGTCGCTTCCAGCTCCAAGTCAACACGATGCTTCTCTACGACACAAGCTAGCTTGAAAGCGCCAGCAGCTTCTTCCTCCCAGGAACTCCAGCGATGTACGTTCTCATTCAAACAGTCGAGCTCGACTCGCTTCACATTATTTGCTGCAGAGCACTTTGTTGTAACGGAATACTGACCATCTCTGCCCCCCCCCTCGCGTTCTCACAACCAGCCACATCATATCCCTTCTCATCAGCAGCTTTGATCCCCCAAGTCCCCGCCTTCGTCTCGACCAAAAAGAACATGACTCCTCCACCCGAGCCCAAAACCATCTTTGACGCCGTCATGCCTCGTGTCCACTCGGATCTTCGAGCACGCTACGATCCGGGCAATCGTCTCACCAAGCTTTTCGACCGTAAATCTCCCGAGCGCATCCCTCCTGGCTCCGTCCTCATTGTCGAATCGTGGACTTCACCGCTCAAAACCAACTTCTCGACTTTCTCCGGTGTGCTCATTGCGGTTCGACGACGCGGTGTATCGACCTCGTTTGTGCTGAGGAACTTGGTGCAGAAGTTGGGTGTCGAGATGAGGTTCAACCTGTACTCGCCGTTGCTGAAGGATGTGAGGGTGATTCAGAAGGCCGAGGCGGGTAAGAATGACAAGTCGGGTAAATTGAGGAGAACCAGAAGGGCTAAATTGTACTATTTGAGGAAGGATGATAGACGTCTGGCTGGTATCGGAAATGTGATCAAGCAGCAGAGGTTGCAGGAGGAGAAGAAGGCGCAGGAGATGGCCAAGCGTCGTGGTGGAAGAAGGTGATTCCAAGGAGCGTTCTCATGAGGACTTTTGTAACACTACCAACACCAATGTTTGCAACATCGAGCGCATCATGATTCAAAAGGCGGTTCAAAGTGGCTCTGCTTGAAGGCGCGACTGCTCTGGTTCAGATAGACACAAACGGGTAGAGGAACGTGTGTACATTGTTTCGCCTTACCTTGCCGTTCTCAGTCTGATTGAGAGGGTTGGAGACGATCATTCGACCTGCCATCGATCGGGATGAAGTCTAGTCACAGATTCGATCATGTCTGATGATCCCACCGCATTCCGTACAACACTGACTCGACATCGGCAACCCTCGGAAGCAACCTTAGCAACAGCTTTTCCAGCCACGCCCTGACGTTCCATCAGCTGCCCATCTCAGCCTTTCGCATCTGAACAAAAGCCGTTCAAGTCCAATGTGTGTCTCTTCCGCGGCAACTTTTTTCCCTCCCATTTCCCTATTTTTTTTCTTTTTCTTTTTTTTTTTTTTCTTTTTTTCTTTTTTTCTTTTTTTTTTTTTTTTTTTTTCTTTTTTTCTTTTTTTCTTTTTTTTTTTTGGTGGACCACACTGTGCAATAACATCAATCACATAGATGTGTCAATGCTGTAGATGTGTCAAGGGAGGGGAACTTGGGTGTTTGGGTCAAAAAAAGGTCCAAATTGGCAAGTCCCCCTTTTTGAGGCAGGAAATCCACACAAATTTTTCAGCTCAAATCAACTACACCACTGGATGCACACTGCTCTCACTTGAGACTTGTGATGCTCAAAGACTGCATATCAACTACCTACATGAATTGTTGCAGGTGTGGAAGGACCACTGGCTGCCCCCAATTGGGAAAGAATGGCAGAGGTAGTGGTGGTGGTTGTAGCTCTCCCCATTGCCTTTGATCTGGAGTGCTTGTAGGCAGTACCATCTCTTTGTCTGACTCTTGATATTCTTGAGTTGCTGGTGGGTGCAAGGCAGGATTGTCAGTAGCTTGCTGCTTGCCTTTACCTTTATTCTTCCAAGCTTCCTTCTCTGCAGCTTTTCTTGCTTGCTCTTCTCACTCTGCTAGCGCAGCACACGTGCCTGAGAGAGCTGATTCCTGTCTCCAGCCATAGGAAGGCAGTGTTGTCTCCTGGTGCCAGTTTGGCATATGCATTAACACAATTTCTCTGTTGATCTTTGCATCTATACCCACATCCTTGAATGCTTTTGATGCTTCTCTTCCAGTTACAACCCACCTTGCCTTGATGTACATGCCAAGGAAGTCTTTCTTGCTGACAGAAAGATTTGCTCCCACAAACTTATCCACCTCTTCTGTAAACCTTTGTTTAAGCAGTGCAAAAGTTGACACATCAAGTGGTTGCAGAAGGTGTGTAGCATGTGGTGGTAGGCAGAGACAAATGATGTGAGACTCCTGAGCTTGTTGAATGAAGTCCAGCATAACATGGGAACCATGGCCATCAAGAATGAGTAGGCAGTATTTCCCCTGAGCCTTCTGCTGTGTGTGCTTGTTGAAGCAAAGCTTCAGCCATTCCAGTGCAAGTTCATTGTCAGTCCATCCATTGGGGCTTGTTGCAAAAACCCATTCCTTTGCTTCAGCATGATTGTGATACCAACCTTGGACATGATTCTTGCCCCAGTAGATAACCATTGGTGGTGGGGGTGTTCCTCTTGCACCAATGCACTCAATGACTGTGATTGTCTCCTGTGCACCAGGCTGCAACCTGAAACACCTGTTCTCACCATTGTCCTTAGGCACAATGATGTTGCATGCTTGGCTCTGACCAATGAGGAATCCAGTCTCATCCATGTTATAGATGTTTTTGGGGATGATCCTGTATTCTGCTATAGTGCATTCCAAAAGATCAAAGTATGCTTCAACCACAGCAGGATTGCTGGCCTGCACTCTTTGAGATTGTCTGCAGATATGCTGCACCAGAACATGCTCAGTGTTTGGCAAGAGTGTCTGCAGACCTTGAAAGGCTTCTGACCAACTCTTGATGCCATGTTTACATTGGCAAAGTGTTCTGTAAGGAACCTGATGATGCTTGGCAGCTGCCCAGAGGTCTTTGAAATGTCCCCCTTCCACAGCAAGCAAAGCAGCTTGGATGCACTCCTCCTGCAAGTCCCTCTCAGCCTTGAGATGTGCTCTGGCAATCTTCTTCCAGGGTGAAATATTGACCATTGTAAGCTGTACAGTAGATGATGTTGGTGATGGTGCATGGAAAGTGTGGAGTGTGAGATGAGAATTTGACTGGAGTTCCTGCCCTTAAATTTTTTGTGGAGGGGGACTCGCCAATTTGGACCTTTTTTTGACCCAAACATCCAAGTTCCCCTCCCTTGACACATCTACAGCATTGACATATCTATGTGATTGACGTTACAGCAAGTTGAGCAAAGCAAAAATGGCGCACTGTATTTGATAATCCTTTTGCTTTTTTTTTTTTTTTTTTCCGTTTTTAGCCGCGGGTGCCACCACTTTTCTTCTACTCGCCTTCGCTTACATCTTTGTCCATCACCCTAAGCACACCTTGTTCGTACTTCATACTGCATATGATTATCACGTAGGCTCAATATGGCCTCTCGCATGATGCCCAGGTTAGGGCTGAGGTTGGCTGCATCAACCACAGCCCCGGCTCTTTCGATGTTATCGCGGTCGATGGTTCAGCGATCGACTTTCTCGACACTACGCTCTACATCCGTTGGATTAGGGGCTGCTTCGACAATGCGCTCGCTTTCGACCATCTCAAGATCTGCGGTGGCCAGCAACGTCAAGGCTAGGGCAGGGATCTGGACAGCATTGGCGAATAAGCGTTTCCAATCGACAATGAGTGCTTCTGCTTCTGACCTGGCTTCTTCCACCGCCGCCTCCTCAACCACCCCGGCTTCAGCTTCCTCGAAAACATCCTCGACCCCACTCGTTTCGAAACCTATCGTCGCACTGCATCTCTATGCGCTCGCCTTCCTAGTCTACGCCATCGTAGTAGTCGGCGGTCTCACTCGACTCACCGAGTCCGGACTCTCGATCACCGAGTGGAATCCCGGCTTCAAAGGAATGCGCTTACCCACCACAACCTCGGAATGGGAATCTGAATGGGACAAATACAAGCAAACACCCGAATTCACCTTGCTCAATTCCAAGATGTCACTCGAAGATTTCAAAAGCATCTACATGTGGGAGTGGGGACATCGTGTGCTCGGACGAGTTATTGGCGTAGCATTTACCTTACCAGCTGCATACTTTGTGACGAGCAAGTGCGTAGGTCAAGGAACCAGGTGGAAGTTGGCTGCGATCGCTGCTGGAATTGGGTTCCAGGGATTTCTGGGTTGGTTTATGGTTAAAAGTGGTTTGACTGCGCCGGAGAAGGAAGGCAGAGAGAAAATGGTGGATACGGGGGATGCAACCGTGCCTACAAGCTCGGCAAAAACAAGCACCGCGGCCGCAGACTGGACTCCAAGAGTGTCACATTTCAGATTGGCTATGCATATGGGGACTGCTTTCCTGGTATACCTCGCTATGCTGCATACGGGTCTGGCGGTGCAGAGAGATTACAAAGCTGCTACACTCTCCGGTTCGGTTTCGGGAGTTAAGGTGAGAAGTCAGGCAGCATTGCAGCAGCTAGCGAACACTCTAAATCATGCTTTGTTGCGATCTCATTCGAGATTAACAAAATTAGTCGCTGGGCTGGTGTTCACTACTGCCATGTCAGGTGCCCTAGTTGCAGGGCTGGACGCTGGACTGGTGTATAACGAGTTCCCTACTATGGGTCAAGGTCGTATCGCACCCCCTATGGATGAGCTTATGGACGATCGTTTTGCACAACGTCCAGATGGATCCGACAAAATCATCCGAAATCTCACCCAAAACCCAGTTACAGTTCAACTCCTCCATCGAACTCTCGCCATTACTACCGCTTGCACCGTCCTTGCCCTCGCTTTCAAAACTCACCGTCTTTCTTGTGCTTACTCTACCGCTGCCAAAACAGCAGGTAGCCGAGGAGCCACAATGATGCCGGTTTTGCCGCCCCGAGTGTTACAGTTGGCGAATGCAAGTGTAGCAGTGGTAGCAGCACAAGTGACGTTGGGGATTACAACCTTGATTTATATGGTGCCTATTCCGTTGGCTAGTGCTCATCAGGCTGGGTCTTTGGCTTTGCTATCGGTGCTGGTGGGGTTGGTGTCTGCGTTGAGACCGATTCCGGCACAAATCTTGGCGAGAGGGTTGCATAAGCAGAGTAACGTGCTGGGGAGGGTGTTGAAGAATGAGCGGCATGCGAAGGCAATGCCTATGGCTGCCAAAGTGTAGTTAGTTGAAGCAATGAACTGTTGTCAGTGATCTGAATGTATTTGTATTGTACTTCAATATCACCTCTCTCTGTTATTCACTCTGTGGTGCTGATGTTGATGTGATGAAGTGACAATTGCATGAAACAAATGCTATAAAGTAAACGGTACAAATACAATGCTATTCCTCCTGCCTTCCATGCTCAACCTTTGAACTTATATCTTGACCTCAGTCCCTCTCCATATCTATACAGAATCAAGGGCACCGGCAACCCGACCAATCCAATCGCTGCTAAAAGTGTGCAGGACCATCCATAACCCAAATCCTCAAACATGTATTCGGCACACAGTGGAAATGCTGCAGCTAGAATCGATCTGATCAACACTGCGCAAGCTGTAGCTGAGGCTGAGTAAGGAACAAATGCGTCCACCAAATAAACTAGGATCGTTTGGAAGCACAAGATAGTTGCGCATCCAACAAGGAATGAGCCGATAAGAGGGACGATGAAATGGGTTTGGTTTTCTGCGGACCAACCAAAAGTGAGCAAGCCAGTGGGGAGAATGCACATTCCGACCAAGCAGAGCGGGAGACGGTATTCTGGTCGACCCTTTTTGGCTGGTGGTTGCGGGTCGATGGGGGTGAGTTTAGGTGATGATGGATTGGTGGGGTGGATGATGTCTGGGATGCGGGTGGGAGTTGTGTTACCGAATGCCGAGTTGGCGCCAAAGGAGTTGCGTTGTGGTGCTTCCGAGTCTTGTGTGTTCTCGTGAGACTTTTCGAGGTCGCCAGTGGCTTTGCCTTGACTCCGCCTCACGAGGTCAGCGATCATATCCCTATCTCTAGCAAACAACCACATCCCCACCTTCCCATCCGCCTCAACCAGCCTTGCATAAATCTCATCCTGCAACAGAACATTCGTAAACGCCGCCACCAAAAATCCCAGCCCCAGTCCCAGATACGAAAGCCCCGAAATGCCCAGATCCCAATTGTACGTCGGTAGTACAGCTGGCGGTGGTGCATCCGGTTCATCCTTTCTCGTCTGGAACAGCAATGGATGTTGAGTCAAGAAAAGATAGATGATTCCATAACAAAATCCAAGATAGTACGAAAAGACGGCACAAATGGGATTGGTAAAGAGCAGACGGAAAGGTCGAGATTGAGCGATTTTAAGCTTGTGTAGAATCTCGTTGCTGGGTAACGCTTCTTTGGAGGCGGTAAGGATTCGTGAGCGGAGAGTGGGAGGTGGGAGGATGAGGGTTGCTGTGATGGGATCTGCTTGTTTGATTTCTTGTAGTCGTTGGGCTATGGCTTTCTCTCGTTTCTTACGGAGAAGGACGGGAGAATAGGTTTCGTTGAGACCAAAGACGATTACGACAAACACGACGCCGGAGAGGATCGTCAATGTGTGCAACAGCCATCTCCAATCACGAGTGCCAGCAGCGATGAAACAGCCCACGATCGAACCTAATACTGGTCCCATGAGTGGTCCCAATCCGTACAAAGACTGTGCACGACCACGTTCCTTTGGTGCGAACATATCACCGATACTTCCCGCACCTAGACTTGGTCCTGTACTACCCGCTGCACCTGCAAAGAATCGGAGTACATTGAGAACGACAAAGTTGGGACTGAATGCAGAGGCGAGGTTGAACACAATGAAGAGCGCCGAGGTGATGACGTAGACTGGTTGTCGACCGACAGTCTCCGAACAAGGCGCAAGGACAAACGGACCAACCCCAAGACCCATTACGAAAAGAGACACGGGGAGAAGGGAAAGAGTACGAGACTCGAGTCCAAACGAATGGTCAACGAAGCCATTACCAGGTACAAGGATCGAAGAGCCAAGGGGTGAAATGAACCCCATGAGGGAGATGATGACGGTGGTGAGCCATTTTTTGTTGTGTGACCATTGACGTGAGTCTTCTGCTCCGACAAGGCGGGTTGCTTCGATCTCGGCAGGTGTCAATGGTTGGAGTGGGAACGAGGGCGGTGGTGGAAGAGTGTCGTGAGCTAAGGCTGTTTCGGAGCGCGCCAAGGTGGGTGGTGGAGGCTGTATTGATGGTTCTGTCATCTTTGCTATGTCGTAGCTATGGTGTTGTCGTTACTGACGAGAATGATGTCGACGGTGAATTTGGTGGTGAAGAGAATAGGTGCGTAGGTCGACGTCAACAAGACATGATGGGTGGTCTGAGTAAGATGATGAGAAAGAGTGACGTTTATATGAGATGGTTGTGAGTCGAATCTGTACGTAAAAGGAAGCCGTTCAAGCTGGCTAGCAATTGATGCTACCGTTGTCTCGAACTAGGACAGCGCTGGCAGAGCTGCTAGTCGAAAAAGGCAGCAATGAAGATCGTTGGAACGGCAAGAACAAACCACGAGGTCTGTCGTTTTCGACAGTAGATTAGGCGCCGTAGTGTTGGCGTAGTGCCGGTGAAATGCCTGAGCGCTTAAAAAAGAATGCAAAGGATGCTAGCGCTGAAGGGTATTGCAGATAGCCCAAGAGTCGGTTCTGCGTAGAGAAGGTATAGGAGAGATCTAGGGGAAGGTGGTGCAGTATGCCGTGGCAGAGAGACAAGATCGGCGGCGAGAAAGTCTTTGTCTCTGTGATGTCAATGCAGGTTTGATGGTGAGATGGATGATCTGCACTGTTCGGCAGGCTGGTGATGCGAGGGTTGCTACTACGGCTCGGAATCAACGGCGGCGGCTAAGGTCGTAGGTACCCTTGCGCGCTACGAATGGAAGAGTGTCATGCTGAGCAGGAGAGGGCGGTGAGAATGGGGATGCTATGATGCCGCAAAACGCAAATGCTAGTCGCCTTAGCGTCGGAGGAACTAGTCGGCAGGGAAGGGGAGGGGAGGCGTAACTTGGTTGTATGTTGTGTTGCTGGCGTTGAAAGAAAGCAATGGTCGGGTCGCTGATTTCGGCAAAGACATACTGTAAAACTTGAGCAGTGCGTGTTTCTATTGCCGATCGAATCCTCACGTACTCGCTCTCGCGCACACACTTGCACGACATTGATGCTGCTTCTCACTGTCCTTCTCATCCATCTCGGCTCCGAGTCTTTGTTTGACTTGGTGAGATAGATGTGATTCGTTATGGAAGCGAGTGAAGACGGGGAGGTGTAGGACAAGGGTCGTAGGTCGTACAAGCACAAAGAGAGGAAGGAGCATGGCATGATGCATTGCCGACGGTTCAAACCAATTTTAATTTTCCTTTTTTCAAATACTGTAAGATCGACTGTGTGTGCCGTTCAAGTGCGGAAAGGAATTCTTCGGCATGCCTCTAAATACAAACCTCATCCTTTACACGGCAGTCAGATTGTATTGGTAGAATACAAAACGCAGCCGGAACATGTGCAACTCCGCTTGTCTTGGCATTTTTTGGTAATTTACGGCTCCGCGCTCCCATCACCCGATACACATCTAGCACAAATCATCATCGGGAGAGATGGTGAGATGAGGCACTGAGAAGACATCTCGCTTCCTCCTCACAAACCGCATATAGTCTGCGCATGTGACATGGTATCTAATTGTACAATGCTGTTCGAGGTAAGTGAGTTGTAGAGGTGACTGCAGGAGGGTCAGAAGGCTAGGTGACACGCTTCATATCAGCTGTTGCATCCTCCCATAGATCTGATTGACCCCAGACTGAAGCGATGATGGTAACAACCATCCATGCTCCTGCTTCGTCTCTCCTCATCCCCTGTCCTTCCTTCTGCTCTTGTTGAGATTGATCTGCTTTGCCCCGTGACCGTACAGCCTTCCTCCTTATCCTCGACAGCGTTATCGCTGCAACACATGCTCTTGCAAGTGTCCTCAACGTGCTTATCTCTTCACTAACCAGTCGTCCGTCTAACCTCAGAAGCAGGGCGAACATCCACCTTGCGTGCAACGGCTGTACCACTTGTCCCCCTCTCTCTCCACCCGTCTTGTTCTGCTGTGAGTCAGGAATGCTTACACGATGCGCTAGCCAGTATGGAAACGCCTCTAGCAGGCCTAGGATCTGCTCTGTGTTGAGTCGGAGTAGGAGAGCTGGGGACGGCTCACGAAGCTTCCATGTGTATCCCTTTGTGGACTGCTTTTCGGCTTCCTCAGCGGATGAGCGGGGTGGTGGACGGCCATGAATCCATGCATACCATGCGGAGGTGTTGCCGACTTTGGGCAGATCGTCTTTGGTGAGCTTGACGGGGGATGTAGGTGGATTGCTGAGTGCTTCACGTGCGTTCTTGAATTGTAGCTCGAAAGCTGACCTCCATTGGACACTTGGCATGACTAGTGCATCTTCCTTGTTCTGCGTATTCGGAGCACTTGCGAGTGAAGCCAGGTCTGAGGTGTCTTCGAGAGTGTCAGGCTGGGCATACGGATTGTGCTCGGCGAAAAAGATACCTGGTGCACCCAAGGCTTCTCGTCGCACCACTGCAAGATACTGTTCGCCGTCGAGAGGCTCACCACTAAAGTCATCTGGAAGAGTCGCTACAGGAAGAGATTGGATGCCGAAAGAGTCGTCATTGGCAGCGTAGCCTTCGGCGAAGCTAGAGTCTGCATGTCGTCGTTTCTTGTGCGGAGGAGGGCCGTGTGCGGTAGAAGACATCTTGTCTGTGTCGCACTGCAGCGCAGCGAGCCGAGTCTAGAAGCACTTTCAAAGGGGGACTAGTGCGACGGTGCTATTCAGCGCATGTCTTTGAGCCACCGGTTGTGGTCCTTCGAAGAATGTAACTTCGCTGGTGCAAGGCGAGGATGTTGTGAGGATGAATCTTTTCCAAGTGACAGTGGGATACAGTAGGAAAGTTCAAGAAGATGCACTCTTTTGAGCTTGAACGCCGAGAGGAAAAAACACAGTCTGTTGCATCGGCACAGCTTAACATTGTCCAATTTTCTGTTGCGGGTCCGAAAACCCTCCAAAGTCGGAAGAAAGCCACTTTTTTGACATGTTGCTCCTCCTCAACCTTCACGCCATCATCCTTTTCTCCACACCCTAACCCCCGGTATTCTCTCACACATCTCGTCCTACACAGAAGAGAGCACCGTAGCACAATGCCGGTCCGACCAAACGCCCGCGTTCTCCGCGACATGGCCACTCGCCAGGCCGTTCAATCCAACGAACTCGTCCGTCGAGCCTTCAAATACATCGCACGTAATACCACCCTTCCACAAAAAGTTCGTCATCAAGCACAGCTTCAACTCAATCAGTTCCCAAACAAGACAAGACCGGTTGCTGTCTCAAATCGATGTACCGAGACTGGGAGAGGCCGTGGCATTATTTCTGAGTTCGGTCTTTGTAGAGTAAGTTTCTAATATCTTCCCAGGAGTTGAAAGGAGGAAGAAACAAGAAGCTGACAGTAAAATTTGATGATGTTGCGACTTTTGCGGTGGAAACAGTATCAATTCAGGATGAAGGCGTTGGCGAACGAGTTGCCTGGTGTTAAGAAGGCATCGTGGTAAAGATCCGTTCCAACCGAAACAGCATCCCCTTCTCTCCGGGCTCAACATACTTTGTACACTAGCGACGACGAATCATACAACCTCTTTTCAACACTATCTTGACGCCTACAATTAGTTCGGCTCGACAGCGGCCTGTTGTATACTCTTCAGAGATGGGACTCGTATGGGCGTGAGACACAGATGGCAGTAAGCAGACCTCGAGATAGTCATGTCGACTTCCCTGCATCAAGGCAAACTCCTTTGCTGTGAAACGATCTCATATCACCTAGAGCACAAATATCGCGTAGGTCCAAGGAGAAGGGCACCGATTCGTATCACTTCGAAGACATCTACCCAGCTTCCGACCGGTCCTCAAAGCAAGTCGATCAACAAAAGCAAAGCAGCTTTCAGCAAGTCATTTTCACCACACCCCGAGCCCAGAATGCCAGACCTAGTCTTCTCTATATCCGCCTGGCTCTAAAGACAATGCTCTGAGACCGAATCCGGGCCACAAGCGCTATCGCGCCTTGACCTTAGATTCTGTGCAAAGGCTCACACAGTACGACTTATTATCCTTCCATGCCCATTTGAGTATACAGAACTCAGCATCTGCGGCCATAGAACCTTGGAAGCACCGCATCCCGTCCGATCTGCGAAGTTAAGCAAGGTATCGCCTAGTCAGTACTGCGGTGGGGGACCACGCGGGAATCCTAGGTGCTGCAGTTCTTCTTTTTGATTTTCTTGCTTCTATGCCGAAGCGTCCACTTCTCGTTTGTCGGTATTCTACCTGACTCCTTCCTTTTGCATGCTGTGGAAAAGAGAGGTAGTCGATTCTAGTTTTGAAGGCAATGCGGAGCGTGAGGAGGAGGATGGTGACACAACAACAGTGTGCCGAGAGAGGGTCAAACTTAACATAGAGATAAAAATGTCGGGACACGGTTTCGGAAGTCGGCTTCTGCAACAACCAACGCGCCCTGTTGAAGAACGCATTCCATCCTCCTCCTCTCGACATCTTCTATCTACCATCTCATCACCAATCCTCACCTTCACCATTTTCCCATCATGGCGATGTCATCAGCCGCAGCTTCGAGCAGCGACACAGGTCTCCGAGGTCCCATTCCTCGCGACGCACGTCTCATAGCCCTTATCCTATCCTCCATGGGTCTCTCCGACATCGAACCTTCCGTTCTACTCCAACTACTCGAATTTGCCCATCGTTACACCCACGACGTTCTCTCTGACGCGCTGGTGTACTCTGATCACGCAAACTCACGTCAAGCTTCCTCCACCCTTTCCCTGGACGATATCAATCTTGCTATCCAATCTCGAGTCAATTATTCTTTCACCCAACCACCAGACAAAGATATGCTGTTGGGCTTAGCTAGTGCAGTGAATAGCGTACCATTACCACCGATTAGCGATAGACACGGAGTAAGATTGCCGCCTCAAAACCAATGTTTGACGAATGTAAACTTCAGGGTGGTGCCAAATCCATTGCCGGACGGATTTGATGACTTTGAAGAACCCCAAGCTTCAAGTTCGAACGTGGTGGGAACTCAGCAAACGGAGGAAAGTACTCAACAATCGGATCTCTTCGATACGAATAAGAGGGGAGAGGGAGTGAGAGGCGATGCAGGAGATGATTATGAGGAGGAGGAGGAGGAAGGGGAGGCAGACGATGGCGATTTGAGTATGACTACTGTTCATCCTAGTCAGTCTACGGGTGGGGTGGGGACGCAGGAAGGAGATAAGCAAGCAGGGGATGGGATGGGAGGCGATGAAGCATCAAGAGGTGTGAAAAGGCGCTTGGATGAGGATGAGGAATATGATTGATCCCTCACTCTCCTAAAGCGGACTTGGTGCGGTGTATGATATCGCCCATTTACTTTCGAACTGTGTATTAGTAGTTGTCACAAGCAGAATCTCGATTGTAGCATTCATGTTGACACCAAAGTCTATGTGATCCAGCTTCGACACTCTGCATTGATTCCTCGAGCTCAACTACGGTGTCAGACCTGATTGCGATGTTGTTACAACGTAGTATTGCAGTATAAATAAGCACGGCACGGTTAAAAGAGTCAAAGTCCTGCAAGCATTCACTGCTGAGCCTGAGCCCCATAAGCAGCAGCAGCAGCCTGCATCCTATAATACTCTTCCCATTCTTTCGTGTAATCCACTGCTGCTCCTTGGCCTCCCGCCGCTGCACCAGCCTGAGCAGCGTTGGGATCAGCAGCATAGCCAGCTGCAGCCTGTGCTGCGTAATACGCAGCCCATTCTGCCGAGTAATCTTTCTGTCCTTCTGCTGCTGCTTCCCCACCTGCTTGTTGCTGATCGTATCCGCCATGCCCTTGCTGTTGATATTGCGATTGATGGGAGTTGTAAGGAGCGCCGCCGCGATCACCTCTGTTGTTATAGCCTCCTCTACCGCCCCATCCTCCACCGCGGTTGGAATCGGAATGATGTCTGGGGCCACCGAATCCAGGTTGTGTCCACACCTCGGGGTTTCGCCAGGGTGGAATCTTTTTACCGTCTGCACCTACTGTTCCGTTTGCTGCAGCTGCTGGACCGGCATTAGGACCAGTGTTGGCAGCGGAGGGATTGGCAGCAGCAGCAGCAGGTTCGCCAAGTTCAGCCATGAGATTTGCATATTCCGAATCGAACTGCCTGTTTCGTGTTCCGCCTGCTGCACCGCCTGCTGCTGCTGGACCAGTTGGCGCACCAAAACCACCGGGCCCACCTCTACCTTGCGTGCAATCTCGAGCAAGATGTCCTTGCCCACCACATCGATGACAGATGATATGAGCAGTCCAATTGCGTTGTTCTGGACATTCGAATGCTCTGTGGCCCTTGTTACCGCAATTCTTACAGAGCTGGTTTTCGTCGTCTCTTAATGTACCATTAAGCGCGGCCAACTCTCGCAATTGATTTCGCTTATGATCGTTTTCTCCCTCCGGCGTTGATGCAGCAGTTTCAATCACCTGGTTAATAAGTTGAATGCACTTTTTAACAGCAGCCTCGTCATCAGCCGCAACAACACAGTGCATCTCTTCTTCGTCTTGATCTCCTCCCTTTCCCTTTCCTTCCTTGACCGAACCTTTACCCCGAATAGAGATCTTGGCTCCACTCTGTCTCTCCATGGTCTTCAAGGTATTACCTCTTGGTCCTACCAGCAATCCGAAAAAGTTGATCTCGGGGAATTCCTTGATCGGCAAGTAAACCTTCTCCGTTGGCCGTTGGTTGCGTTTGATAGCTTGGTAATCAGCAGGAGGTCGGAAGGTAGGGTCGAGCTTGAGTTGACGTTCAACAAGGGATAGACGTTCATCCTCGAGCTTTTTGCGGTATCGAACTTGGCGAGTATTTGTACGACGACCTTGGTTGTCGTAGGTGGGTGGTGGAGAAGGGGATCTTTCGGGGTCGGGAGGGACAAAGTCACCGGAACGGAGTTTGCGAGAGATTTCATCGAGTCGGACTTGGATGGCATACTTGTCGAGGTCTGTGGCGGAAACATGGGCACCAATGGCAGTGGGGATGGTCGAGGTTGTGGGGTTGGCATCTCCCCATCGCGACTTGCGTTTGCGTGGACCGCCGTCAGCGCCAGAAGAGGAGCTTGGCTCAGCGTTGTTGTTGCTAGAGTAGGAGGGTGCGTCTCGTTTGATACCGATGCTTGCTGCAACGGCAGCAGCTGCTGCTAAAGCTGCATCGCGTGGGTTGGACGCAGAAGAGGATGAAGAGGGTGCGTTGTGGTGCTGCGGTTGCTGATGGTACGGGGACTGGTAGGACTGCGACTGTTGGAAATTGGATGGTGGAGAGCCAGAGCCAGAGCCATAGCCAGGACCGGGAGGTGAGCCGCCATCGCCATCGCCATCACCACCACCACCACTGCCTCCTCCGCCCCAGCGCCTTGCACCTTGAAGAGGCTGGGCGTTCATGCCGGTTCTTTGGGCGTTGCTTCTCCAGGACATGTTGCCAGTGAACACGGATGGACTAGTATTGATGAGGTTTTGTGCGGACTAAAAGCTTAATCGCGAGTGTCGGCAAACTGCGGAAAGAAATGCTAAAGCAAGTGGTCCGTCGCGCAGCGGAACCGGGGGAATTGGATCGGAACGGTCGCTGATTTGGTGCGACAGCTTTAGTACAAAGCCTGTGAGACGGCAGAGGTATTCGATGGACAGTGAGCCTTGTCAGGTAGAAGATTGGTATAGGCAGTCTAGAGGTGTCGAGGTGTGAGGAGAAGATGCAGTGTGAATGATGTCGGCTGATCTTGTGCGGGGCTCAGTTGGGAAGAACGATGAAAAACAGCAATCGGCTTCAATTGACAGATTGGGCCATTCCCATCGCCGATTCCTTCTTTTCAAAACTAATTTGTGGAAGGAACCGCGACCTAACACCCCTGGGAATCTAAAATAGAAGTGATCGTTTTTGTGGTGCTCAAAAGCAAGATTCTTTTGGACGCGTAAGCGCGCATGGCAAGCTGAGCTGCACTGTCACTTTTGTCAAGTCAGCTGTTGCTACCTTATTGCCTGAGCAAGCATCGCTAGCCGGCACAAAGGAGTCAAAGTGGATGCATTTTGGCTATCAACATTGAGGCAAGGAGCACCTCGCACAGGGGCTCATGGCAGATACACAGAGTGTGAGTCCAAGGCGACATGATAGTGGCAAGCTATCACACCTCTTTTCTCTCGCTCTCTTGTCACTTTCAACAGATGCAATGCGACAATTGCATCAATACAAGTCACAGCATGCATTCTATTGGGCTCAGCCAAGACTGTGATATGATTTAGAAGAGGACCTCTGTGGTAATGTTGAAAGATAGAAGCGAAAGCGGACTATAATCACAACACTGGCGCGACAGTTAACGCACAGCTCAGCCGGTCTTTCGAAAGCGGCGCGCCTTAGCTCCGAGTGTGATACAGTCGATCCCCTCATACTGACACAATTCAGAAAATAAAAATGCGCAAAAATTGTGGCTTTTAAATTTTGCATTTAAAGTCACCAACCTCTGCTCTTGAGTACATAATGCTGAGAAGGGTGCCTTAACATACAGCATTTCTGGTCTCCCACTTCAAGAAACACAACACTGCTCCTTTCTTGTCTTCTTACCACCACCATCCAGCAGAAACAGTAGACTTGGGGCAGGAGGAGGAGGAGGCAGGGGTGCAAGAAGAGAGGGTTGAACAGGAGCTGCAAGCAACTCTCAGGAAGCTCACAGAGGTGACAGTGCAAGATGTAGTGCATCCAGCAGGAGAAGAGGAAGAGGAAGAGGAGGAGGAGGAGGAGGAGGAGGAGGAGGAGGAGGAGGAGGAGGAGGTGGTGGTGGCAGTGGTGGAACTTGCAGGTGATGACTTGGGCACCCTCATACCCCATGGGAGCCCTCAGAAGCATCAAAAGCAGCTCATTATTGATAATTTGATGCTACAGGAGCAGTTGAGGACCCTCCAGTTAGCTCAAGACATCATGGCAGGGCAAAGTGTTCTGACTGTCACAGAAGTGGGGTTATTGAGACAGGGGGTTAAAATAGTTCTATTTGTTGGAATATACAGTCACCTGCTATATTGAATTGGACCCTTGCTGCTTTGGTAAAAGGGATAATGCCTAAAGGTTACCACTGCACATTCCTGGATCTTGGGAGCCAATGCATACAGCAAGCTCCATAACTCTAATGCATTGAGCACACACATTGGAAGGTATGCACTATCCTGCCAACCATTGATCTATATCCAACTATCAATATGACCCAATTGACATGTGTCTGCAATGGTTGGCCCAGCAAGTGACACCCCATGGCACTAGGGACCTTCCCTATGCCTGTCATCATGATCATGACATAGGGATAGTAAACACCACAATGTCTCTCACACTAGGGCATCTCTGATCCCTGTGTAGACGTCTACACCTGGTATCCATCTCACACAATAGTCATAACAGTGAACAGTAGTCCACACAAATGTGTATATATAGTGGTACACTTCAAGTACCCCACTGATGACATGACAATCAAACTACTATTAACTCCTCCATATTATATTGTCTGCTCATTACTCTTACTGATCTCTCATGACTTTGTTTACTCTGTACCAACATTGCAAGTCTCCCCTTCATAACCACTGACTATACTTAATTGTCCACCTTTGGTAAGGAGTGTATCTAGTCTGACATAACAACAGCACTAGCTCTACAAGCCACTCCACCATTGTGGGACCTCTAGCAAACTTGCTACTTGCTTTTAGTCCACTGACCAAGCCTAGTCCTTTTCAACCTGGCTGCCTGCCACTGACAGTAGCTCCCTTGGTGATGCCAACTTCCAACACTATTCCCCAGGCCATGACAGGCAGAGGATAATTGACATTTTGGTCCAACATGATGTACAGTGGAGGTTAAACTGGTGATATCCTCAAACTCATGTTGATGGGGCTGCAAGACAGCCACTGCACTGTACTGCTGGCAGTTTGGTCATCATTAGGTAATGCCACTCAGCCCACTTGAGCACATGCAGGTCATGGAGTGGGAGGGCCAATACATATACACATGTTCCCTAGACATGAGTGGTGAGTGGGGCTCATCCACTCTATCACATATTTGTTAAACCAGTACTTGCTCACTAGCATCAGTCCTTATCAGTTGCATGGCAGCAATTGATTATATTGCTGTTCAACATCATGTGCCTCTGTTCGAGTTAGAGAACCATGTGACTACCAACCCATCAGCATCATCACTGACACCCTGCCAGTATCGGGACAATGGAACCCAACTGTACTCACCACCACCTCCAGGGCAGTGACCCATCCCTCAACCACTCACACCATCACTCTGTCATGTTGCCATCCATACTGTTGTGGGGACAAAGACATCACCCCTCCCACATCCATGCACCACTGCTGACAAGAACACTCTCAGCATGGTGGCATGTAGGCAAAACCAAGAATGTGCTGCATTGCCACTGAACGGAGCATTCATGGGGTCTGCCAATATCAAGGCTAACCAGCACCAACCATCTGTACTGATTGACATTGGGGTTAACACAGGCTTAACCTCCCCTTTGAATGGTGACAACAGCAACTCAGAGTTAGCATATCCTCACTGCATCTGGGAGGACAATTCCGCTTAACTCCCATACCCCTACTTGGTCAATATCAGGCACGCTGCCCCTAACACTGACCCAGTCAGCTTCAGATGCATTTGTGGCTTGCATATCTTGTCTGACTAGCAACACCATTCAGAAATATGTTTAAAGTCCATTTGAAAGTTTCCGCAACTCCACTGCAGTCCTCAATGTCAATATATGAGAATTTACATGCCAAAGCGAGTCAGAACAATTTTCGAAAATTTTAAAAAAAAATAATTGTGTCATTATGAGGGGATCGACTGTAGTGCACTGCCACAAGCCCGCCTGCTGCTGCCCGCTCTCTCTCTTGCTCGGCCTTTCTCCTATCTCTTGCTCCATATCAACTGAACAACTTTCTCCACCATCTACCATCACGATCAACGCTCTTCCTCAACAACACCCATCCCAATCATCGCACAACCTTCTCCTCGACTCTGACAACCATCATTGCGACGATCAGTGCGCAAACCTGCTCAGTCGTACTATCGCACACGTAGCATACAGTCACTACTACCACTGCTGCTAGCTTCAAGCCGTGAGCTTATCCATCTGCCCATCGTACTCTCAACCGCCTCTTGATCCATTTGCGCTCGAAGACGGCTACGTCAGCTCGAGAGTCGACGCAGCCCTTGTCCGTCATCAAACCCACCACCCCATTTCAGTAGCATACAAGATGGCTGCCACTCAGGTCGCTCGCACCTCCAGCTTCAACGGCTTTGACGATCTCGTCAAGATGCCTTCTTCACCCACTCTTCAGCCTCGTGCTCGCACCGCTTCCTCGGCATCCCAGGCTCCTCTCACCACTGCTGCCGAGTCTTCCATGAAGACCAACACAGCTTCTTCCTCCACCTCGTCCGCCTCTGCCTTCAACATGCGCAAGGTCGGTCTAGACGAGAACCAGCCTCCCCCGCCTCCTGGTTCTTCTCCCGAGGTCTTGTTCCGTTACTACCTCGCCGTCGAGCTTCGCAAGGCTGGTACTCAGCCCAGTGAAGCCCTTCTGGACAGATACGTCCGCAATCACTTCGACAGCCTCTTCAAGAACAAGCAGGCCACCAACGCCTCTGCTTCCACTTCGAACTCGACCGCCTCCCGCTCGTTGCAACCTAGAGCGTCCACCTCGCAGGTCACCGTTGCTGCTCTAGCACGCCCACCGCCTCCTCAGTCCAAGGCTGCTGCAGCCATCGCCCCCCCTGCTGCCATCTCGGTTGTCGCCCCTACTCAGCAGACCACCCAGCCTGTCGCGTTTGCTCCCGCCTCGGCTGCCGATAATGCTGTCAGCCCGCCCGAGCTCGACGCTACTGCCGAGTCTCCTGCTCTCTCTGGCCGCAGCTACTCGCCTGTTGCCACTCCACCCGTGCTCAACAGCATCCGCGAGGATGATGCACTGGTCGGCTTCTCCACCGTCTTTGGCGAACCCAGCTCTTCTCTCCTCGACGACACCTCGGATGCTCTCGCCTCGTCTTCTACTGCTATCAAGTTTGAAGATGACTCGGATCAGATGCTTGGCTTCTTCCGTACTTCGCCCTTCCGCACAACCGAAATGGAGTCGGCTACCATTGACCCTCACGTCGTGGAGAATGGCACCACCGCCAACCCCTTCTCGATGGTCATGCCTTCCATCAGCCCTGCCGATCTGACCACGGCCAACAACAGCAACAACAACAACAACACTTTTGCTGCTTTCGATGCCGGTCAGGCTCAGATCAAGGACGATGCTACTCCCATGTCAGAAGACGGCATGTCGGAAGATGATGACGATGACCAACGCGACAGCGATCGATCGCGTCACAACTCTCCTTCCAAATCCTCGAGCAGCAACACCAAGCCGCTCAACTCTATTCCAATGGCTGTCGGCGACATTAACTACCTCAAACCTGATCCCGAAGAGTACAAGAAGCTCAGCAGCAAAGAGAAGCGTCAGCTACGCAACAAGATCTCGGCGCGCAACTTTAGGACCCGCAGAAAGGAGTACATCACTCAGCTCGAAGAGCAGATCTCGGATCGTGACACCATCATCGAAGCTCTTCGTCAGCAGATCTCTCAGCTTTCGGTCGAGAACAAGTCGCTCAAGGAGGAAGTCAAGACCATTAAAGCAAAGACTATTTCCAGTACGGATGTTAGCAAGATCCTTGAAGCTTTGCAAAGCATCACTGTACCCACCGCTGGTAGTAACGGCGGTATCAACTCTGGCCGTACCAGTCCTACTCAAGAGATGCCGCTCACTCCAGGAGCGTTCCTCAACTTTGGCAACGAAATTAGTGGAAGCAGCAGCAGCAGGCCACAGACTCCCACACTTGCCGTTCCTGGCTCGCCAAGATCTCAATCGCCTAGACCGAGCTTGTTGAGGAGATCTTCACCGAGTTTGATGCCTCAAGCTAATACCAAGAAGGATGTAGCGGCTAGTTTGGCGACTAGCTTCTGGGGTGGTGTAGGTGGTGCAAGCGCTAGTTCTACTTTTATGCCTGTTTGTTAGAGTAGCCGGGTTGGTTTCGAGGTTCTTTGCACATTCTTTGTTTTGTAATGCATTTCTCTCTCCTCTCTCTGTCTCTCTCGTGTGTGTATAGGAGTGTATAGGTTTGCTAGCTTTGCGTTCTAAAGGGCTAGCTGAAGAGCAGTTGTAACGACGAGCAGCAGGGTGAGATTTTGCTCAACAGAAGAATTGAACGGGAAAAAAAAAAAAAAAAAAAGTCTGAGAAAAAGATGGCCTCAAAAATGCAATCAAAAACAACACTTATCGTCGCATATCATTGACGCTCTTTCATCAACTTGACAGATGCAACCGCAGCCGTTGGAAAGTCTGATACTCTCGAATAGCGTCGTTGAGTGTGTGTTTGAGCTTCAAACACATCTCTAAGCTTCAACAAGAAGCATTCAAATGGAGTGAATTGATGGTTTTTTTGCTGGATACCTTGACAAATACCAAGCTGTTTGGAGGTCGTAGTGCAAAGCTTGACCACGGTAAAGTCTGGATCTCAACGAGCTTGCTCCGATCTTTCAAGTGTCAGCAACAAGGTTTCGAGGTGTAGCTGTGCGTTCATTACTCTATTGTGTGTTGTGAGAAGTTATGGCAATCGACATGGTAGGACCTCCAGTCTGTAGTGTCGGTAAAGCTATAGACACCAAGTCGTCAGGTAACTTTCGAAAGCAGGTTCTCATCGCAAATTCAACTCCGCTTTCTGAATGGTACTACCGTACCGACTCAAACACGCCCCACCAGCCGAACCACCTGATCAAGGAGCAACGCATTCAACTCCAATCTAATCGGAAAGCACCCGGCACCAAACCCGCCTCTACTCAATGCCCGTTCACTGATAATGTACTACGGAACAGGGGTTGAGGGTTATGCAGTTGAGTCCAGCCGTTGCCGAGGCTTGGCTATCCATGTGGACGAGCTGAACTTCGGTTCTATAGGTTCAATGCCGCTTGTAATGAATCTGTGAAACGGCTGTGCGGACTCGATGGCAGAGGTTGACCGATGTCATGATGGTGTGTTGACCGTAGTGTTGCTGTCGGCTCTCGACGGGCCGAGCGAAAAGGATACTTGACCGGAAGACACTAGGAGAGGAGAGGGGGGAAAGCAAGGCAGAGGATTCGGTCAGTTGTCGGTGCTTCAAGTGTACCGCGGTAATGACATATGTAGCCTGGGAAGCCAAGAATCGCAAGGAAGCGGGTCCCAAACTAGCAGACGCAGCTGCTGGCAAGATGGCTCATGCCGGACCAAGGTTGAAGCATGCGACAGGCGAAGCATCCGACCTTTCGCAACGTGGAATTCTGACCATTCTTGCTGATATGGGAGTAGCATTGAGTCATGCACCTAGGGTCAAGAACATCAAGGGCACTGATTCGCTGCAAATATGGATTCGCGGCCTGGATATTGCTACCAACTATCCGTGTCTATCCACTCTCAACATTCGCAACGTTGCACTCAGCTTCCTCCGCACAGTTTCCGAGCACATGGACTACGATAAGGACAACATGATTCCGGATCCCATGTCGTTGAGACTTGCACAATTGAAGGTGGTAGAGGGAGAGGACGAAAAGAATGAGAAAGGGGAGGGGGGGCAGGATCAGATTGAGGAGGAAGATGCAGAGGGGATGATGGATAGCAGCAATGAAATGAATGTGATCTGACGAGTCGCTGTCCTTGCCCATACCGGCTGCAGCTCTGGCTTCCGTAGAGGACACAGAGATGGGAGATTTGGCGGACTAGCTGAGCTCATCGTACGCTCACACCTTGCTTAGCCGCACGAAACGTTCCTTGAAGCCCTTCCAGCTCGCAGTCAAAGCATGTTTGTCACGACACAACACAATTGTTTCCTTCTCGAGATCCCTCTCAAAATCCCTCTCAAAGCCATCCCTCTCTCTTTCTCTTTCTCCCTCTCCCTCTTATCATGCGCATACCTATTCCCAGCGCTCTTTAACCCATGTATCGACGTTTGTCTATATTGCAATTCGACTGATCCGCTTCCTGTTCAGTATGCTCTCCGTTTCCAGTCAATATCCTTCTTCTTGTTCCCGAGTTTGACGACGCTTGCATTGAATGGAACTATCTGCTACACTGGTACATGCTAAGTTGGCGGTACACATCCAGTTGCGTTACGGTCGTCACAGCTATGTCGTTCTGGTGTTGCTGCTGCTAGCCAACCAAGTTGCCTACTCTGACACACTGATTGGTCTTCAAGGTCGGCGTTCAGCGGGATCGCGATCTCTCAGCAAGAGAACCCAGACCAACGGGGTCCGACTCTGGTTTGATCCACGTGACAACACCGTGCCTTGACGCTTCACCCTTTGCGACTTACAGTTTTACGCAGATGCTTTCGATGAGGAGGATGCTTTCTTTTGATTGCGTCTGGTGGGGCTGCTTTTAGGCCGCTCGTTGGACACTGTCAAAGATCCAGAAGCCTCGCTTTGGCCACCCTCATCGGAGATATCCTCAGCTATCCGCCTCTTCTGGGATGCTCTCAAGGGTCTGGTCGCCTTGTTCTGGCCGACATGGGCGGCTTTGTTTTCGGTCTTCAGTTTCTTGGTGCTCGCTGTCGACGAGCCAGTCGCCATGCTTCGATCACGCTTGCGGGAAGAGCCTCCAAGCGCGGTCTTTTCAGCGCTCAGGCGCTCCTTCTGCATGGGAAGCTTAGTGTCGCCTCTGGGATTCTTAGGATTGTAATTCCTCTGCAACTCGTCGTCCAGAAGATAGGTAGGGAAGTTGGCTTGCAGCTGCCATCTCGTTCGTTGGAGATCATGATCTTGTACTGTCGCGTTGTGCGTCATCTTGCGCAAGGTGGTCTCGGCTCGCTCCTCGTCGAATCCGAACAACGTTTTCAGGTGATTGCGAGCCCCTTTTGTGAGCGCGGCGATCACTGGCAAGACAGATGCAGCCGTCCCGCTTACGACTAGAGAATGAGAGGCACTGGGACGTTGAATCCCCTCAGCTTGCATAGATCCGAGCACTGGCGTGTTGACAACCGGTGTATCGGCCGCTGCCTCTGAACCTTCTGAAGACGCTTCTGCTCCACCTGAAACCGATTGTTGATGCTTATGATAACGAACCTCCCTAGAAGGAGCACGCAGGTCGAAGAAAATTTCGAGGCAGTCATGGGTTAGCGGGATCATGGAGCTTACAGATTGCTTCGCACCTGCAGGCCGTGCAGAGGCTACATTCGCCGGATACAAACAACTTGGGCCGAAGTTGCAGGTGGCGGTGACGTCGGAAACTCGGTTCTTGATCTGGATCACGATGTAGGAGAGCTGGGCTGGATCGAAGGTGCTCTTCCACCCAGGCTCGCTCCGGGGCGAATGATAAATGGGTATCACCAAATCCCAGTCCATCTGGTTGACTATGCCAAAGAAAGCAACTTGCCGCCACCAGCAGTCCACCAAGAGAGCAGGATTAAATTTTTCGCAAGGGATAGATTTGTCGAGCCTGACAAAGTGGGTGAAGTTTAGATAGAATTTGGACAACCATGACTGCAGACTTTCTATGGCGCCGCCCTCGGCGCTCAGCAGCTGCTTCAGCCAATTGTGAAGGTTGATGGGGGTGCATTGAGCATCAAAGAGCGTGGAACCTGATTTGGACAGTTGTTCTCGGTTACTTGCCTCCTGTACTCGATCTGCAGCAACAAGGTTGGCAGCAAAGCTACACAACATATGCACACACTCCTCGCCTTCCTCTCCGAGCATCAAACCGGTGCTGGCGTGAGCGTGCGCGAGCTGCATGATAATATCTGACCATCGACTCTTGCATGAAGTGACCACGTTGTCATCCTTGCCTCGAAGCAAGGCAGCAGCTGCGAGTGACAGAGGAGGTTCTGATGGAGTGGAAGTGGAGAAATACCGGTTAACGTGCACCTCGCTAATGACTCGAAGATGATGCGAAACCTGCCTCTGCTGGAATCCTTGGGCAAGCCCAGCGAGCTTTGTGTTGCCCACCTTCGTGGCTTTGTCAGTGCCTGGATTTTCTGCGGCCAGGCGACGGATGCCTTGATGGCCAATAAAGACGAGCAGCAAGTGCTGGCCAGCGGCAGCTATGATGGTGTCGTGTGCACCCACACTATTACAGTCTGGCCAAAGGTCTGGACCAGATGCGAGGGAGCACAATAGTTTGCGCTGCACAAGCAGCAGGTGCGGCCGATGCTCACCTGCGTTAGGCGCATCAGGGAAGATAGGTTTACTGTAAAGACCTGTACTCCACAAGGGCTGTCCGAGATATCAAAGATGGTCGAGCAAAGTGGAGGATTTCAGCTTGCGCTGATAGAGGAGAGACACAAGTCGTTCGAGCTTTTGCCGGAATAATACGTCGAATTGCAAGTAGATAAAGGGGCTCACCACCACCCTTCCTTCGTCTTTGCCAAGCCGACCTGATCCCTTGATGACCTCCTCCCCAGCTAGGTGCGCAATGTTCGAGTCAGTATCAATAAACATGAGCCAGGTGAACCGAGGTGCCAACTCTCGCCAAAGACGTCAAAATATGGGCAGCAACTTCTTGTGCTCATTCACCTCGTCGATTGTTAGAAAGAAGAAAAACTCGTCTCAGAGCTCACCAGGTAGGAGATTTTCCAGTTGTTTGAGATGATGTTTGACATGCTCCTTGACTGCCTGCTTGGCATAACGCACGGGCTTGTCTTTGTCAATGACACTCTGACTGTTGTGCTTGGTCTTGGCGAGTCTGGCACTGGATCGAGACTTTCCCTTACCAGCTGATGAGCTGTTCGGCTTTGCTGGAGGGGGAGCAATGTTGACGTTCAGAGCTTGATTTGCCACAGCAGTGATGCTGTTGAGCAGCCGGGTGCGAAACATGTTCTTCCTCTTCTGACTCATTGGTGATGGCGTTGACGGAGACGAAGTAGACGATCCCCTCTCAGGAAGGGAGGATGTCGATCCAGGGGTGACAGGTTGCTCTTCAGGAAACAGATGGGAGACTGAATCGGATTCAAACGAGTCAAGATAGGACGAGTGACAAGGTGAGAGCGTGCTTTGCTTGCAGAGGCTTTGGTGTTGAGCATCACCAGACATTGGGTAGAAGTGGTAATTGTGAATGAAATCGGAACCATCATGAACTGCAATGGCTAGCCAATAGACCATGCTTTTCCAACATTGCCTAATGTCGGCATGACGGCATACGAGTTTGCTGCCTCGATCAGTTTCGAAGCAGCTGCTGCATAGCATTTGAGCTTTCAGGATACGAGCCAGCGTGGCAAAGTAGGCACCAAGCCAAGCTGCTATTTGAAGATGACTGGTCCACAAATCGTCTAGCTCCTCTATCTGTTCGAGGAATCTGCATACTTTCTCATCACGAGGAGGAAACGAGGTGGTGTGCTTGCTCCGCAAAGAGCGAACGCAAACAAGCAGACCAGGTTGACCAGCCAAAAGTTGGACGCATAGCTTGGTTTTGCCGGTGCCGGATGACTGGAGAATGGCGAGCAACTTTGCATAAATCTTGTCGGGATTTTTGTCCACATCCTGGTTCAGAGATAGGATATGGGCAGCGAGAGAATCTGAGCCCGGACTGATGAACGGTTCTGCAAAGTCAATGCATACTTATTGTATGGTTGTACTTGACTCGATGATGGTGTCGGATGGTGAATCTCGATAAGCGTGCGGAAGCATGGCAAGACAGAGTTGAACGAGAGCCCTTAAAGGCAGATTGTTGGTACCGACATTGCCATCTGAATTGCAGGGAGCAAGCACTTGGATGATCGCATCCAAGGTCGAGCAATCATCGTCAATGGCCGAAAGGAAATCGTTTGGGTGTGTCTTGACTCTAAATTGACCATCGTGAGGCCAGACTAGATGGCCAGAGCAAGGGAAAGGCGTCCGGGACGATGGGCGCACATGGTCTATTGGCAAAGCTCGGGCCCATGGTGGATGATTGCATCGACGCTCGATTTCGACCTTGCTGAGCTGAGGAATGATTTGATCCAACACAATTTGAGCTCCTGCAAGTTGGGAGACCTCATTGGCATCGTATATGGCAAGCTGGCTGATCGAGGCTGCGAAAGAAGGTACTGTTTGCAAGAGACTTTTGACTATGTTTTCAAATCGACATTCGCCTCCGGACTCGACCTCTGGAACCTGGTTTGCCATTGCGACTGGGCTTGTTCTCGCTCTTGCTCTCACCATCCCCGGTTGCAGAGTATGCCTTTCTTGCCTACTTAGGTTGCTAATGACGAGCTGAACAAGGCTGGGGAGATGAAACTGAACTTGCCAAGGCACGGTGGGATACAGCGTCAAGTATTTCAAGTCAGCCAGAGTCATGATGTGGGCACAGCGCAATCAAACCAAGGCGATTCAATGCGATGCGAGCCGAAATGATGCCGAGACAAGGCGATCGAGAGGTACCTCAAGAGGGTGCTCGAAGACGGTCGGCGAGATTGAGGTAAGTAGACACCGGAGAGATTCGATGATCAAAGACATGATGATGGTTGCAAACATAAAAAAAATCCCATTCAAGTCGCTAAGTCGTTGAATGCGTGGCAGTGCAGTGTGCATGTTGGTTTCGTTGCCCTAACAATTCAGCCTTGTCTCGACGTCCAGCACCGAATCTGGAATCCGATCGCAAGCATCATGTCATGTCGAGGAATTCTCACTCGACTTGGCCGTCACGCAGGTATTTTCCTTTACTGTACCACCACCAAACGAGAAACGGTGCGGTCGGTGACCAGCACGGAGAGTGTTGAAGTTGATGCGCTCAAGCCTGGGTGGCGAGCAAACAAGATGGTCGCAGTTGACCACAGTGGGAGTCTTGAAGTCGTCCGAGAAAAGCTCTGACGTGCCTTGTCACGACCAGAGATGTTGAGTCGAAAGAAGCTGTCGACGATGCCGAGCAGCGAGGAATGATGATGGTGAGAGAAGCGATGAAGTGAGACAAAGGCTGAGCAACCTTTGTTTGTGTAGGATCGGAAAAGGAACATGCGTGCTCAAACGGCCGAGTGAAGGACTGTCTCTGTCAGACGCTCTCCAGGGTCGTCATGCAGGTAAAGTCGGAGCACCGTGCCACTGCCACCGTCTCATCGACCACCATCTTCGAACACACTGCCTCAACTGTTTCGGTCCTTACATCTACACTCGCTCACTCGGTTTGTCGCATTGAGTCCGGCCTATCCTTGACCTCTCAGCGCAACCTTGGCTCAAAGCCATCAGGGCTGAAACGCAAGTTG
Organism: Ustilago cynodontis; assembly: GCA_928865425.1. Taxonomy (NCBI): domain Eukaryota; kingdom Fungi; phylum Basidiomycota; class Ustilaginomycetes; order Ustilaginales; family Ustilaginaceae; genus Ustilago; species Ustilago cynodontis. The sequence continues at coordinate 108,240 of CAKMXY010000024.1, read as the reverse complement.
GCTTGAACACGCACATGTTAATGGCTTTGCCGAAATACTCTCGACGCCAAGAGTACCACATACTCTGCTATCTGCCTATGGCTTTAGCGTATCTATCAACTGTTATCCAAGCAAGCAAGCATGAACGCAGACGACGGTGGTGTCCCGACCTCTAGTGTGCTGGGCCGTAATGCTGCCGAAGCGTGCGAATCTGCGATCGACACAAAGATGGAGGAATGGATCACCGAGTGGCTTCGCACGAACAAGAAGCCAGATCCTAAGCATGATCCAGCCACAACATTGTTTAGGCTCGCCAAATGTGTCCTCGATGATGCATCCTTGGACACCATGGGCATGCTAGAGATTCTTTGGAAGAGCGATCACTTTACCGATCTCATATCTCATGTCTCGTGACAGGCTTCTCTGCTTCCTCAAGCACATCAGCTGATTACCAGATTGGAATCGAGACAGCTTCACGATTCTTCATCTGTCCTTGAAATAATCAAGTCCCAGATACACCGATTCGAGCAATGTCAGGATGACGAGCGCCGTTACACCCTCCTTCTTGTGCTCGTCCTCCAAAGTTCGTACGATGACCCAGTGAGTCGTCGGCGCGATCAGATTGCTCCCTCGACAAACCCTGCAGATGACTTTACCCCCACTTTCAATGGCAACGGTCTCGACTTGCTCATCGATCATATCATTGCCCACAACGGCCTCTTTCCCAACGATCCTCCAGAGCGAGTCCAGTACAAAGACAAGAGCTCTGGTTCCTCTGCTACGGTAAACCCCAGCTCATGTCAAGCAAAGCGTCGTACATTCTACGCAAAAGTGATTCCAATCCTTCAATCTTCTGGCTTTGGCAAGACTAAGCTATGCGTACAACTTGGCACTGTCAAACCCGGCATGCTTGTTTGCCTCTGCATGCCACCTCCAAACAAAGATGCTGCTGAGCAACAGTCGTTTCCCAAGCAAGACAAGTGCGTCTACAATTACTTCAAACAAGTCGAATCCCTCCTCAAACTCATTCCCAACACTGATGGCAGAACCAACCCTCAGCCGAAGGAGCCCAAAGACCATGAGCTTTTCAATCGTGCCCACCTCAAAGTTCTGGCCTGGCTAGCTACCTACTGCAAAACCATGGCCCGCTATCTTGACCAGCTCAAAGCTGCCTCCGGCTGCTTCGAAACCAATACCAGCGCTGCTGCCATGCATCTCGCTTACACGCCTGTCCACAGAGATCCTAATGCTTGCTGGCGTACCATCGTCTTTCATCTGGCCAACGCGTCCAGCTTCAAGAAGGGTCACTTCTTCAACGAACCTCCCAACCTCTGCGAGCACAGCAGGCTCAAGAAACTCTTCTCCAAGCACTTGGTACATGCCCACAATCCTCTCGCTTTCCCTCCGGCTGTCCGGGATGGCCAAGATTCCTCACCTCCCAAACTTTTCGGCTTGGACGACCTTCGCCGCGATCTTGTCGATTACATTTGCAAAACGGCGACCAAGATGTCGCAGACCCTTGAGCAAGACCACGAAACAGAGCTTGTTAATCCAGAGTTGCTCTCCCTGGTCGTCCGCGAGCACCTTACGCCTCCTCTCGAGGAGCTCGAGAGCATCGTCCAAGCTTCTGGGCCGGACGCACTAGCCTTTGTTGCTCTGGACGAGTGTGGCTCCGTGCCCTTGACGCTGCCTATCATCCGTCGTGTCTGGTTTCACGCCGCTCCCGCTTGCACCTGGATCCTGCTCATCGACACCAACTCGGATCTCGCTCCTTTGGCCGGTGCCCAAGCTACAGATGGCTCGCGCCGTCTCGGCGAAATTGATCAGTACGTCCTTGCCGAACCCTTCACCAGTCTGCCTCTCGATGTCAATCTGACCATCGAGGATCGCCAGGCGCTCATGTCCCGTCCAAGCAAGCTCAGCCTACGCGAGGTCAACCTCAAAGTGCCCAAATTAGGTCGTCCGCTATGGAACGACACCAAGTATCAAGGCAACGGTGTCATCAAGCCCAAAGCTATCCTCAAGAAGCTTGTCTGGCCTATTCAATGGAAATGGCCATCCATATCAGAGGTTCCGGAAGCCGCTCTCCACGAAATCAATCAGAACCTTCTCGCACTTGCCTCGCGTCGCCTCCATCTCGATCTCACCAGCAAATCGAGTAGCGAGCACTGGTACGGGTTTGTCAGTCGTCAATTGCAACATCACTTGCGCTTTGTGGGACGCATCACGTCCGCCTCGGAAGCCATCAAGTCGTGTGTGCAGAGCAAACTGCCACTTGAAGCCGCTGCTGCCTGGTTCTTTCATAGCGAGCCACACAACATGGCCAAGAACTGGGCCTTGGTGGTCAGCGCCATCGTCAGCACCGGTCCGCCCATCGGTATCAATGTGGGCGCCTCGGGCGAACTGGGTGTCACACTGCTGTGCACCGCCACAGCAGACTTGGTGGTCAGCAACAGACACAAAGAGTCGCTGGAGAACTACGCCAAGCAGAGTGCTGCTACGGATGAAGAGAGATACAAGGCGATCTTTGGGCTCATCAGTGTAAGCGAATGGCATCGAAAGCTGGCTGGCTCCCAATATGATGACACAAAACGAGAAGATGTAGCACCAACAGCCAGCAACATTGGTCCAGGACAGGGAAAGCATGCAACAAAGAGAAGGGGCAGAGGAAAGGGAAAGCACGCAGCAAAGAGAAAGGACACAGCAAGCGGCTCAATCCATGTTAATGACAATGACCAGGACATGCCGGACTGGTCAGAGCAAGGCCCCAAGCCACAGCAAGAGACATTGCCACTGCCCCTGGCCTCATGGGCAAATCATGCATGGATCAACTTTAAGCATCCTGTGATCCTACCCAAGCAGGTGCCACATGACTCGCGCATCGATCTTGATCTGCTGGCCGAGCTCTGGTGCCGCCATGCGGCCGCACAAGGCGTGAGCAATCAACCGGGATGGGACCTGCTCATTCCTGTATATGTGTCTGACACTGACGCACCGCCAAGCGACAAGGACCTCTTCGACATCTCGAGGCTGTCCTACATTGCCATTCAAGTCAAAAACCGCATTGGCTCGCCTAGCGCAGAGGAGAAGGATGCTCCTGTTGGACCCATGCTTACACTCGGTAAGCAGACAACCAAGGAGTGTCTCGAGATCTTTTTCGACATCAATGGAACCTGCCTGTCTAAGGGCCACATTTACTCGCAACGACGTCACCCTTCGAAGGAGCTGCGGGATCGCCAGAGGAAGAAATGGAAGAAAGCTGACGAAGAGCTCACCAAGGAAGAATTAAACGTCAAGGAGCAAGCGCAATGGAGAGAAGACGAGATCGACCGTCATCTTTTACGACACCATGTACTGATCAGCGGACTGCATGTGGATTTCCTGCCTATCCGGCAGACCCTCAAGACGGCGGGTGCCAAACAGATTGAGTTGTTGTTTGGAGATGTCGACTCGCCGGACGCTCTTGCTTTTGAACGAGCACTGACGGAACGCATTCGTCACAGCAAAAGCAAAGAGTGTCAGAGCACCTGGAACGAAGCACATGCTCGTGCCCATGGCCAAGTGGTCTTGTTCCATGAATCGCTATGACCATCATCGCCAAAGCCACAAGGCAGTGCTATTCATATTCCGTTCTAGAAGGTTGTTCTAGAAGGTTGTTCGACACACATTCTGACGACCGGCTTGTCCCATGTCTTTTTTTTTGGACGGATTGAAAGGGCAATGCGCTTTATTACTTTCTGATCCACAGTGAAAGCATAGGCAACTCATTCAGCAGGGCTTCTGCGGGTCAATCGCAGACCAAGGGGAGGAGCGAACCCCTGGAAGCCATGTGAAGCACTGGTGACAGTAGTGATCTCATGAACATTCTCTTCACCTTCGCTGTTCTGCTGTGGCTATGAGCAATTCTTCAACACATCATGCCTGTGATATCGCAGTCAAAGGACATCATAGAACGAGAGTACTACTGAGCTTCGCTTAGTAGGAGAATTTCCTCATAAACACAAAACGAATCCTTCTGTAGAAGTGGTTGAGGCAACACTGAAGGGCACAGGGCGGAAGCAAGTTCTCTATTCTAAGTGCAGGCGGCTGAGCGAAGCTGCGGTTGACTCTGATGTCAGCATACACAAGGGTGGCCTGACTCGCTGAGGGCTCATCTACTGGGCCCCGACCGTGTTGACAGCCCCTAGAGCCCGAAGATCTTGCTTCCTCACTTTCGCTGAATGAATCATGGCTATCGTCAAGGCTGTAACCACCTTGATTTCCGCGGTCAAAACCTCGGTCTTGACCAATACCCGCGTCATCATGTGCGTCTCCTGAACGACCATTGCCACTGTCGCTATCATCTTGATCAGCTCCTCCGGACGAGTCGCCCTGGCCCCTGTCGCTGGGAGGAGCAGTTCCAGATGCATCCCCATCCCCGTGTTCACTGCCGTGGTTGTGTTGCGGGTTGTCGTTGGAGCAAGTAGTGTCGGGTTGAGTCTCTAGATTTAGACTCTTGTAGGGTCAAGTCTTGCTGCATAAGTTGGCGGCCTTGTAAATGCGATTGGTGCGATCCATCTGGATGCAGTGATCCATACCACGAAGCCGCATGTTTAGCATGTGTTCGTTAGTGTGTTTTGGGACCGGGTCAAGTGGGGTTTGCCTAAACGCACGAGCGACCCTTGCGACTGTCCGTGTTTATCGGTAGGTATACAAGGTTCAAGGTTGAGGCTCGTACTTGAAGACGTGCTTGTGTACTGTACAGTGTGTGTATGCAAAGACGGCAGTGAACAGCTAGTTTGGGGCACGAAGCATGCTACGTTAGTCGTCCACCTGCATAGATACTGTAGCAAAGAGACGGAGCGCTCTAATCGACTAAACAAGCAGTTCAAACGGGAGCCGACATTTTGCCAACAGCACAACATATGTACAGTGTACTGTAGCGTTTGATAGACATGCTAACGTGGCAGACCGCATGAACTGCCAAGCGAGCTATATCCACACACGATGAATGGACGAAGCATCAGATGTCCGGTTTCAGTGACACAGCAGCTGTGCAACGTTGCCAGTAGGCAATTAGAGAGATTCAGTGCCAGACCCGAACAAAAGTACAGTAGTGACCGGAAGGGATTGGTCCGCTTTGTTTGCGACGACTGCATAGTCTGTGCGTCGAGTTCATAGGCGCACACAAGGAATGAGATCGACGGTCGGTTCTCGGTGCGACCGAGTTGTTGAGACAACGGTCTGGATCTTGATGGTCAAAGTTAAGCTCTTAGCGGGAGTGATCCGCGATTGATACAGTATCGGCCGTTTTTAGGGGCCAATGGGGTGGGAAATGAGCTGTTCCTTTTCCTCTGTTTGCACCGCTTTTTTGATGCAGAAATGCGAAAGGGTTTCACGTTTTGCACAGAGTAGAAAGAGCGGCCAATCTCGCAAAAGAAAAGGAAAAAAAAAAAAAAAAAAAAAAGTCTGCTAATTTTGCACACACGCAGACGTCTCTGTGCAGGGTCAAAAGTCGACGCTCTTTTTTCATGCCCACTCTTTTGTTGGTCAGTTGAAAATTTGGCAGAAATCTGAAACACGTCTCTCTAGGGCAGTTTCGGCTGCATCGTTGTTGTTGGTGTTGAGCTCATAGTGATTAAATAAGCATTTGTACACTATTCCACAGCCCTCAGAGCCGATATGAGTGAGTTTTTGATGCTTGGGTTGGTGATAGTAGTTGTCATTGCAATCAGGCACAGTCTGGCAATTGCAATATGATTAAGGTTAACAGTGTTTATTATTAAGCTTTACCCCACATCCCCAGCTTCTTTTAACCTTCTCAACCCCGCTTCTTGCTGCTACAATGTCACATGGGCTCCAACACAGACCATTTGAGCTCAATATGCTGCCTCCTGATGTGCAGGAGGCAGTTCTATCGCTTCAAAGAAGTGGCCAGCTTGCAACAATTGCTGCGCTGGACCACTCCAAAGGAGAAGACTCCAACAACAAGGATGATGGCAAAGAGATAGTCTTGCAGTCATCCTGGCTACTCAGTTTGCCACTCACTCCTGTATGATTGCAAGCACTTCCTGTATCTAGTGCACAAGTCTCTCCTGCAATGCAATCAAGTTCTTCACAAGCTCTGTCGATACCTGTGCCTTCTCAACATCTTGGTGGCAGTGCTCACTGGGATAATCAATCCCTCGATATACTCTCCAAGGCTGTTCTCACATGCAATCCTAATCTGCTCATTCCTTCGGAAAGAATTGGTGCATGGCGTGACATTGCAAAAGAGTTTGACATTGCATGGGCTCAACAAGGTCTTCCAGCTCGGAATGCCAATGCTGTTGAGCAGAAGTGGAGAGACATTGTGTGCAAGCAGAAGAAACAGGATGGTTTGAATGCTCAATCATCTGGTGGTGTGGAATACACAGTTGACATTGAGAAATGTATCAATGACTACATCTCAACCAAAGGAGTAGGAGAAGCAATAGCAAAGGCTCAGCGATCAAAGAATCAGGTGCCTCTTGTTGAGCAGGATTGACAATACTTTGCCAAAGTTGCTGGTGGTGTCTCTGATGACCCAGCAACTCGGTCAATGACAAGAATATCAGATTGGAACAAGTCAGGAGATGATACTGATGCTAGTCAGGTACACAAGCAATCTTGGAACGGAATGCAGGACCTTGTGGCTATGTTTCTCGAAGGCACTGAGAAACACCAAGAGCTCAAGTGCAGCCAATGTGATCAGCATCTTGAGATCATGAGGGAGGCTACTGCAGCTCAGACACAGCTTGCTAAGTCACAAGTCAAGCTCACTTCACAGATTCAGATGGAGTTTGTATCAAAGATTGCATTGTTGGAGGGTCAAATGCAGGAATCAAGCTCAAGGATGGAGTTGATGCTATCCAGGATGCTAGGACACATCAAGAGCACTGGATTCTCAATGCAGCAGCCATGTGCTTCCATTGTGCCAACACTGTCAACAACAGCTGAGGAACCAGCATCTCCTAGTTGCCATAGCTGTCGCAACACACTGGCTAACCCAACAACACCACAATGCTGCAGTCAGCAAAGCACCTCACAATTGCACACAGCTCACTAGCATGGTTTCAAATCAATTTCTCATTACATCATGTATATACAAGCACTTAATCAAAGGTTGTCTTCTTCCTTGTTGTCTGCCATTGGCTGCAAAGGAATACCACTCTGTGGGATGCTCAGATTGGGTGAAACCATGGACCTCATCACCTGTGAGTTGGAGAAGTACTCCTCCAGCATTGGCGGGTTGCATCCAAGGCATATGCTCACCTGGTTACCTGTCAAGCATGTCTTTGCATTCCATAGAAGCACTCTGACAAGCCAATCCTGTCCAACTGGTGTTGCTCCTGTCTGTTGTCAGCATTTAACCAAGAACCTGGGCCATTGGTTGGGCACATGGCCAATGGCCCACTCCACCTGTACTCTAAACTTGTTCATGATATGATTAAAGTTGTCCTGCATCAAGCTAATGATATTCCCATGGAAAGTGGTTACTATAGTGTCTGAGTTGCCATATGCTTCATCACCATACAGATACATCTGCTGCCCACTTTCATTCCTTGCATGCTCACGTGCCCAATCAACAAGACCTGTTGCTGCTACCACATATGCATCATGCCAATGTCCTGGATATGGCTCTGAGCAGAAGATCAAACCATCAGGCACTGAAATGAATTGATACTTGAGACCATGAAAACATTTGTGTCCATTATGGACAAGCTCCTGCTGCATGAATGGCATTGCAATTGGACAGACAGTACTGTCGATCACACCCCAGAAGCGGGGAAGCTTAAACTTCTGTTCAATTGCCACTGCATAGTGTTCCAGCTTGCAGGGACAAACAAGTCTATGCCACAGCAATTGAACATCAAGCAAGTGACCTCAATGCTGGTATATCCACATGCTGATGTGCCATACAACACGGCTGAGCTGAGAGTGTGATTGACCATACTGTCCTTCAAGAGACTGAAGGTTTCAGTTCCTGAGCCAGGCACACAGCATGAAGAACACCATCTTACTGTCAACACAGTCTTGCTAATGTGTTTGCATGGGATCTGGAAGCTTGAGAGCATGGTGAATCGATTCGAATTGCTGCAATGCATAGCCTGTGTCAGCATGGAAGTGGAGATTGTCCATCTCCCAGATGAGTGAAGCAAATGACCAAGGCCTAAGGTTTGTCGGAGCCTGGCACCGTGTGACAGCAATTAAGGTTACGGCATCCACATAAAACTCAGATGCTGAGGTTTCAATGTAGTTGGCCTGCATAATGGCATGTAGAACCTCTGCTGTTTGTCAGAATTGAGAGCAAACACCAAAAATAAGGTTTTGGCAAATGCGGGGTAATGTTTATATGGTGGTAGTACTACCACCATACCTCAACGGCGACAAAGCATCACATTTCAGCTCTCTTGCTCACTATGCTTTCACACTCCATACACTTAGTCATACATTGTAATCAATATAAATGTTACATTCCTCATAAAAACAGACCTCAATGATGAGCTCAACTCAATTTGGTGATGTTGAGCTTGCTCCAATGACCTTCAACAAGGTTGTGTTGAGCTTGCCTGTGTTGAGCTTGGCAATACCTCACTTAACAGAAAACCTGCCGAGCTCAACGTGGACACATTGAGCTCAACATCAATGTGGCAGCCAAAACCGCACTTCTCTCTCTCTTTTTGTGGTTGGTGACTGTCACTCTGCGCATTTTGCCTATCGTTTCTGACGACTGACGACACGCCGATTTCCAACGATTTTGTTTTTGTTTTTGTTTTCTTTTTTCCCTTCTGCCTCTTTCTCTGGTGTTCTGCTTTCACTCGCATTCACACGTCGCCGTGGTGTGTACAGTATGTACTGTATGCGTGTGTGTGTTGCTTTTGAGTCCAGGGCCATGTCCGTCGGTAATTGCGCTCTGCCGCCTCTTTCTTTTTTGACCATACAACACCGCCCGACACTCGTTCTCCTGTCCTCATCCCTAAACATCATCTTCGACTCGACTCGTCTCTCTTTTTCATTTCCTTTCATTCCATTCCATTCCATTCCTTCATCCACACTCACCTGAACCTCACACGTATCCACCACCACCACCACCACCCTCAACTCGTATTCGCACGCCACGACGCCTTCCATTACAATCACCACCACGGCGTATACAGGCTCTTTTCATACCAACACGTTCGCAGCTGCTACTCGTGTTCCAACGCACTCATTCCATAGCATTCCGACCCGAAGCAGCACTTCCCAGCCGGAAAAGTACGCAAGGACCCTTTCTGCATCGCATCGTATCACATCACATTACCTCACCTCCCCTTTCTTTGCTGGTTCCTATCTACCATTCTTCACACGAGATCCGTGCACTGCACCAAACCCTGCCTTTTCACACACAACCACACGAACCTCTTTTCTCACCAGTGATAACACCGACAATACCAAAACAGCCGACAGCACTGCACACTCGCTCATTCATCCAACGACTGCGCCAATCTCTTCTCATCGAGATCGACACTTGTCAAACTTATCAGGCCTCATCAGCAACCATCACCGCCATCCACAACTTTGCTTCATTGCAAGGCATCTCGATCGTGCAAACCACTTGAAAAGAGAAGTATACCCTTCACATCCTCACCGTTCCTCTTGCATTTATTTCTCCTGCGGTCCATTGCCATCTTCATTTGCTCGATCTGGACGACCAATACGAATTCCCACACCACATTAAATCACACGCCTTCACAATGCCAGCACCACAAGCCACACCAGGCTCACCCCCACCTCACGCACCTTGCTCTTCATCCATCCCTCCAGCTCCCGTTGCCGGCTCTAGCAAAGCAACACCACCACCACCACCCTCGCCTTCCTCTTCCTCTTCCGTCTCAGTTGTACACCAAGTCGGCTCAAGGCAAGGCACTCGCACACGAACACGTACTCGTCGCAACATGTCTTCTTCCACTTCCGGATCGCATCGCACTCCCCGCTACTCTAACGAGGACCATCCCATGGCACCACACAACCTTGCTGCACGCGGATACCACTCGTTCCGCTGCCTTGGTCTTCCTTTCCACGTCAAGCAGCGATACACTTTTGTTCGCGAGCTAGGCATTGGTGCTTACGGTTGTGTCGCTTTGTGTCGTGACGAGGTGCTCGATTGCAATGTTGCCATCAAGAAGGTGACTCGCATTTTCGAAAAGGATGTCCTTGCACGAAGAGCTTTGCGAGAAGTTGCCCTCTTGCGTCACATCGGCATGTCTGACAACGTCACTGCTCTGCTCGACTTTGACACTGCCTTTATCGACTTTTCCGAGATCTACCTTGTCCTTTCTGCAAGTGAAGCCGATCTCTCCCAGATCATTCGATCAGGCCAGGCACTTTCGGATGCACACCACCAGTACTTTATGGCTCAGATCCTTCGTGGTCTTCGTTACATGCACGCTGCCAAGGTCATCCACCGTGATCTCAAGCCCAGCAATCTGCTTGTCAATGGCGACTGCGCTCTTCGCATTTGCGATCTTGGTCTCGCACGTGCTTATGCTGACTCGGAAGAGCACTTTGCTCCACCATCAGCAGCCGCAGCCGCAGCCCCAGCCGCAGCCGCAGCTTCCGGTGACGAGTCCGAGGCTAGGCCAAGATCCAGTATCAGCAGCAGTGTTGATGGCGATCGTCCTGAGACCAACTCGTCCGCACCACAAGAAAACAACAACGCAGCAGCAGCAGCAGCAGCGCCTTCGCAACAGCAGCCTCGTTCTGGCTCAGCACGCTCGCCATCGCCTGCTTCTGATTTGCATGTTCAGCTCTACAAGACCGACTCCAAGGGCAAGCAAAAGCGTCTCAACTACCCCGGTGGTCCTCTCACCGGTTACGTCGCTACAAGATGGTACCGTGCTCCCGAGGTCATGCTCTGCTTCCGTGAAGGCTACGGCCCCGAAATGGACATGTGGTCCGTCGGTTGCATCCTCGCCGAACTTATTGCAGGTGCGCCCATCTTTGGCGGTAAAGACTACGTCGACCAGATCGCTCGCATCAACAACGTTCTCGGTTCTCCCTCTGAAGCCGTCCTCGACAAGATTGGCTCAGAGCGCGCAAAGACCTACATCAAGTCACTTCCCAACATGCCTGCTGTTCCTCTCGAGAAGCTTTACCCGAACGCCAACCCTGAAGCACTCGACCTGGTCGCCAAGTTGCTCACCTGGGATCCTGACCAGCGTTTGACTGCCGAAGAAGCATTGATGCACCCTTGGTTGAAGGCTTACCACGAGTCCAATGCCAGGTGGCAGCCTCCTCAGCCTTTTGACAAGTTTGCTGATGTCGAGTTCATCCACTCGTTGCGACAGTTCAAGCGTAGCTTGCAGCGCGAGGCTGATGAGATCAGGATGGAGTTGGAGGAGTTGGAACGCGACGAAATGGAGAGTCTCGGACACAAGGCTGCTGTTGCAAACGGCAATGTTAATGGTAACGCCAATGGTGCACACCCTCAGCAACAGGGAGAGGAAGCCAACACGAACGGCACCGGTCACCACGCCGAGCAAGAGGAGGAGAACAACACCCAAGTAGACTCGGGAAACGTCCAGCGGGCAGATGACGCCGTCGACCAGCCTAATGCGCACAACGAGCAGCGCGGCCACGTCGACGCCGATGCCCCTGCTCACCTTTCCGATCCTCACTCTGACGAACCTCTCGACGACGATGCGCTCTCCTGCAATGCTTCCACCCAATCTGGCCATCTTCCTGCCGATACCGCTTCCTCTTCTTCCTCCATCCACACTCCTTCTTCCACTTCTGGCGCTAGTGCCGATGAAGCCGAGCCACCTTCCCCGCGTCTTTACGAAGCAGCAACATGCAGAATGTCGACCGCACTCAAGAGCCGTGCAGAGCACTTGGAGGAAGGAAAAGCATTGCGAAAGCCACCTTCGTTTTTTCGGCTAGGGCATGAAGCGGAAGGACGTCCCTTTCAACCCGTTCCGTTAGAGGAGGGGGAGGACGTCTTCATGCCCAATCAAGTCCTTACCGTGGCGCGTGGGCTGGTTGAATACCAGTACACAGCAAATGGCGCCAATGACAACGGTGAGACGACTTTCCTTCCGGCCCAGCAACAAGAGGATCGGTTGCTATCGAGGGGTGGTACGATCAAGCCTAGTTCGCATTCGAGTGGGGGAACTAGCGGCAGTGCTGGCGCCTCAACCTCGTCTCGTATCGGGAGTGGTAGGGCAAGCGGCGGACGCAGCGGTGGCGGTGGTGCAGCGAGCACACCCTCGTTGGGGCAGAGCTTGCTCAACGATATCATGTTTGCTCCTGCAGACGGTTCTTCGAGCGGATTGAAGAGTGTTTCTTCACATAGGCATGGGAAGCAGCTGGTGATTTTGCAGGATTCGCTGGTGCAATCGTCCACAGCTCTTGTGAGGCAGTTGATTGCGCGCAGTGGGCAACGCAATCATCCTGTGCTGCTCGTCTCGACCCTGCGTCGACCAGAGGCGTACATCGACGGTGTTTCATCCGCTGCTGAGCGAGTTGCAACTATCGATGCGACCACACTCGGCAATGTCTACGAAACTGGCGCAATCGCATCGAGCAAGGAGTTGGCAAACCGTATCAAGAGCGAGCTCTCATCTCTCAATGCAAATGTTGCCAAGACCACCGTCATCATTGATTCGCTCAACGCCATCGCGCATTTGGAGGAAGGAATCGCGGGCGCAAGCAAGCTCGTCCGTGAGACTCTTAGGTCTATCGGTGCTTCTGGCCGTTTGATCGTTGGGTTGCAGATGGGTGGCGTTGAAGCGTCTACCTGCGCAGCACTCGTCTCCGCTTTGCATTCGCCGTTGATTTGGGCTTCTGCTCCTGCCACCTCTGCTGCAGCCGGTAGTGGTGGAGCAGGTACGGTGCTTTCCGCTACTATTCACGCTCCTGCGCTCCTGCGTCACATTGTCAAGCAATACTCTCTTAAGCCCCCCTCCAGCAGCACTGCTGTTTGCAAAGCGCTCAGTCTTGCCGACAGCACCGAGGAAGGGGAAGAGGAAACCGATGTGCGATTCTGGGATGTTTTGTGCAACGTAGCCAACCGTGGACCGATGGGTATTGCGAGCTATGAAGCTGGTGGTGGTGCTTCCGGATGGTGGATTGCTGAAGGATGTGCCTTTGAGCCTCTTTCCTCCGCTGCTACTGAGGGTGGAAGAGGTGAGACTGAAGCACAGACTTTCGGAGGTAGCATTACTCTCGCCGATCTTCTCAATCCAGCACGGAGCGGCTATGCCATCCTGGAATGCCACTATTCGAGAAACGGAAAGAACTACGAAGAGCTTCTTGGTCTCCATACTTCCGTTGGTGGTAAGCTTGCTTTGTTGTCGTTGGAAATGGTGGATCACACCACCACCGCCACTACCTCCGCTGCTGCTGTTACTACAGCAGCTAACGCCGGTTCTGCGGGTTCTGCTGGAGGAGGCGATGCGCATAACTCCATGCTCGGTAAACTGAGTTTCAACCTCGGCGAGACTACGGAGCAGAAATCTAGACGAGAGACTGTTCCCCTCCCCTACGCCTATCATCAGAATTCAACGGCGGAAATAGAGGGAGGAGGAGGAGGAGGAGCGTTGAGAGGTACAACCGGGAATGCAAAGATCTTTTTCGAGCCTGAAGCGGACGATGATGAAGATGATGAAGATCCGGATGATGATTTGGATCTTTAAACTTGATCGCAATACATTCTTTCTTTGATACATACCAAGGTTTTCCTGATTGTGGTTGTGTGAGTGGAGGGATGAGGAGAAGGATTTCCGCGTATCTTTCTGGCTTTCCTTTGGAGTCTGAGAGGCTCGGCAATCAAGAAACGGTTTTGAGGTGAGCTTACGCCATACTTTGGACTAGGGTTGTGCTCGGTTGGGTTGGGGGTTGGGAGTCGGGAGTCGGGCGGGGTTTAGTGGGGTCTTATTCTTCAATCTTCGAGAGGTATATAATCCAGCTCTTCCTCGTCCGTTGCAGCTTTCTCCCATCATTCAGAATGACTGCAGACGAACACTCTCAGCAAGACAAGATCCCAATTTCGGAACGACAATGTCAGCTCAACCACGAACCTCGTCCCTTTTGGCCGGCAAGAAAGTTGTCATCATCGGTGGTTCCTCCGGTCTAGGCTTCGCCACAGCCTCCGCACTAATCGAAGAAGGAGCCTCGGTCGTCATTGGTTCCTCTTGCCAATCTCGTGTTGATGCCGCGATTCAACGTCTTACCGATCCTTCCAGTCAGTACAACGCTGATGCCTCTCGCGTTTCGGGCTATCCTATCAATTTGAAGGGTTCTGGCGTTGAGAAGGAACTCGAGCGGTTTTTCAGCAAAATCGGCGCTTTTGACCACCTCATCCTCACTGCTGGAGATTCTCTTGCCAGCAAGCCATTGTCCGAATTCAGCTACGAAGACATTGTAGAGGCGGGGGGCGTGAGATACTTTGCTAGTATTCTCGCTGCTAAAGTTGCCACTACCAACCCTAACTATCTCCGTCAGAATAATGGTGGTAGTATTACTTTCACCACTGGTGTCGTTGCACAGAAACCAATCCTTAATTGGTCGGTTCCCGCCGGATTTGCAGCTGGAATCTACGGTCTTACCCGAAACCTTGCACTGGATCTCAGCGACCAGGGTATTAGGGTTAATGCTGTTTCGCCTGGTCCTGTGGAGACAGAGATGTGGGATCGTTTTCCGGAGCAACAGAGAAGAGAGTTTTTGGACGGAATGGGGAAAAAGCTTCTCACGGGCAAAGTGGGGAAACCGGAACAATTGGCTCAGACTTATTTGTATATTTTGAAAGATGGGAATCAGACCGGACAGATTCTGGTTAGTGATGGAGGAAGTAGTGTTGCTGACAAGCAGTAATGCACGGCATAGCGGATGTAGAAGGTTGTAGGTAATGTATAGTTTTGCCTTGAAGGATAAGGACTTTGTGACTGTGTGATGTGCAAAGTGAGTTGCTGAACAGAACCTGTGAAGGAGTGTAGGGTAAGTCGAAAGAGTAGGTTGAAGAGTGCAGTTTAAAACAGCTCGGAATGAACGCTTCTTCGACCAACCATTCTGCCATCCTTGATCGTCACCCTTCCATATCCAGGTGCACAAGCTGCATCCTGAACTGAACTCGTTCCATCCAATATAACTAGATCTGCCCATAAACCTCTCCCTCCCTCCTCTTCTGCGCCTTCCCCTTTCCCTGCCGCGTAACTTGCATCCAACCCCATCGCCAACCTCCCTTTCACACTCACACTTTCCACCAACCTCAAACAATCTTGCTTCTTGGCACTCTGCCATACTCCTACCATTGTTGGCAGTAACGCGATTGGATCCGCGTCACCCTGTGGTGTGAACAGGTTCCCGACATTGTTCACCCCCATTGCCCAGTTCACACCTTTCTGCTTCAACGCTTTGTGGTTAGCGAGTTCGAGGAGTGGAAGTGTAGCGCGGGAACGGGAGCTGTAAGGTCGGTCTCGAGCTTGCATGTAAAGATCTGATGGGGGTAGGGCGATGAATGATATCGCTGGTGTAGGGGTGGAGGGAAGAAGGAGGGTGGAAAGGTGTGAAAGTTGAGGTTCGGTAAAAGTCGAGAGTTTGGTACAGTGACCCAACGCCACACACCTCTCCTTTCCACTTTGAAGAGCCCAGGTGCGAGAGGAAGCAAGGGAGAGAACGTGAGGGATCATACTCTCCAATCCCTCTTCTTCTTCCCCTGGAGGGGTAAGGTCGTAATCGAGGTGAAAGTCAACATGTTTCCCAAACTCGTCTGCGAGAGCAAAGATGGATTCAATATTGCGTCTTTGCTGTTGCTTTTGCTTCCTTCTTTTTTCTTTCTCCTCCAAGCCTTGATCAACTTTGCTTATTGCTTCGACATACGGTGCTGAACCAACCACTTCCACCCCCTCCCTCCCCGCTGCTTCCCTCATCAACCTTTGCATCTCTTTCTCCTTCTCTGCGTCATCAGGGTAGAACAAAGCATCTTGAGCAAACGTAACGATCTGAACCTCACATTTCCCCTCAAATCTCTTTTTGAGCTCTAATCCCGCTTCTAGACACATCAAACCTACTGTTGGATCGACTTCTACAAATGCTCGCATTGATGTTACACCGTGAGAGATGGAGGACGTGATGAGTCGGCAACCACGGGATATGAGATCTGGGTGGGTAAAGTTGGATTTGGCGGTGGAGGTCGAGGAAAGAGCTTCCGAAAAAGTGCCTTGTTGGAGAGGACATCTGTCGAGAAGGTAGGCTTTGTCGAGGTGGATGTGGGGGTGACAGAGACCGCCTGGGAGGGAGAGACTGCCACAGGCGTTGATATAGACTTCTTGGAGTCTGGGGGTAGAAGGGGCGGTGAAGCGGGCTACTAGTTGCTGTTTTGCCTGAGGAGGGGTGTCTTGGCTGGAGGATGGTGTAATGATCTTGGTGATGGAATGGAATGGATGCGTTTCCTCGAAAGAGAGTTGGACGGAGGAGGAGGATGAAGGTGAGACGTGCACCTCAACATCGTTCAAACCGCGAGTTGATGATGGGGTGTGAGTGCATTCGAGATCTACCAATGGCAGCTCTTCGTCGTCTTTCCGCTGGACATGGTGCAGTGCAGAGTATGCTGCAGGAGGGAGTCTGACGTTGGTGATGAGCAGTTTGGTCGACATTCCGGGTTGATGCAAGTACAGCAGAAAGGAGCAAAGCACGCTTTGGACGAGAGAGTGTTACATCGGCGAATTCCTCGGAGAATTGTGTTCGCCGACGTCAAATATTTGTTAGATCTCGGTCTTCGTGTGCAAAGGTGGCGAAAGACGGTCCTTCCTGTTGAACAGTGCCGGCGCTCGCAACTGAACGCTGGTTCAAAGTATCCATCTCGCTTCAGCATGTGGTATAGCTTGTATGCGCGCTCTAACAGGAGGGATGAAGGGTAGAACGGTGGAGAGGAGAAACCAACTTGGAGGTCTAGGCTTGATCACGATGACGTTTTCTCCCATTGTCGTCAAGGATCAGCACGCTCTTGTATCAGATGAACTTGAGCAGCAGAGCCAGGATGCAGAAGGCTAGAGGACGGGCTGTTCGCGTAGTGTGTTTGGGTCAACTGGGAGCGCACGGAGGGGAGGGGGAGAGAAGCTGAACCCTCGTTGCAGTTTTAACCGCCGGTTCGCATCGTACTAGATCACGGTCCAAGTTGGGATGCCCGACTAGTCTCAGGAGAATAGTCGAAAGCCCCGTATCATATCATTGCTCTAGGATCACAGGCAGCAGGAATCTCATGAGGGGAACGAGCTGGCGGTCTGATTTGCGGACAGCTACTTGTTTATCCATTGCGTTCGGTAAGCAAAACAAAAACGTCGATGTGGTGAGAACAAGATGGCCAGAACTGCGATTCAGGTGTCAACATGTATCCAATGGTCACCAAGACTGTAAGAAGACGAGTTCTTTCGCTCTTGTTAGATTTTGTTTTCTGCGGCCACACGCACGTGACATTGGGCGCTGGCGCGCGTGTGAGTGGAGTTTTGACATGGAGAAGAAAAGCCCCTAAAGTTGAACCCTTTTTTTTTTCCGGTTTGACAGCCCCTTTTCCTGTTCTCTCGTCCTTGTGCGATGCGGAGACGCTTTAACCCCTTTTCCCGCTTGACCCTTCCGTCATCGTGATGCAAACGCTTCGTATCAGAGAAGAAAGAGGTGCGACAGCAGAAAAAGGTTCTCATCACGGCGTTTGTGCTCTGTTTGAATCGAGCAAGGTGATGCCCAGGATGCAACCTGCGCTTGTCCGTGCATATTAAACAGCCCCACCCCGCGCTCAGTTCGCTCCGTTTTCAACTTGCACTCTTTCCCCCTCCCTCTTCGCATGGAAGCTTGACCTTCCTCTTTTGGCTTTGAACTGCCACCATCTCAGATCCACTTCACAATACTGTACAGTAGTAAGTTCTCGACATCGACATCGTTACACCCCTCAGCCGTGGACTAACACCATCGCTCTCGAACCTCTTCGCGGCTGCACTCCTTTAGAGCGCCCCACCATGGCGCACTCGCCTCACAACCAGTGCAGCTTTGTACCTGATCCCCACACAGCAGACTATCTCGCCATGGATCACCGTCAGAGCGATCGTTCCCCATCACCGGGACGCAAGTTCTGGCCTTTCAACCGCTCTCGTTCTTCCAGTCCCAACACCCAAGGTCAGCATGCCAACCTCAACCTCGATACAAGCTTGAACACTACACGCTCGCGAACGTCGTCCAACAACGATGCGGTGAGCCCTTCAGGTTCGGCTTCCAGCTTTGTTGTTCGAAGTGTTGTCCGCAATCCTGGTGGCGTTTCTCTTCCTACTTCTCCCGTGGGCGGACAGAATCAGCCGTTCTTCCCACAGGGCCCGCGTCAGCAGTCAGCCTCCCCGGGCCCAGCTAGGAGAATGACACTCGAAGATTCAGACGACGATATGGCTCAGCCTCAACAGCTGCAGTACAGGCGATCGAAGAGTAAACCTCTCGGTGCAGCACCTGCTAGTCTCAGCGTCCCTGCTGGTGGTCCGGGAGGGGGTGTGGGCTATGGGACTGCAAGCAGCTCAAACGATGGTAGACCCGAGTCTGCAAACGCACACAACCCTTCTCCTTATTACCGACCTGCTAGTCCTTCTGGCAGTATGAAAGCAGGTGAATTCAACAAAGGTGCCAAACAGAGGGGTCGTTCGCCACGCAAGTCAATTTCAGGAACTAGCAGCTCCCACAGCCACTCGGGTCACTCAGGCATTCCCGACCAGGGTCGATCGGGTTCCGCCCACTCTGCTCAGTCCTCGGCTGCGAACAGCAGCAGTGGTAAGAGGCCCGTCGCAAGGATCACAGCTGGACCCAAGAGCTTGGCTCAGCAGCAGCAAGAGCAACAGCACGCTTCGTCCAGAGGTCCAAGTCCTGCTGGTGCTAGGAATGCAGCCCTCTCTGGCCCTCGTCAATTCCCTGGTGGTCAACCACCTGCCAACTTCCAACCACAGCCGCCACACTACCATCCTCAAGCTCCACGCAACCATAGCGCCGGTCCACCCCCTCTCGACCAACGCGGCATGATGGCCTTCCCACCCACAATGCCTGCCGCACAAGACGAGCCCAGTCGAGATGACTCACCCTCCCGCTCCCGTCCGTTCTCGTTCGGCATCGTCAATAGGCTTCGAAGGGACAGTGACGCTGGCAATCAACCACCCATCCTGCCCGCTGCTGCACCACTTGAAGGCCTGCCTTCACCTGTCGACATTCCGTTCGGCCGCTCACCTCACTCTCCTCTGCGATACGACAATGGTGCAGACACAGATTACTCCCGCGCCAACTCGCCCTTTGGTTCCGTTTCTCCTGCCAAAGCCGGTGGAAGTCCTAACTCTTCTGGCTTCCTCTCGACTCTCATGGGCCGACAAGCGGCTGAAGAGCGTGAGGCACGACGCAATCAGTACCCGGACGATGGCGCGCCCCGCAGCTGCTCTCCAAGTGCCATGGGCGGATCCAACCTCTCTGGAAAATGGTTCAAAGGCGTCTTCGGTCGTTCGCCACGAGCCGATGAGAAAGATCCTAACTACGCTGGCGAGCTCAGTCCTTTCCCCTTCGCCAGGGATGCGGAAGACGAAGCTGCATATGCACAGAAACTCGCTTCCATGAGACAGGCTCGTCGCATTGTCGACGAAGAACGACAGAGGCATTTTATGGGTCCCACTACACCCACCGGTGCAAGAGGTGGAGCACCGATGTTCGACCCTACTCAAGATCGAGAGTTCCGACCAAAGCAGGTGGTTGACACGGATGAGGATGAGGGCTTGGATGCAGCACGGGAGTTTGAGCTGGGTAGAAAGAAATCTCCTCCCGGACGAAAACCCGTGCCTGCTTATTTACCCGCTGCTGTGCAGCATGGTGATCAAGGCGACCTGAGGGATTCTGTGCGAGCAACGGAAGAGCCTCTCACTCCGGCGCAAAAAATCATTCAGGAAACGAGATCGAAACAGCTTGCAAGGGAACAGATCGAAGCGCAACGCAAACAGGCTATCACCCAACAGAAAGAGATCGCAAATGCTCCACCAACACCACCCAAGACCCGAGCCCCTAGTCAAGGCGGTCACGGGCAAAGATTCCCTTCTGGTGCGCATCACATTACGCGCGAGCCTGCCAAGACCTCCGGCGCTGTTCCTGCTCCTGCTCACAACCCGGGCGGTAGCACTTTAGCTCCCGGCTCTGGTCCCCTACCACTCGACATGCCACTCCCCTCCGCCCTCCAAGAAATGATGATCCGTTTCTACCGCTTCGAACGATACTCTGTACCTCTCATCCGTTCCCTCGAAACTCGTCTACTCGACATCGAACGCGATTCAATGCTTGCCAACAACCCTCAAGCTCGTTCTGCATCCGTCTCCTCGCACAATTCTGCCGAAATGGATCGCTGGGTTACACAAATGACCTCGCTTATGAAGCACGAAGTTGGACAACTCAAGGCGGCTACTCGTGAGATCAAAGAGAGCAGAGAGCTGGTGGCGAACATTGCAAAGCACGGGGCAGGGATGGGGTTGAGCAATTCGGTCAGTAGCTTTGGTAGTCTTGTTGCAATTACGCCGAGTGCGTCCGTGCAGCAGGTGGAGAAGGGTAGGGAGACAAACGTGTCGAGTTCTACTTTCCAAAGCGCTGTTCCTAGGGCGGTGGGAAATAAGCAGGCTTCACCGACAAAGGCAAACTTTGGATTCGCTTCGGAGAGTGCAAAGGAACAGAAGGCTGCGAGGGAAAGGTCGGTGAGTCCAAATCCAAGGCCGAGGTTTACTGATGTTCTTGGTAAACCGATGGTGGGTGGTAGACTAAGCCCTGGTCCGGGATCGGCGAGTCCAGTGGAGGGAGTGAAGGTTGAGGATCGCTTGAAGGCTCTCCTCCCCGCCCCCGCCCCCACCAAGCAAGGAGAGTCCAAGGTCGAAACAGAAGAAAGGGAGGAGGAGCAAGAGAAAGGTGACGAGAGTGTAAGCGATGACATTGCCGCAGCACTTGCTGCTATTGATGCCACTTCCTCCCTTCCCACCCCCGCTCCTGTCTCTGTCCAGGAGGAGAAAGAGGAGTACCACATACCCATCTCCAAATCCGCCTCCAATTCCAGCGCAGACTCAGCAGAAGCAGCCGAAGAGCCTCTCACTCCTACACTCGAGCTCCCTTCCCACCCGAAAAAGCAAGCGTCGGAAGTGAGCAAAAAATCTTCTGCTCTACCCTACCTCTCCGAATCCAAGCCTTCTAGTCCTGTCAAGACTCACTTCTCCTCCGCTTCAAGCGCTTCAGGTCGCATTTCACCGAACAAACTCTTCGCGCACAGGTTTGCCGCTACACCCAGCAGCTCATCCTCCACTTCAACAGGTAGTCCAAAGGCAAGTGTAGCACTGGGTTTGGTTGAGAAGAAGAGATTTACCCTCCCTTCACCCTCCACTACTAGTGCGACGACGGGAGTGGGGGCTGTGGGCGGAATGATGGGCGCCACGACGGTTGTGGCTGCTAGACAGGGTGGAAAGTTGAGTCGAACACCGAGCTATTCGCTAGAGGAGAAGGAGGGTGGTGTGCCGACATCGGCTGCGTTTAGTGGATTGGCAAAGGCGAAACCTGTTGGACATACGGCTACGTTGCGAGAGAGGGTGGCATTCTTTGATACTGCCAAGTAGAGATTCGCAAATGTACATTACGTCGACTACAAATTTTACGAGCATCGAACAAGTCTCTGTAAACGCATCGAGAGTGATGACCATTTTCAGTGTGTTAGATGTTTAGATGGGGAGGTCGACAGACGTGACCATTTTGAAAGCAGCATTGACGTGGGGAGTGCTGGAAGCCAAGCTCCAGGCTGTTTGCTTCGATGTCGAGCGCTCGAGGCTTGACTTCGAACATTCTATGCTTGGCGACGCTCGCCATAGATTCGATCAGGATGTGGGCGATTCGAGTCACTCAGACTCGACGTTCGGAAAAGAGTGCTCTGTTGGTGGGTATGCGAGGAAGCGACAACTCCGTTCCTCGGCGGAGCTCGAGATTCTGTTGGCGCGGAGGAGAGAAAACGACCGTTGCGAATCTTCACGGAGCTCGAGATGCTCTGTGAGAGTGGGCGAGAAATAGCAGGTTTGCTTCTGTACGGAGGTCAAGTTTCTTTCTGGTCTTGATATGTCGTCTTGCTCCACACAGAGAGTCAACATGACTTCGAAAGTCGACACTGACAAACGCTTGAAGCTTAGACCGAGAAGGCTGTGCGGCTCGACCTTGCTCGAGGCTGATGGTGTTGAATTACACAGCACTTCCTACTTCGGTTGCTACGAAGCTCAAGCAAGCTTCAGCCATGTCTCACATCGACAAACGTTCCATAGCCCAACTTCGATATAAGCCACGTCCATCGACCAGACAGCTGATTCTTTCCACAACGACATATTCACCTCACCAATCCACCAAAGTAAGTCCTCCAGTGTTTCCCTATCTGTTTCCTTTCATTCCGAACCGAAAACTGACCTCGTTCCCTCCCAAACAGAACAAGATGAAGTTCACAACCCCTCTCCTCGCCCTTGCTCTTGTTCTCGCCGTCACCATGCCCAGTTCGGTTATGGGCGCCCATTCGGCCGTCTGCACGAACCGCAAGAATGGTACCGGAGGCATCAACTACCGTGTCACGAAGGATTGCTGTGCTGCTACCAAAGAGCACTCCACCACTCACTTCAACGAGGGAAGTCACAGGTGCCAGGATGCTCTGGGTCTGGGTAATGGCATCAACCTTGGCCGTTTCATTAGGTGCTGCGGAAGCCGAGGTGCTGGAAGCAACGGCGAGTAACTACTCTGTGCTGCAACACTTTGACACCTTTACTTTCTGCTGTCTTCAGAAGCGGAAGAAGAGTCGTTCAAAGGGTACCAGTAGTGTGAACCTCCCAATGTCCTAGGTTTCGTTCCCAATCAAACTATTCTGGCCAGCGAAAATCTCTGTCTGATTTGTCTTTGCATGAGTGAAAGGTCAGATACGTGATGAGATTGTTTTTGAGTGCCGGGCAGCTTTCGATGTCAAAAGTGCCCAGAGCTTGTGACATTGTTACCGAATACCCAGCTAATAATGCACGACGAGCATCGAAGCCATCTGCGAAACGAAGGAATGCTTCCGGCTTGACAGTCACAAAACATTACTGTCTCAACGCACTGATCACATTGACAAGAAGACTGCTTTCAACCAGCATTAGCCAGCTTGATTCAAATCGCTCCACATTACGTCTGTGTCGGCATGAGTCCGGTACCCTAGCTCAACCTCAAACTCGATCGTCATGAGTCGCTAAACAAAGCGTGCCAAGATCAAGCGCTGCTCGGTCCGGACAATATGGTCGGTTCCACGCCAAGAGAAATTCACAGCGCATTCTTGCCAATTCGAGTGCTTGACGTGCAGAAGAAGGTTTGAACTTGCTGACCGAGCTTGACGGTCGAGTCCGCTGCTTGCTTGCTTGCGTGGACGACAACTCATAAGAGAATGTCCGCGTGAGCTGTCAGAAGGAGTTCTTCAAGAACATGCTCCAAAGCTTGGTTCGTTTGCAAGTGGGGCGAGGTCGGCTTAGTCACAAGCTCCGCTAAGCAAAGGTAAGCTACGCAAGAAAGGAGTGGATGAAATGGATGGGCTTGTCGCCTTTATGAAGCTTTCAAGACGTCGTTGAGTATCGACACTGCAGCACAGAGGGCTTGAGGCTGGCGTAAGAAGCTGTTATGCGACTGTCGCGATTTGTGGTGCTCTCGCTACGACATCCTTTCGCTGTGTCGGTTCTCTACAGAGAGAATGCTCCGCTTTCTACGAAGATGAGCGAAATCCAGCGTGGCTACCGCACAGGGACAGTCCTCTCTGTCCCTACCCATGAGCGATTTACACGACTGCCTCCCGCATCAGAAGAGGTATAAAGACTCTGTCCTACCGAACTCTTCTCAGTCTCTACTCCATCATCCACCTTCCGCCTTTACATACTTCCCACAGTAGAATGTTTACCGCTTCATCTCCTCATCCTCGAGCTTCTTGTTGATTGACGCTCTCGTCGTCCTTCCACATACAGCTAGTCAAAATGCGATTCACATCCGCCTTTCTGCTTCTCGCCCTAGCTAGCCTCTCCCCAGTCCTAGGTGCCCACTGGGCAATCTGCACGAACAATAGAGACGGTTCTGGAGGAACCAACTATCAAGTCACTAAGGACTGCTGCGCCGCCACTAAAGAATCCGGTACCACTGGCTTTAACGAAGCTGCCAAAGAATGCCAGGACGCTCTCGGTTTTGGCAATGGGACCAATCTGGGCAGGTTTGTAGCTTGCTGTGGCAGCCGCAGCGCTGGAAGCAACGGCGGCTAGGCACTGCTATTCTGGAGGCTTCCTGCACTTCTCCCTCCGCTTGTGTCGCGACAGAAGGGGGAAAAAGACTGGAGCCAAGCTTTGGTTCGTTGCTTTGATTTGATCGTTCAATATGTCTGAAATAAAAACGCTGGCCAGCGAAACACAAGTGTTTCTGTGCGAGTCAACCCCTTGGTGTGAGACTCATATGCTATGTGTGAGGTAGAACACGGTGTTGCAGCATGCACTACTCTCTTTTGCGATTGCTTTCGTCAGCCGCGGTACCTCACTTTCGTCCGTTCATTACCTTGCAGCCTACGGCCACTAGGTCAAGCTCGTCCTTGCAGGTAATCGAATCCGTCAATACATTAAGAGGTTAAGTTGCAAGCCATGGACCAAGCATACGCTTTTGAGCGTGCTGCATTACCAATCAGGCAGGTTTCTGCTGCGGGATACCCCACGTACATGCTCATGTGGGTATTTCAATTGTTGCCTGCACGTCGCTCAAGGAACAGCGCAAGGATGAGACTGAGTTACTGCAGTTTGATCACCGAGATCTGAACGGATAAAGGCGACTTAGTGCCGCGGACGAAAGCAGTTGCAAAAGAGAGTAAAGTGGATTCGACATCGAGTACATTGACTTTGGTCAGGTGATGCGATGCGAAGCGACACCTATCGCGGGACGTTTGCTCATTGAAGTTACTGTACTTTGTTGCACAGCTGTTTATGAGCGATGTTTGATGCTCGCTCTTCGGTACAGCCCACTCTCCCACGCCGATACTTGGTGCCACGCGAGTCTGCCTTCTCCAACACTCAAGATCAAGCATTGTCTCGACATCGGTCCCGAATGTGTCAAGCGCCAAGATACTCGAGCTTGAGGCTGTGATGCGACGTTCGAATAACGTATCTTGTGTAGTAGCGGACCCTGGGTGCAATTGCATTTTTGCGAATTTTTTTTGACACCCGAAAGGTGCTAACAACCGAATCGGTTCACAACTACCCACGGTCCGCTACTACCCAAGATACGTTACTCTAGCTCGGCTCCCAGCCCACCTCTCCTGATGTCAACGGCATCCATCTGCAATGCTGCAGCGAGTTGTCACGGGATACGGGATCCAAGGTCGATGTTGCCAAAAGTTCATTTGTCCACGTCGAGCCCGTTCCGATTCGGAGGACAAAGTGACGTGAAGATGAGATGTGCCAAGGTGCGCATAGGCAACTTGGTCAAGTGGTGCGTATCGATGGACTCGTCCACACTTTTTCAGCTCTGCGCTGATACAGGCTGATTGAGCACGTAGGAGCATCGCCTCTTGGAAAACCTAGCAACGAGTTGTGTTTGGTCTTGTCAGCGAGGTGAACCCTAGGTTTGACGTCGGGCTCGAGTATTTTGCACCAAGGTTGGAACTTTTCAGGAAGGTATATAGTCCGCATACTTCTCGCTCTTTCTCAATTTACATTCCACCATCAACTTACTCAATCTGCAAACCCCAAATCACTGACATTGTACGTCTTCCCCCCATATTCTGTTGACTGTCACCGCGTTGCTGACGATTTTTTACCTCTTCTCTGACGTGACAGACAAGCAAGATGCGATTTGAAGCCACGTTCCTCGTCATCGCCCTTGGCTTTGCCAGTCTCTCCCCCGTCCTCGGTGCCCACCGTGCCAAGTGCACAGTCAACCAGAACGGCACCGGAGCAACCAACTACCAGGTCACCAAAGACTGCTGTGCTGCCACCAAGGAGCATAGCACCACTAACTACATTGCAACCGCTGGAGAGTGCATGGATGCTGTTGGTCTCGGAAATGGACTCAATCTGGCCAGATTCGTGAGCTGCTGTGGTAGCCGTGGCGCTGGAAGTCACGGCAGTTAGAGGCTTGCCTTGTCCCTTTCATCTTTTTCATAGGCTCGCTGTGCGAGAACGCATGAAGGAAGCTTGATTTTCCTGATCTCGGTGCTCGAAGTCTGTCTAGTTACAACTGCAATGAACAAAATGCTGGCCAGCAACCATAACCATAGTGTAGGCTGCGTGCAGATTGGCGAGGAAACATAAACAAGCTCGAGCGCGGGTGGTCAGAAACGTATATTGTGACCCCCTTTGGGCACAAGCCTGAGACAAAGGCTGATAGCGACATCCGAGGTTCTAGATCCCGTGTGGACACGAATGACACCATGCAGGTGCCCAGGAGCCTTCGAGTCTCGAGCCGGCAAAGTTGCAACAGCGGCAATCTTCCTTGTGGCTTGTCTCGGCGCAAGTTGACACGTTCGTCGACTTCAAACAGGTGCATGCTTCGCCGGAATGAAAATTGACAAAAGTTGGAACGGGGAGAACCTCTGCGTGGGGGTGGGTTGTCAAGGAAGCGTGGATTTCGAACATAGGAAGTTTCCTCAAACTTTTGTTTGGGGACGATATTCGAACGATATGAAGGTGGGCAGCTGGAGCGTGAGCAAAGGCTCGGCAGCTGCCCAAGGATGGGCGTGGACTGAAGGTCGTTCGACCCAGGCTCAGGAAGAACCCCTTTGGGCTGTGAAGATTAGGACTTCTGGTTCTTTCCGGTCGTCATGTCAAATGTCAAACTTGCTGGCCCAAGCAAGGCTTGATGCGAGCAAAGCATGTGGTAGGAGTGTGGGGTAGCGGCACAAATTGACGTGAAAGAAAGCGTTTCCGAAATTGTGGATCCGTGCCATGTGACAGCGACACGGCTGTTTCGGCACGTCGAATTACCGGTATCTTGTGCAACCTTCTTCACCATCGTACTCTACCATCCTGAAGCGCCGTGACAATCTCACCCATCAACTCTGATCCACTCTCCATCCTTTCCAGCAGACAGCTCCTCTTGGTTGCAGTGAAGGATGCCGCTCCCAACACCAACCCAATGCCTCGGTGGGGGCAAAGTCAAAGTCTTTCACGTAGATCTTTCAGCGTACGACGACGCGCTTTCACCGCGCTTATCCACTTCAGCCACACCTTCCGCAAAAGCTATGGTTTGTATGATTGACCGACCCGAAGTCAAGAATGCTGTTGATCGGGAGACTGCTACTGCTCTTCACTCTGCATTCGTTTCCTTCGCAAACGATCCAAACCTCCGCGTTGGAGTCGTGACCGGTTCAAATGGCACCTTCTGCGCAGGAGCAGATCTCAAGTTCATCTCCCAATCCTCCCTCATGGGTGACAGCGCTCAGACGCAGGAAGGGAAGAGTAATCTTCTCGACTCGAACATGGGCGCTATCGCGCCGATGGGCGTAACCCGCCTGGCTATGAACAAGCCAGTGATCGCCGCGGTGGAAGGATTTGCAGTAGCAGGCGGGATGGAGTTGGCGCTCTGGGCTGACTTGAGGGTGGCTAGCAGCGATAGCGCTTTTGGCATCTTGTGCCGACTGAGAGGTGTACCGCTGATCGATGGCGGGACTATTAGGTTGCCGGCTCTGATCGGAGGAAGCAGAGCGGCGGATCTGGCGTTGACAGGAAGATTGGTGAATGCGACAGAAGCTCATTCGATCGGATTGGTCAACTATGTTGTGCCTTCTGTGCCACAAGGTCCTGGTGGGGGAAGTAAGACGAGCTTCTCGGGCGTGGTGGAAAAGTCATTGAGAATTGCAGCTGGGCTAGCTGCGAATCCACAGAGTTGTATGCTCAACGATAGGAGTAGTATGCTCAATGCGCTCTATCCGGGCGAGACGGGTGAGGAAGCCGGGTCGAAGGGACAAGGCGCGGATCTGAGACTCAAGGGCGGGCTGAGAAAGGCGATGGAGGTCGAGTTCGAGCTAGGTCTGCAGAGTCTAGCCAAGTTGTCGGAGGAAGGTCAAGTGGGTGCATTTGTCAATAGGTCAAAGGAGCAACGTGAGACAGATAGGGCGAAGTCTCGTGCCAGCAATCTGTAGTTGACTAGCTTACACAGCGTCTTTGACACTGCCAAGCAAAGACTTTGCGGGAATCTGAAGACTTGTTTTATGACAACGTGATAGTCTAGAATTGCGCAGAGCGAGGATGATTCAGTCGCGATACTCCCAAGCGGAAGCATCGTACTTTTCGACCAGTTCGGGATCTTTCTGTTCGGTCGCAAGGAAGGGTCCATAGTGTTGTATTTGTCAGCTTTGCTTTGTTCATCATCTCTTACAGCTCGTTGATCGTTGTGATACTCACCTTGAATTTATCTTGGAACTCTTTGAAACCGCCCCTAAGCACAAGTACTTCTTGTCTGGGCTGTGCTCCACCTTCCTCCTCCTTTATCTTGCCCGATTCGAGAGCTGCTTGTCTTGCTTGAGCGTACTGACCGGCTGCTTTGGGACCACGCTGTTGCGATAGATGGCAGTGGAAGACCACCTGCTTGTAATCTTTCAAAGGGCCGTAGACGAGGTCTTCGATCTCATCCGCAAGCTTCGAAGATGGATGGTTTTTGGCGGTGACGATGTTGCCCCCTTCAAAATCGTCGTCTATCATCGCATGATAGAGCCATTGTGCAAAAGCGCGCTGTGTCAATATGAAGTCAGAGTGTGAGAGAGGCTAGCAGTTGAAGGGAGCTTACCTCTGACATCGACGATGGCAACCTCGCGCTGATTTGGGTCTGCACCATGCTTGCGCACTTTCTCGGCGAGAGTGTCTCTGTCGACGTAGTTGTAGAGCGGCTTGAACGACATTCTGCTTGAGGATTGTTCTGGTGTTGGCGGGACGGAAAATTTGCGTCTTAGCTCGCGAAGCCGTTCAGGACGAGCTCGCTGTGCTTCGCTAGCGTTTGTGGTGGTGGTGCACAAGGAGGAAAGCACGATTGAAGGAGAGCGGCGAGTTAACTGTTTTGCTGAAGGACAAGAGCGGGCTGAGGCTGTACGATAGGAGACGGCGAGTCGGTTGCCGGCCATAAATCTGGAATTCAGGGTCGAGAACAACCTAAGATGCAGTAGGAAGGACAAGGGGATGCCAAGATGAAGAGAAGGAACAATATGAAAGCTGATCCGTTCGCGCCACGCAAACTAGACATGATGTGCTTTCAAAGGTGGAGGCGAAAATGCGAAAATGTTAGACAGGTGATCTAACACCTCCAGGATTTGAGTCTCATCATTGATGCGATCTCGTCACTGAGCACTGATATCCATCTCACCATCATTACCACCTTTTCATTGACCCAAGGGACCGAGAGGCTGCGGCTCAAGAGCAAGCATGCCAGCAGGAAGCGTGCCGAGCTGGGCCATGACCTCTTCCTCGGCAGCTCTTTTCGGCGAAGGTTCCAAGTCTTCGAGTGCTCGCGCAACACCAACAGCAGCCGACTCCAAACCTGTCATTACCGCCGACAAGGCCATCCACACATCATCATCGCAACAGCCGCAGCAATCAGCACAACCTGATGCGTCGCAGCCAACAGCATCAGTGCCAGCACAACCAGACGCTGAGAAACCATACAAACCCAAACCCAAACAGAGACCCATCACACAGTGTCCACCTCTTGCATCGCTCGCTTCGTCTTCCTCCTTATCGACTTCGACTCGCCGCGTTCCATATTCGATACCTTACGTCGACGAAAACAGCGCCAACGAATCGCTTCACCAGCTCATTGCGGTGCAAGCAAAACGCGCCGGATATGACGCGACTACCGCTTCAGCATTGCACGAAGTGAGCCAGCTTACCAAGAAGTTCCTCACCTCGGTGTTCGCTGCTGCCACGCATGCGGCTGAGCTTTCATGTCGCGATCAGCCATCTGCAAGAGATTTAATCTATGCGCTCGAGACCCACGGACAACCGATCCGAGAGCTGCGTGACTTTCATCGCCAGCAGGTGCAGGATGGGGAGGAACAGGATGACAGGAAACAAGCTGGTGCTAAAGCAAGAGGCAAGGCGAGAGAGAATGTTGCCGCGCCGGAGACCTACAGAGCGAAACGACGGTCACGGTTGCATGCCAAGACAGACTCGAGGGATCTGCCTGACGAAGAGAACAATGACTGGATGGAGGGCAACAATGCTTTCCTGCCCTCCGACTCGGACGATGGGTCTGAGCTGGATGCATGGTCGGTTAGCAGCGAGTCGGACAATGAACACAGTAATAGACGTACTGCCGTACAAGCTCGAGTCGCGAAACGCAAGCACGACATTGCGCGCGCCCAAGCCAAGAGGGAGCGACGTCTAGCAAAGCTCCGCCAATCCACTTCTACTGTTGCCGACCCAGCCGCAGCTTCATCTCCTACCTCTTCTACATCAGCTCGAGATCTGCGTGCTATCACGTCAGGCGAACAAGCATGGCGAAGAATCGCAGATCACATTGTGCCGCGTCACTTGCCAGGGATGCCGCCAAGACATGCATGGATGCAGACACCGGCATATCCGACCAATGCATACGGCTCTTCGCTCGGCGACGAGGAGGGTGAGGACAGCGCGGTCAAGGAGAAGAAGGATCCTTTGATGCTGGTCAACAGGAAGCTGGCAAACGCGAGATTGGTGGAAGCATCGTTGCGGAGGTTGATTCAGAACACAGATGGAGCGGCGGCGGTAGCTTACGCTTCCTCGGCCAAGACCGGAGGCGGACAGGCTAGTGGAGAGCAATCGCGTGCAGAACCAGCAACAGCACCATCTGCAACCATTCCAGCCAGCAGCACCAGTGGAGGATTTGCGGTGCCCAAGACGCCAGCTAGTAGCGGTGGAAGCGGACTGACGTTGCGATTGAAGAACAAGCTTAGTCTACCCTCTTCTGCGCTCAACTCGCCTTCGCAGCCTTCGACGCCGACTGCAAGTCGCAGAGCATCGACTGCTGCATTTGGAAGTACAAGTGCGAGTGGCGTCCCAGGGACACCGTTAGGGATCGGCATGTCGATGGGCTGGGGTGGAGAGCCGCTCATGTCGCCGCTCACGCCTGTATCGGCCAATCCAGGAGGAGGATTCATGACGCCGTATCCGCCGACACCTGGTGGAGTGTACGGGCATTACTTTGGCTCGAACCCGCAAGCTGCATCTGGTGGGCCGGGAGGGTACAGGTCAAGGTCTCAATCGATTGTCGTAGCCAATGCGGATCCGTATGCTGGTGCAATTGGTGCAGGGGATGGCAGCGCAGGTGTGGACAAGCTGGGCGTAAGGGTGCCTGGACCAGTCAACTACAAGAATGTATGGTATGCTCCAGGAAGTACTATTGCCAGCGGGGGATTGGCAGGAGGTGCAGCATCGGATCAGAGTGCAAAGTCGGCTTCGAACAGCAATCACCCACGATCGGTCAAGCGCATGCGCAAGTGGAAGGTGTAGGTACTTCTACTCATGTCACTTTATAACGCTGTGGCCTGCGACGACCCCAGTGCAATTGCCATTCAACATCACTAGAATGGTTCCGTGTGTCTTGTGTGTGTGTAATTGAATCGGGCAGATTGCCCGATACACGCAAGCAAGAATCTTGACGAAATTGCGAGAGAGAAGCACAGAGACGCTGAGCTTGAGCGCGAATTTTTGCAATTTGAATTCTCTCGAATGCTGAGCGTTGCTGAGCGTCCTTCCGTGCGTTACGAACAGTCCAAGGCAGATTTGCCTGACTGTTTCTCTGCAGTCTCATTTCGATTCTTCTCATCCGCATAATCCATCGTCACCCGCTACACTCCACCATCCTCCTCACCGTTTCTTGTAGCATCGCTTTTTCTCCTCTTCTCTGCGACAGCCGGTCTTTTCAGTCACCAACGATCCAGCTTTCACGGAACGGACTCGGTAGCATTGCATCCGCAACGAGTCGCTCCTTCTACTGTCGATTAAGCACTTGCTTTTAGCTTCGACCTTTCCGCTCACGATTTCCTAGCACCATCTTGTTTTGGAGGACGCTTCTTGTACATCACAGCAGCGCAGGCTCCACATCACACTACTTCGGACGCATCCCAAGTGGCATTTGTTTCGTCAGCCCTCATCATAATGTCGGCCACTACCGAGCTTCCAAAGACCCCCGCGGACGCCTCTAAAGCCGCTCTTGACTCTGCCGTCCATCAGACCGTCAATGGCTCTGCTGACGCCGCCACTGCTTCTTCTCACGACGCTGCCACCACTTCCAACAACGATGCAGCCAACGCCTCTGAATATCGCACTGTCTTCCAAGACGCCAACAACTTCAATGTCAAGCACCCACTTTACAACTCCTGGACTCTCTGGTTCGACAACCCATCCCAAAAAGGCATGGCTTCCGCCCGTGGCACCAAAGAGTCCTGGGGTGATGACATGAACAAGGTCGTCGATTTTGACAGCGTTGAAGAATTCTGGGGTCTTTACAACAACATTGTTCCTCCCTCCGAACTTCCACAAAAAGCCAACTACTACTTGTTCAAGCAAGGCATCAAACCTGCTTGGGAAGACCCGGCCAACACAAACGGTGGTAAATGGAGCATTCAATTGCCTCGTGACAAGACCAGGGCAGCAATCGACAGGTTGTGGTTGTACACCATGTTGGCTGCAATTGGTGAGACTTTGGAAGCTCCTTTCCCCAACGGTGTTCCCCCGCCGAGTGGTAGCGCAGAGGACGAGTTGGTCACAGGTGTCATCATGTCGGCTCGAGCCAACTTTTACCGTATCGCAATCTGGACAAGAAAGGCAGAAGATACCGAGGAATTGGCAGCAAAGTTGTTGGATATCGGAAAACAGTTCAAAGTCAACGTATTGGGTTACGATATCGATGCAAAGATCGGAGCTGGTTTGACGAGTGACGTCGAGTTCCAGAGTCACAAGGAGAGTGAAAAGAAGAAGGGCAAGAAGACTGTTGTCTAAGCTTTCCTTGCTATGAAATCTTGCACCTCGTCGATTCGGGGTCAAAAAAGTTGCAAGCGGTCTCACGCAGGTATAGGACCCTTTGCTGTTATAGCTAATCAGTTATCATCGTCCTTCGCTTTGTAAATATGTCAACTTTGAATCCATTCAGCTTACCGTCACAGCCAAATTGAGGGATGTGCACTGGTTCGCCTAGTGAACAGATCTCATCGTTGACGGCGCTGTAGCGGTATGAGTTCATGGCTTTCCGCTGAGCGTGAATGAAGACTGAGCCTAGTTGGACGAGACTGTGCACAGTCTTCGCACAGTGCATTGTCTTCCGTATCAGACGTATGCTACAACACAGTGATCTGCTCGGTTCAATTCAGATGGCTGGTTTCAGGTCATTTTGTCATTTCGGGTGAAGATGAGGATGTGCTAGGGTTAAGCGATGGAATGAGCTGGCTGGAGGCAAGGTCAAGAGCAAGCCAAGGAAACTTGATCTGACCTCTTAATGTGCATGTGGGGTCGCACATGAGTACAGAAGCGAGAGCCTGAAGAGATGACATCGGGCGAGGGTCGTGCATGCGGACGTTGTCGTGGTATGGAAGGGGGGGGGGCGTTCAGATGTATTGCGAGATCCATCGGAAACCCTCACCGTAACCCTGTCGCATAACTACGGAGCACATGAAAATCTCGATGGGCCTGATGTCCTTGAGCGGCACCTTGCCCTTACCAGTGGTCTGATAGAGCCCGACAGCCTGACGGAGCTCCTCCTCAGAAACGGCACCAGGAGCGTCGATCTTGTTTCCGAGAATCAAGAAGGGTACGTTTGAGAGCTCCTCGATGGAAAGCAAGGCGTCAAGCTCTGCGCGGGCCTCGGCAAATCGCTCGTGGTCTTGAGTGTCGACCAGGAAGATGACGCCATCAACCTCGGGGAAATAGTCCTTCCAAAGACGACGTGCCTGTTGGTGTCCGCCGAGATCGTATGTGGTGAATTTGACCTGACCGATGGCGAGCTCTTCGGAAGCTGTGTTGGACAAGACGTGCAATTGAGTGAGGCGAGGTTATGAGCAAGTGTCGAGTACGAAAGAGGCAAGAGTTGGATCAGAGGCGAGGGCGAGTGTGTAGACGAGGTGATGCGAGTAGGACGATTTTGAGCAGGACAAAGAATGCGAGATATGGTCAGCTTGGACGTCAAACAGCAGTAAGAAGTATGAGGATCTAGAGAACATACTTGGGTGAAGAGTGGGCTGCAATGTGGCGAGACGGTCGTTCTTGAGCATGTGGAGAAGAGTCTGTTGCGAAAAGCGAGGTGACACAAAGGTTTTGACAATGTACAATGGTGATTGTCAGCGAGCTTTCATCTGGAGGCAGATGCGCTAGGATGTTGGAGAAATACATACGGTCTTACCGGCGTTGTCGAGACCAAGGAAAAGAATCTTTGCGTTCTTGTGGGCCAGACCTGTTGCCAGTAGCCAAAAGAATAGAGCAATGGGGTATTAAAAATCAGCGAGGTCGTCTCCAAGTTGATGTCGCGCTACGCCCGTCCACCCCAGCTTGGACTTGTCTAACAGAAGCTGCAGTCTGAGACATGAGCAAACGCAAAGACGAGGTGAGAGGCGTAGCATGGCCTTCGTGGTCGGGTCGATGGGGTTCGCCGATACGTACCAAGCTGGGCGAGCATGTCCTGCGGTCGCGAAGTGGTCGAATGCGGAGCGGCAGCGATGCGAAGAAAGACGAAAGTGCAAAGAGGGTCGAACGTTGTTGTAATCAGCGACTGCTATCCAGAATGCGTATGGTGCGGGTTTGCTCGAGATGCATCACAGCCCCATGCGGCGGCAATCGACACCGTAGCTTGGTCCATGCGGCATGAGTCGAATCGAGCAGGCTGTCTCCGGTGACAGCGTGTGCGTTCCCGAAGTTGCTGATACCTACCCAGAACCAGTTGATGATGAACATGATGCCTGTGTGGGGTTGGTCGAAGACGAGGATGCCGGCAAATGTGAGATGGAGAAGTCGAAGCGATGAAGCTGATCCAATGCCAAGTCGTGAGTAGTGAAAGATGCGGCGATTAGGTGATGATGATGTCGATGATGACCAGCTGGTTCAAAGTGAAAGTAGACGACGCTGAGCGTGAATTTGACGCACAATTTCCAAAACGCCAGCCTGCGAAACAAGTGATTCTGCAGCGTGGCAAGTGCGTATGCTTCAGCGTGGCAATTGCGTATGCTTGAATTCAAGCATCGTATCGATGTACTGATAGCCACCTCTCTCTCAGAGGGGCTGCTGGAATATCTTGGAAATTAAGCAATTATTTACTGTAGCCAGATGAAGCGCCCTGGAAGCGCGTGTGGAAGGGTTCGTGCGCTGTTCTTCGCGATTTCAGTCTTGCACAGAAAGCGACACTCAAAGCCGCGGACGGATGTTCCGATTTCACATCTTGATCGCACGCGCTCAATTTCACACGCACACACTCACTGACAAACACAATCGGTTCACTGCTTTAATCGGGTCATCACTTGCCGATCCGCTTTCTCACCATTCCACATCAAGGTAGAGAGATCCGGTGAGCTGAGTCTTGGTCTTGATCTCATGCTTTTTCGTAATGCTAGCTAGTAACTTGGTATGTCACTGCTTCGTGTCGCATGTGAATATTGAATGGCATTGAGTGATCACTTTTGCTTCGTGAGGAAGTCCCATATCGCTGCACATGTCTGGTCCACTAGCTGTGTCATCTCCCTTGAGAAGGACGACTGGTTATCCTTTCCTTGCCCTTGGTCTTCCTTCATCTGTGTCGGATCTGCATCGAGCACATGCAAACCTTCGACCGGTCCACCAGGTCTCTCTTTCTCGCCATCCTCTGCCCGAAGCGGTTGGCCCTTCTCGACGTCCTCATTGCTAAACACTCCCTTGTGTGCCAACTTATATGCCGGCCAGACAATGTTGTCAAAGTATCCTTCCGGATCCTTCCATACGGTTCCCTCAGCTGTTGCATAACCGAAGCGCTGCTCTCGTCTTTCCTTGAGTACTGCCCTTGGTGTGCGCAGGAACACTTTGACGTCCATCGTTGAGCGCACTTCTGGGTCATAGTACAGAAGAAAGCCGTCTGCTAGCATCACACGTACACCTTCCGATCCTGTTTGGCTGCTGGTTGATGCAAGAGAGGAAAACTTTGCCTTCCATGCCGAAGAGACCTCGTCAGAGATGGGACAATCGGGTTGAGAGTTCAGGTGATCGTGGGATGAGAACTCGGGAGGAAAGGAGCCAGTGGATTTGATGTGCTCTATGGCGCGATACATTCGCTTGTAGTCAATCTGAAATGTGGGTCATAAAATTGGACGAGGAGATCGCAACGTCAGCGAGCGATTCAATTGCATAGCCTTAAGAACACGACAATACGGTCACCTACAGCAGTTGGAGGATGATCCCAGTCCGTGACACCGTACTCTTCGTTGACTGGCAGAGTCGCTTCCGGTGGAGCAAAGTCATCCTGATGCAGAATGAATGCCTCTGTAATGCCACTTCGGCTACCCTTTTGCGATGGATTCAGAATCTGTAGGAGATGCTTGGCCAACGTCGTCTTGCCCGAGCACGTGGCGCCGCCAACGCCTACGACGACGATGCGTGAACTGGACCTCGTGTTGACGTCGGCCATGCTGCGGTACGAGCTGATGCTTCGAGCTGCGATGTGCCGACGAGGCCAAATTGCAGATCTACTGAGAATCCGTGCAAGATTGAACGAGCGAGATTGCAAGAACAACATGTTGTTGACATGTGGACGCTGTCACTTGCCGAGATTAGATTGTGGAAAGGATCGCAATCGGCATCAACCCACAGAGTTGTCCCGATTCGCTTATTCTGGCTGCGGTGCAAAAATTCCGAGGAGCAAAGAAAAAGAGAAGCAGCGGGACAAGCGATGCAAAAAAGCTTTCTCAAGGTACCCGTCCTCTTATCCAACTACCACATCAACGGCTCAGGGTCCGTCTCTGCTCCCGGCTGTTCTCACAGGGCCGCAGAAGTCAACCCTATAACGCTCACAAGGTAAGCTTCTTATCATCTCGAACCAGCAGCACACCGCAGTAGACCGCTCCGTTGCGACCGTCGATGGCGACGCCCAAGTTCGTCTCGAATCCACAGGATTATACCAACAAAACAATAGCATAGTTCAAATCTAGAGTCCTTGCAGGCTCAATGCGAACACCTATTCCATCTAAACGTCTTTCGCTCCTATATGATGGATCGCGAGGCCATAGCACCTTTGCGCCTCTGGCACTCGTGCTGCCCTCATCGACGTCGCAAGGCTGTCTAACGGCGCAGAACTCGTTCTTGATTGCTGCTGCGTTGCACGTGCTCAGCGTGACAATGAAGAACAAGGACGACCGTACTGACTCTGACTTTGTCTCTGTCGTGTTTTGCAGATCCTTTGCTTTTTCGCTTTCAATGATGTATTTGTACCAATTCCCAATCTATTGATGGACCCACCCATGTTTGCCTCTTTTGGTTTGTTCGTGTTGAGACCATGTATAAGAGCTTCTTGCTGTGATCCTCTGAGTCTGAATGCCTGACAGCGATATCAGCTTCTGACCCTCAGTTCCGATGTGATTGCGAAGGGTGAACGTCCAGAGAGATTCGATGAGCCTTGACCTAACATGTGCAAACTTGAGAGCTTTCAGAGAGAAACGGGCACGCACGGTGCTCTTCCAGCTGGCACAACGTCATTTCTGTGAAAGGGCTCAAGAGTGGAAGATCTGAATGCTTCTCAACGAGTCCACTTGTCAGGGTCCTCATCGTTGCTTCGTCTACGCTCTCTCTCTCTCTCTCTCTCTCTCTCTCTCTCTCTCTCCCCATACTTCGAGTCCAGCTCTACATAACTTCGTTGCCGCAATCGAAGTCACCATGTTCTTTTCGAGGAGCAAAGATGAGCCTGTCGCGGCGGCGGGGTCAAGCACATCAACGTCATTACCATCACCATTGGCATCCACATCGACACCAGCACCCTCTTCGACCTCGCCAACTTTGGCGCCCGCGACG
Source organism: Ustilago cynodontis (assembly GCA_928865425.1). Taxonomy (NCBI): domain Eukaryota; kingdom Fungi; phylum Basidiomycota; class Ustilaginomycetes; order Ustilaginales; family Ustilaginaceae; genus Ustilago; species Ustilago cynodontis. The sequence goes on along the minus strand of CAKMXY010000024.1, from coordinate 70,258 downwards.
GGCTATAACGAGGGCGAGTGGCAAGCAAAAGGTGCCGCTGGCCTCGGTGCCATCTCGTCCATGTCACCGGAATGCACACCCCTCAAGCATAGGTACGACTCGTGCTTTAACCTGTGGTTCAAGGACTACTTGGCGATCGGCGATGACCAGATTCGAGAGCAGCAGCGACAGAGCGAAGCTTTTTCTAGCGGTGCGGCATCACCAACATCAGAGCCTTCCACTAGCAAGAAGAAGAAGAAATCTGGCTGGTTTTCGGACTCCTCTTCAACTTCTTCTGCGTCCACCAGTGCGACCTCAATAGGGGACTCGGATACCGAGACAAGGAAACGGGAGATCATGGCGCGTTACGATCGGGATTGTGGAAAGCTGTTCAAGGACTATCAAGCTTGTGTCAAGGTAAGTCGAAGTTGAGCGGAGAAAGCGAGCACGACTTTGACTGGCGAGAATGCTGACCCGACGCAATCCGATTCTGTTCGATCCTCGACTCTGACTTCTGCTCTTGTAGAAAGCTGTTACAGAACGTGGGCTGGACGACCTCATTCGGCAAGCCCGCAAAGAGAATCCGTTCCCTTTCGACCATCAACGTCAATCGGACCCGCGCGCAAACAACCCGCCGTTCCCCTTCCCTGCTGCCAGAGACTGACAAGCTGTGCTTCCTCTTTGCGGCGAATACATACATGCCAGCACTGCTTCTGGAACTGACCATTGTGAATATGAGGAGATTCGTCTCTGAAGGGTGTGAGCCTCTACTGTTGGCGTGAGAAAGTTGTCGGGCCCTTTCCGAAGCTGCTTTAGAGGTCTCAATTCAGGTGTCAACTATCAGCATGAGCGAAAAGTCTCGGCGCGCTACTCTTGCTGCTTTCTGTCCTGCTCGAATCCGAACGTCGGCTGTCTCCATAGCGAAGGCCTCTTGATCTGGCGGACCGGCCAGATCCACAATACATGTGGTATATCGGACACTAAGTCACGACAAATTGCACAGAAATCAAGGTCACGAAAAGGTTGAACGAGAAAGCATGAAGAGGGGCACTGACAAGGAAAGCCTAAATCCTCTCTCACACAGAGAAAAAAGAGTCGCTCAGCTCCACATGAATCTCGGCGGCTGTTCCGACTTCAGACGAACCCTGATGCCAAGTGTTGAAGGGACTGAGCTCTCCCTTGCGCACATCATATTGATTTCGGCGCCGACCCGACATCACCTGACATCACATTTGTCACCTCGATCGATCGATATCGGATGACCCATCGCAGCAAGGGTAGGCTTTAGTGGCGTTCTCGTGGTACAGCCGACCCTTCATCGGCTTGTGGGCTTTCGGTCGACACCAGCATCGATCTTTAGCATCGAGCTCATGCAATCGAGCACGACACTCTCAGCATCATAGCAATGTCCGCTCAATCAGAGTTGGAACAGGAGATTAGGGCGGCTCCCTCGCTACGACGCACAGCAATCAATGCTTCATCCTCGTCTGCCACAACATCATCAGCAGCCATACCAGCCACACCATTCCATTCATCACATACAGAGATGCAGAACGCACTGCCGAGCTACTCGGAAGCCAATGAGAACGCCGCTCCATCAGGATTAGTGCCAGGCCCATCATCGCAAAATCTCTCATCGCGCAGCGTCGCTCCCGGCTCTGATAGCTTCTTCGATATCGCACCGCGGCACGACTCTACTTCCTTCCAGGTCGGATACCTCGGTCTCAAGGGATTTCAGGCCTGGCTCAAAGGCGATGTCCTCGTCAAGCTCGACACCGAGACCAAGAGCAAAGGCAGATATACCCGCTGTCTCGTTCACCTTCAAGCCGAGGAGCAGGCATCAAGCCCTCAATTCACCACTTCGGCTAGCTCCAAAGATCAAGATGCAGCCGGCAAGTCGTCGTCACAGTACGACGTAGTAGAGCTTTTCTCGCACACACTTGTCTTGTGGGATGCCGAAAAGGAATCGACCTCATCCAGCGCCAGTCTTCCCACAGTTCCGTCAACCATGCCCTTCTCCTTCCCACTCACTCAGGATCTGCCTCACTGCGTCCATCTCCGCGACAGCTCGCTCACATACACCATTACAGCTCAACTCTTCAGTGAAGACGCCGGCAAGCTGCCTCATGCCATCAAAACGGTGCCTGTACATCCTGTGCGTTACACTCGACCAGGTCCCTTGAACGAAGTCGAGCTCGACGATATTGACGGCGCCGCCCTCCCTAACCAAGAGTACACGCTACAGCCTCACAACTGGGTTGAACGGGCGCCTACGCTGGTCTATGCACATATCAATCGCACCATCTTTCGACGTGCTGAACCCATCGAAATCCGTGTACGCATTCCTCCACCAGATCCCACAAGTATATCCGAGAAAGGTCTGAAACTGCGCGCTGTCGAGGCAGATCTTGTGCGAATCATACATGTCAAGCGGTCACATGGAGCCAGCGCCCACTCTCAAGCACGTGAACAACAACAACAAGTGTCAAGCGCGAAGGATCCTCACGCCCATGAAGCGTTGCTAGCACACAGCGGCAAGCTTTGTCGCTTCCACTCACAGCGTCCTGTACTTCTTCGTCTCACCTTGCATCCACCTTTTGATCGAGCTAACATGCCACATCCTCATCCCGACCATGATGCACTTGCTTCGGGTCCCGTCTTCGGTCGAGGTGGAGGCGGCGGCTGCGAGAGCATCAGTCAAGAAACACTTATGCACAAGGTCAGCTTCGAAGTGCGCATCAAGGTAGGCATCCAGGGCGGCCGGGGCGAGCGCAGAGACATCATCTTGAAGCGTTCGGTCAAGATACTACCTGGTGCAGCGGGCGCACTCGAAGATTCCAATGCTGGACGGATGCCTGACTGGTCCGCGCTGTCCGAGAAGGAAAGGTTGAAGAGGTCAGAAAAGGCGCGTATGCTTGCAGAAGATGACAATGCGGGCGCATCCGGCTCGCACACTCAGGGAGAGGCCACAAATGACCTGCTCGACTTTGGTATGGACGACGAGTACGATGGCTACGAAGACATAGGTCGCAGTCTGACCGAGTTGATCGATGCAGCTGATGGCTCTGCCGCAACTGGAAGCAGTTCGGAGGTTACAGACCATGCTGAACGGCTTGAGCAGCTGCGGCAATTTCTGGAAGGTTCGGATCCTTCTGCTCACGATGACGGGCCACCACCCTCGCTGCTCGAGAGCCGGCACGATCTTCAAGTTGAGGTCGAGGTGGAAGGCGTAGGGCTGGCTATGCCGCGACAAGCACATCGTCACCCTGCTGATACCTGTCCGGATATGAGTGCTCTCCACGACGATTCCTTCCCGCCTCCGCCTCCCATCGATGAGGGTCACGCCGGCGCCGCCGAGGCGGGATCATCGTCTTACGCAATGCCGCCGATACACCCGGGCGATACGACCCACTTGACATCTGATCACGACGATGACCCTCCACCGCCAGCGTCCCCACTCGTCAGCCGGTCATCGGCGTCCACACGCGATCGGATGGAAGAACACAGCAGAGACCCCACCGCTCAGGCTTTGCACATGCCTGGCGGATTCACCGAACTCGATGTTCGAAGCCCACCTCAGCTCGAGGAGAGCGACGACTATTCTCGCCCACCCCCGCATGTTACTGTTCGGGACTATCCAGCATATCTGAATCTGCCCACGACTCCTTCTTCCTCGCCGAACACGATGCAGCACGAACACGACGAAGAAGAAGAAGAAGCACATCCGTCCTATGAGGCCGCTGTCTCAGGTGATGCAGCACACAGCAGCGCAGCACAAGGTCGACACGAGCCACCTCCCTATGCAGACGGTTCAGCAGTGCCTTCGTTCGACCAGGTTGTTCGACGCACGAGAGCACCTCGAAGCGTGATGCAACCAAGAGGAGGAGCTCGCGATCCGCCGCCACCCCTTACTATGGGGGCGCACGATCCTTCAAGCGTTCAGAGCATCGACCATCGCCCACCGGCGTACGGCACTTCGCCTCATCCACCTTCTTACGATGCATAGTCCACGTTCACATTTGTTCGACTAGCAGTTTCCGCCGTATGATACCCCTTTCACATCATGCTTCAACAGCAATGCCACAATGTCGCTGCTTGCACGCATCTATCTCAGACTGTGATCAGACTTGACCGGGAGAGCTTTCATACACCAAGAATGCGATCGATTGCAAACGACTTGACTACACTGTGAGGGTTTAGCGTCCTTGCGTATGCCGAGACTGATCTGATCTGCTCAAGTACGCGACTTGCCGTCAGGCTGACCCTTGAATCCACCTTCGTGACTACCACCGTTGTACAGCGGCTTTCTCTTACCTTCGTCCGGGTTGAACTGGGCAGATCTGGCGTTCATACCCCAAGTCTTCTGACTCCTGTCCTCGGGGTGGATAGCATCGGCACCAGCACCTGGTTGATTAGCGGCATCAGCCATGGCTTTCACGTCTGGGTGTGGTTCAGCTGCTTTTGTGCTGGCATTTGCTACTGTTGAGCTTGAAGTCGATCCTTCGGAGGGAGCAGGCATTTCGGAAGGAGGGCGAGAGTCGATAGGGGCGTTTTCGGTGGTGTAACCTGGGTGCTCGTTCAGACTGCCCTTGGGAGTTGTGGCGGGTGTGGAACGGTTGGTTTGGGTAGGTTCCTGGACAAAAGAGCGAGCGGAGGTGGAGAAGGACTTCTTGTCGCCGCCAAAGACGGATTTAGCTGCGTTTTTGGCGATCTGGCCGACACGAAGATGGGTACGGGTTTCAGCGGCTTCCTCGGAGCCAGTCAAGTGCTCGCCATCTGCACGATCGCCTCGGCCACGGTGATCGGCGAAAGCACCTTCGTGGCCTTTAGGAGACTCTGCCTCGGGCTGTTGACGGTCAGCGTTGGGTTGATTGGGGTAGGGATCAGCGAAAGATTTGAGCTTCTGCTGCACTCCAGGATAATGTGGGTCATCGCCTGTTGTTGTCACACAGAACGCAAAGGAGGAAATGTCAATAAGAAGAGGTGATCGCACGTTAGGTGCTTGAAGGAGACTCACGACCATCATCGAACTTGCTCTTGTCGCCCTTGGGTGCGGCAGGTCCCTCACGCTTGAACTGAGGAGTCTGGTTGTGGAGACGAGAGGCAGTGGAGAAGGCGGCTACGCGCGAGGGGGCGGAAGATGCCTGCAGGATAGTCCTACGGAGAAGAAGTGCGTTGATGACCATATTGATGATGTTTGGGCTGTTGTTGAAGGGTGAGAAGGTAGTACTTGCGATGGTTTCCAGTGCTCACTTGAACAACGGCATGAAGAGATGCGGGGCACTCAAACACAAGTTAGGCGGCTACGGGATTGGTAATCAAGGCTTCAGACTTCCATGCCTGAGCACGGACGGTGGCGTGAACGACTTGCTGTGGCTTCTTTGCAAGACAATGAGCCAAATCTGTCAAAGAAAGAGAGCAGGCTGCAACGATGTCATGTCAAGGGTCTGTCCGAGCGCATCTTGTATGACTGTGGTGCATCGAAAGGCGCCAGACCAGCCTCTGAAAGGATCGAGTTGCAGTCTGCAATCGTGCTTTTGACAGCTCGGGCTATGTCATGACGCGTCCCGACCAACCTTCATCGGGGCCATCTGAAACCTCAGAATCAAGACCTTGATTGGTCAGCGTGACTAATACAATTTTTTGAAGCAGAAGAAGCGAAAATTTCCACAGCGTCCGTTCAGTCGCGGAAAAAGTCCAGTATTGCAGCCGCTGTCGTTGCAGAGTCAACGTTTGGAAGGACTTGCAGCAGCAACCAGTTCCCACTTCATACTCTGAGGATCACACCTCCTTTCCACCACCACCAACCTTTCTCACTCCCGCCCTTGCGCATCACTTCTTCTTAGGCCCGTGATCCCTGCTTCACACCTGGCGTGAGGTCTCTATACCAGCAACTTTCATCCACGTTCTCTTTCGTCTTTAACAACCCGCAAACATGTCGGCGCCCAACCCCAAGGCTTTCCCTCTGGCTGATGCCACCCTCACCAACCAGATCCTCGATCTCATCCAGCAGGCTTCGCACTACAAGCAGCTCAAGAAGGGTGCCAACGAGGCCACAAAGACTCTCAACCGTGGTATCTGTGAGTTCATCGTCATGGCCGCCGACGTCGAGCCCATCGAGATCGTTCTCCACCTTCCCTTGCTCTGCGAGGACAAGAACGTTCCTTACGTCTTTGTCCCCAGCAAGACTGCTCTTGGTCGTGCCTGTGGTGTCTCGCGTCCTGTTGTCTCGTGCTCCGTTACCACCAACGAGGCCAGGGAGCTTCAGAGCCAGATTCAGACCGTTAAGCTTGCTGTAAGTATCATCTCGGAAGTCGTTCTTTGTTGGCTTGTTCAGTATTGTCCTACTTTGCAGTCGCTGACCTTGCTTGCTTCTTTTCAATACAGATCGAGCGTCTTCTCATCTGAGCGCCTTGCAGCAGCGGTTGGAGTCAGTGGGCGGCCAGCTTGGACGCAACCCGTTCAGCTTCGCTCGTTTCATCATCTCCGCATTCTGTAATACTAGCATACTTTTCGCATTAAACACGCCTTTGTACATCTGAGTCATGTGTTGGTCTGCTCGAGCAAAGCACAGCCAGATCAGATTGAACCTCAGTGCAGAGGCTAATCTCTGAAAGTTGCATCGAGCTCGTCGGCTGCCGTGAGCTGCAACGCCGACAGCTTCTCAATCAACCTCTCCGCATCTCGACCAGTGTCCTCTTCAGCTTGATCCGCTGCCGGATCGAGCCCCGGGGTCTGAACGAGGCGTCGCAAATCGCGAACCACTCTACGCAACAGCTTCCTTCTCTTCCTCGTCTCCTCATTCACCTCCGCCGCTCTGTCCGTGTTCGTCGCCTGCTCTATCACTGCTACATGCTGCGCTCTGTCCAAGAAGTCGTTATTGAAGCAACCCATCATCTTTGCGACTTGAAGGCTGTAGTGCGTATTGAGACCTGGACCGAGATGGAGCTTGTGATGGAAGACAAGCCCGACGTTGTCCCTCTGCTGGACCGTGCTGACCTGAAGATGCTGACAAACAACTCCTTCTTTGCCCTCAAATCCGTCGACCAGTTCGCCGAAGTGAGTGGCGAAGAAGACGGTACTACCCTTGTCGTTGACGACCTCTTCGACGATTGCTGTGGCGATTGCACACCCTTCGTCCGGGCTGGTGCCACGACCCATCTCGTCGAGGATCACGAGCGAGCGAGGTGTGTCGACACTGAGAATGAATGCAGAGGTTCGCATCTCGGCAGCAAACGTGGAAAGGTTTTGTGTTGCATCGTCTTCGTGGGTTAGGAGGCTCAAAATGGCGTCTGGCATGGGCAGTGTCGCTCGAGTGGCTGGGACGAAGCATCCAATACAGGCGAGCACGGTGATGAGAGCGATTTGGCGGAGGAACGTACTCTTGCCAGACATATTGGGTCCAGTGACCAGGCAGACCCTCTCGCCAGGGGCGAGGTAGATGTCGTTGGGTACGAAAGGCTGCCGTCGACGAGCAACAGCGCTGGGCGGGCCTGTGGTAGGGATGTCGATACGATCAAAAATAGGATGGCGCGCGTTCCGAATGTCGAGGGTCTCACCAAAGGTAGGACGGACGTAATCATTGAATTTGGAGACATGCGCGAAGCTGACTACCATGTCCAACAAGGCAAGTGCTTCGGATACCTGCTTACCCGATTCGTTGTTACCATCCGGAAAGATGTCAGAGATGCTCCGACAAGGAATGAAGGCGAAAGTCTAGCTCACCTTGTACAACGAAGCAACCTGACCGATGATCTCTTCGATCAGCTGTTCGATGATTTGGTCTGACATTGTGCAGACCTCATTCATCGATTCGACCAGACGGGCATTAAGTTGCTTCTGAGAGGTCGGTATTAAGGCGTGAGCGGAAGTGTCCAATGCTAGATTTAGAGTGTCGTGCTGCACTCACAAGATGTATTGTCGTCATAGTGACAATTTTGCCGCTCTTTGCTCGAGTGATGTTCCTGAAGTGCTCCGGAAGCGTATTCATCTGACTTTTATCTAGCCTTGTCTGAAACTGTTGCAGAAACCAGTGTGAGCTTTTCGCTGAAGCTCTCATTCCCATTTGAGCTGATAGCACTTACTAGAAAGCCATTCGAAACAAGCTTGAGCCTGAGATCGAGTCCGGTTTCGCCTGTTTCCGTTCGCACGAAGGGTACGATAATGCTGGTACTCAGTGTCTATGATAAAGGGGGTTGAGGCAGTGGAACCGACGATGAACTCACGTTTCTCCATTTCGCAAAGACGCTCGATGTCTCTGCGAGGTTCAAGCCATATGTGAGGCATGAGGGTGGTCAGTACCAATGAAACGGATTTGGAGGCTTCACTGCCTTTCGTCAGGTAGGCCGCCGTTCGATCTCACTCCAAATTTTCCCTGTAGGTCTGCCTGGCAACGTCAAGCAAAGGGCTACGTTCGGCTCTCACCGCGTACTTTCAATCAGAAGCAAAAGAATTGGTCATCAGCGCGCCTGACATTCATGCTGAGTTCACGAAATACTCACCATCTTGGCATTCCGGGAGCTGACGCCTCCTTTCGCATGCGCGATGTCTTCGTCGATGGTCGTTTGAATGGAGTCGCTTATTTTGTCGATCTGCTCCGAGTTGAGAAACTGTGGTGTTCCGAGGCGGGCGCGGCGATCCATCAGTATCAATTCAGTACCGCATAGAGACCTAGGAAAAGCAGACTCACTGACCACACGGCCTGCAAAAGACCGCTCGATGCGTTCTGAAGAGCGGCTCGAGCTGATTCGAAGACACCGAGATACAGGTAGCTTCTAAGTTTGCCAACGTCTTCCTGTTAGCGTTTAAGACGCACAATCGCCAAACATACCTGGTCCAAGTGAGTGTAGTAGAGTTCGAAGACTCAGAATGCTGTCAATCTTGCGCTCGGTGTCGATCCTGGTCTCCTTTCCGCGCTTCGGTGGGCAAGAGAGAAGGTGAATCAGCTTATCAAGGTCGATGGACCTCTCGCGGATTGGCATCAAGCTTTGTTGAATGGCGTAGAAGCGTTCCTGCACGGTATGATCTTGACAAAATCAGCATGATGTCTCAGAAGATCGGCTCCAGTGCGTGTCAACTCACTTCGTAACGGACACACTCTGCCACCGCTTCTTGTCGCGCTGCAAGGGTCTGGATGTCTACAAAGGTCAACTAAGACGGGCTGATCAGATAGCTGCCGCAGGCATCGCAAGCTGAGTGTCTTTCTCTTACCAGTCAGTGGCTGGAGGATGTTCATCTTCAACAAGCGTCGTCCCATTGGGGAAGTGCAGTGATCCAGCAAGCCTCGAATGTCAAAATTTTTGCGCAGACAAGCTGTCAGTCTCCGCGTCGAGCTAAGCTGGCCTGTTTGTGAGTGAGGCTTACCATAGAGGCAATCCTTTGACCTCGAATCAATGAGATTGCGGACCAGCTCAAGGTCATGTGCTGTGTTGCTATTGATCAAGACGGTGCCTGTATGTCGAGCAAATTGGTCAGCTGCGATGAACGATAGATGCAGCGGAGGAGTATGTTTGGAAGGTGGCTCACCTTCGGGTACCACAAAGCGAATGCGAAGCGACTTGGGCGTGAAGATGCGACTAAAGTGCTCGGTGAAGTAGCTAGAGGTGCCATTGAGAGACGCAGGGTGCGATTGTCAGGCCAGATTGTCTACTGATGATAGCATTGCCCCGGTCAAGACTCACTCAAAGAGGGCGGCCACGGCGGAGAGCAAGTAGTATTTGTCGGCGACTGCGACTAAAATCGCTGCTCTGGTTGAAGCTTTGGCACTGAGATCGAGCGAAGTTCGATTTGTCCAGGCTGTCTGGGGCCTCGTAGTGGGCAGACGCTCAGACTGCTGGCTACGGAGGGCCTCATCATGAGAAGGCGGACGTGCAAACACATCATTGTCCGCCTTCGCTTCTTCGGTGTCGTCAACGAGAAGTCTGTCCAGATACCTTGCGCCTGGGTCATTGCCGAAGAGTTGAAAGCACGAAAGCGAAACACTAAGTCAGTCCTTTGCCCTTCGTCACAGGAATCACAGAATCAAGCCGACCGTTCTGATGGAAACGCAGCGTTATTGCAGAGGCTGAAATAGTGGCGACTTGTACTGACCTTCGTGGTAGTTCCAGTGCTTTCGAAGGTAAGGGGAAGCCTCAATACCGCACATCTCTTCGAGACACTGGATGAGCATGGACGTGCTGGTGCGCTGTGTATTCCTCGCAGCGGAATCTTCAGTCGACTCGTCCTCGTCTTCCTCCTCCTGAGTTCTTCGACGCTTGCTACTCTTGGATGTAAAGCCAGACATGGTGCCTTTCCAGTTGGACTGGCCGGATGCTGGGACTAGCAGAATGCTTGGAGGGTACATATTGATGTGGTGGATTGTACGGACGTAGGTAGGAGTGTCTGCAAACTGTGTTATGATACACATTCCTGCCGAGCATCGGAAGTCATTGAGAGACGCAGCAGAATGAAGTCGTCAAAAAGTGTCGTAGAAGCCCCTCTGTTCGTCTGGTGGTTGGACATACCTGTCTCTCTTTCAATCGAGGCGATACCTACCTCGCGCCCGGTGCCTCGATTCTCCAAGATAGCACAAACGTAGTTGCCGACAATGCCATCCGCGGTGACGAGCTTGCTGCGGTGGTAGGATGAGGCAGTGAAAGGACGAACCGGTAGCTCGTCCATCTGGGCGATGGGCAGCTCTCGCGGGCTTTGTGGATACGCTGTCATGATATGGTCCCTACTGGTCCCCTGCAGGCGCGACTCTGGTCGAGGACCAAAGTTGAATTCAAGTCCAGATTGCGAACTGTCAATCAAGTCTCTAGGATTGGGACCACCTTTTGCGAGCCAATCAATGGATTTATCGGTGTCTCTGGCGTGCGGTCTGTGAAGTAGAGTTGCATCTTGAGGCTGCGGTGTGAAGAGGCGAACGAATGATGCGTGCGAAGCTGTCGGCTGAACTTGTTGCTCTTCCTCTTGTTGCTGTGGGTTGCGGCGATGTGCAGGCACGATGCCAGGAATACGGAAGCTTGAAGCCGAAGAAGCGATAGAAGCAGCAGAGGCCGGGCGAATGTTTGGTGGTAGCTGTTGTGCTCGCCCAAGCGGAGGCCCTTGCCAGCTTGCCGCGTCATTGAACTGCATCTCTAGACGCTCGACAAGTTGGAATGTTTGCTGGCGAAGGAGGAAAGGCGAAATCATCGCTCGATTCCAGGCCTCTATATATATCTTTGAGCTTGATATCGGCACACCCGGCAACTTTCTCACGCTTGTCGCAGCAGACTCCCACACACCGGGAGAGCCGACTAGGTCGCACTCTATTCTCACGTTACCTCAGTCATTGATCGGGTGAGCCGACCATGTAAGGTTGTGTCGGTATGTGATAACAGGCAGCAAAGAGTGTGGTTGTGATTGTAACAAAGAAAGATACACAAGGAGGGTATGACGAGAATGCGGATCGTAATGCTTACACGCGGAAGACAAGCGCAACACCCTCGTCACCGGCACCAACGAGCTTCCAGCCTCGAGAGTTGGCAGTGTTGGTGTATGCGCCAATACCGCCAGTCTCGACACCTTGTGTGAATCCATCGTCCTTGCCAACAGCGAGAGCAAGAACGCCGTCGGTGAAGCCTTGTTGGGTAGCAACGCAACCACCAGTCCTTGCATCCCACGTCTTGATGGTGTGGTCAGCGGAAGATGTCGAGAAAAGAGTGGTTCCAGGGTGCAAAGCGACGCCAGTGATGGCAGCGTCGTGCATCACCTCGCAGCGCATCTTGGCCAAGGAAAGATCCCAGACGATAGCCTTGCCTTCGGTAGAAGCGGTGATGACGTGTCCAGTGCGGCTGCCAACTCCGACGTCGACAAACTGAATACCTTCGATGGACTCGCCCTCGGCGTGGCCAGTGAGGGAAGCGACGACCGAAGCAGCACCACCGTTGTCCAGCGCACCAATGTTGACGACACGAACATCACCTGCAGCGCCGCCGATGACGACCACTCGAGCATCAGGGGAGATAGCGAGCTGAGTGAGACCGCCATCGAGATGTGTCTGCACTTTGGAAACGACCTCAGCGGTCCGTGGGTCCCACACAATGAGGGTGCCATCTTCGGCACCAGTGATGAGCCTCTTGCCATCGGGAGTAAAGCTACCGCAAGAGACGGCGTCGCTGTGACCAGAAAAGACGTTCATGACGTTGCCGCTGGGGAGCTGCCACATCCAAACGGTGGCATCGGCACCACCGGCGGCGAGAACGCTTCCCTTAGGGTGCCAGTCGATCCAGACCACCTCATCGGGTCCCTCGAGACTGGTGAGAAACTCCCATGTCTTGAAGTCTTGGCTCCTCTTTCGCCAGATTCGAACCTTGCCATCCATACCACCAGTAGCAGCGAGATCACCAGCAGCGTTGAAGAGTGCCGAGGTGACACTGTCGGTATGACCGTCGAGGCGGACAACTTCGGAACCGTCCTGAGTGTTCCAGATCCATCCACCGTCATCTTCACCACCGCTGAGCGCCAACGGTGGGTTAGGGTAGGAAGGGTGAAGTGATAGCGAGAAGACCGACTTGCGGTGCGAGTAGAAAGCGGCTATCGAATTGTCGATGAACTCCTCCTGACCTGGACCAGGTTCTTGACCATCTTGCTGCTGCTGCTGTGCGCCCTCGTCGTCGCTATCATCGTCCATTGGGACGTCGCCCTCTTCATCGTGTTCTGGAACGACCTCGTCAATGTCGTCGTTAGCAAGGTCGGAGCCATAGTCGACATCGTGCTCCTCGGCGGCCTGAGGGTCTTGATGGGGTTGTGTCGAGCTCATTGTTGTTGTGGCTGAGGGGGTGTCTGCCTGTGAGTTCGTTCGTGAAGTAAGTGATGAGAAGATGGTGCGGTTCTGGCCTGACCCAAGTTGCTTTCTTAAGTATTGCGCTTGCCGTTGCGACTGAGCACAGATTCGTTTGCTACCGTACTGCTGGATGTGGCAGGCTATGCATTCGGGTTGAGAAGAAAGCAACTTTCTTTTTTTGGTCGGCGTTAGGAACTCCACACCAACAAGAAATTTCTTCTTGTTTGGCGCAGTCGACAACCGATGGTGTGCACTCTAAAGATGTAACATTGCTGAACAACGAAATTAAGCGCTGTGTGGAGGCATGGCGAATTAAACTCAGACTCAGCCACGTCTCCTTTTCACTGGTTGTGTGCTGTGCTGTGCTGTGTCGTGCCGTGCAGAAAGTCTCCTGAATCACAAGATCGGCTCTGGCTCATCAAAATGCAGGATTTGCTCGCTTGACCAAGAAGAAAAAAAGAAAAAAAAAAAGCAATAAAATCTCTCAAAGGATGCTACAGTAAGTTCGCTGCATTTGCTGCTGCATCGCGAGATCAACAACAGGACCCTGAACCCGTTCCTCTTTCCGCTTTCCTTTCTCCACTCTGTGCTCTCCTGCCATGAAACTCATTTCGTATCGAGAGCGGAGAAAGAGATAACCAACTCGAACAGGCGCGCGTGTGTGTGAGCCAACTGCGTTCAGCGACACAGTAAGTTAGTGTGAGCGTCGGACTGATACCCTTGAGAGGCACAGCAGCTACGAGCAAGTGTCTCCACACACTTTGTGAGAGCAGCTGCAATCATGTGCATGTATGCACACACACGCGCATATCACATCGGAGACCAAAGCACAGCAGAGCAGAGAGTGTAACTTGACTTGAACTGTCGATGACTAGGGGCCGACTGAGCAGCATCATCACCATCATCATCATCATCAGTGCGTCTGGACCTTGACCTCGACTTCCATCTTACAGTCAATCACCATCTGATCTCCACTTCCCCAACCCACCATTGCCAACATCTTTTTCGCTGTCAACTCAGAACAGCGATTCACCATCTACCTGTCCAACAACCACCTCAGCACAGTTGCGTCCACAACGAACGGACTGGCCTATCGTTACACTCATATCTAACACCCCAGCAACCCCGCATCCTATTGTGGATCCTTCGTAAGTCATCGACCTGAACGGACAGGCACGATCATCTTGCGGGAACAAGATCGCTCCTGAATTCTTTCCGCCGCCATCGACACTTGTCACTTTTCCACGTTTCCCTCTGCCACACCCTCCACCGCAACTGGGCGATCGCTCTGCACCTACTGATCACCCAAAGCTGGGAACGTTTACCCCTCCAATAGGAATAGGCCCTTTCTGCTGTCACGTCTATTTTGCCTAGCTTGCCGGAGCTCATTTCTGTCAGCGCAGCGCAGTTACGGGATTGTATCGACCCAGCACACTGTCCGGCTGGTATCTGAGCAGCTTGCCTTTCCACCACCAATCCCGGATCCTAGCGCCCTTCCGCCCATGTCCAGATCTTCAACCGGTCGAGATGAAGCACGCATCGGTGACTTTGTTATTGAGAATGAGATCGGCAAAGGCTCTTTCGCCGTCGTCCACAAGGGCCATCGCCTCCACACACGCGAGCCCGTAGCCATCAAGATCGTCATCCGCAAGAAGCTAACTCCCAAGCTGCTCGACAACCTCGAAGGAGAGATCGCCATCCTCAAAGCCATTCACCACCCCAACATCGTCGAGCTCAAGGACTGCCTCAAGACAGAGCAACAGATCTATCTTGTGATGGCCTTTTGTGCCTCTGGCGATCTCTCGCAGTATATCAAGAAGCGCTTCGACATCTACGAGCGTGCCGGTATGCCCGAACAAGCCTTGACACGGTCACAGAAACCCAAGTATCCGCATCCCATCGACGGCGGTCTCAACGAGACCATCGTTCGCTCCATATTGACTCAGCTCGCTGCAGCTCTCGAGTTCATGCGCGGCCGTGACATTGTCCATCGTGACATCAAGCCACAGAACCTTCTTCTACAGCCACCAGATGCCGCCTTCCTTGCGCTCGGCAACCCACGCGAGATTCCACAGATGAAGGTGGCCGACTTTGGCTTTGCTCGTCACTTGAGCGTCAACACACTCGCCGAGACTCTCTGCGGTTCGCCGCTCTACATGGCTCCTGAGATCTTGCGCTTTGAAAAGTACGATGCAAAAGCTGATCTATGGTCCGTAGGAGCTGTACTATTCGAAATGACTGTCGGCAAACCTCCGTTCAAAGCGGCAAATCATGTCGAGCTACTCAAACGTATCGAGCGAGGCGAGGATCGCATCAAGTTTCCAGATGAGCGATCAGCAGGGTCCCTAGCCCGAGAGGCGGCACGTCGACAAGAGCTTGGCGAGCCACCTTTACCCCCACCGCATCCCGTCTCGGAAGATGTCAAGACCCTCATCCGCCAGCTCCTACGTCAACGGCCCGTCAGCCGTATGAGCTTTGACGACTTCTTCAACAGCCCCGTCATCCGAGATTTCAAAGCCTTCATCCGTCCACATGCTCAAGCCGAGGCTGTCGAGCGCTATGAAGACCTACAGAAGAGCGAGCGCAGCATCATTCTCCCCTCATCAGGATTTAAGGATGCATCTCTGACGACTGTCGAAGCACCTCCACAGCAGACTAGTAGCGCCACATCCAACACTTCAACACCGGCCTCACCTCCCCAACAAACTCGGCAAGAAGAGTCAGGTCGAAGTAGACAGACAGCCAGCCCCAAGTCCACCGCAAGAGAAGTGCCAGAGCCCGTCAAACCAGCACGTGACACTGCCAAGCCAGCAAGGACAATGCCTCGCGCTTTCTCTGCCAAGTATGTCACAAGCGAGCCCCCCGGTCGGCAAGAAGAGCCGGAGAAGCGACCGACAGCAACTATGGGTCGGACTCCTTGCTCGCCGGGCATGCCAGACAAGTCTCTACTCGCCGCAGAGCGCAACCAAGAGCCACAGACGTCGGCAGGGCTCAATAATCAAGCAGCTTCAAGAGAAGGGGAAGACAGCTTCCTCGGCAAAGAATACGTCATGATTGAGAAGCGTAATGTTGAGGTGAATGCTCTAGCGGATGAACTGGCCGCATCACCCCAGAACAGGATGGCGCTCGCCTCTCGTCGGCCCTCGCGACTATCACGTCTTGGGTCAGGAGCCGTCTCCAACTCTCCTGGCGCGTCGCCGCCAACGGGAGCTTCAGCAACTTCCGGCACCAAGCCAATACGCATAGCTAGTAATACAGAAACTACATCCACAGCCTCAGCCGGAGCTTTTGCGCTGCCACCAGGAGCGAGGCCCTCTTCCGTCGGTCGTCGTACCAGCATGTCTTCCTCCGGGTCACCGTCGACTCGTCAGAGCGGTCAAGTCATCACGGCAGGCGATGCAGCTGCCAGTACACAATCCTCGCGCAGGGAAGGGACAGCAAGCTCCCAGCCCAAAGATGAAGTCAGTGTACTTGGACAGAAGCTTGCCGGCTTTGGCTTGCCTGGAGGCGCAGCAGGCGGGCCATCGAGTGCCTTGGCGAAAGCCATCAGTATGGCATCGCTGCGCCTTTTTGGCGTACCCTCGGGAGTTTCCTTGCGAGATGCTGCAGCACTTGTGAGAACTCGTGCACAGAGGCGCGGCTTCTTGCGAGCTACTGATGCCTACGATGAACTCGAGATGAAGCTGCTCAACACACTGGAAGACTTGGGACAGAAGGCCTTCGTTCTGTCCGAATTTGCCGATTCGAAGCTGGCTCACTTCTTCCCGGATGGCCCACACCAGCTATCGCAAGATCTTGACGCTTCGACCGCAACCACTGGCATTTCACCCGGCAGGACCAGCGTTCAGGGATCCGCCAGACGGGCTGGATCGATCTCATCTTCTTCATCGTCAGCGCTGGATCCTCTAGCCGCCGAAGCTGCGGCAGCAGAAGCTCTGATGCTCTACGTGCGCAGTCTCGCGTTCTTGCAACGTGCAATCGGGCTCACCAAGAAGCACATTGATTCTCGCTCTCGTCCAGGCGCGCCCGCTGTGGCGAGCGCCGAATTGAACGACGTAGTACAGTGG
The DNA here is from genome assembly GCA_928865425.1 of Ustilago cynodontis. Classification (NCBI taxonomy): domain Eukaryota; kingdom Fungi; phylum Basidiomycota; class Ustilaginomycetes; order Ustilaginales; family Ustilaginaceae; genus Ustilago; species Ustilago cynodontis. The sequence continues at coordinate 53,407 of CAKMXY010000024.1, read as the reverse complement.
CTACGAGCACGCTTCAACGAGGTTTACGACAAGGCTGACTTTGCTCGCTCTCGATGCAATGAGCTTCCCGAATCTGCTCAGCAAGTGGACAAGCTCATCTTTGATAAAGCTGTTGATGTGGCAAGAGCAGCAGCAACCGACGAGCTCGAGAACAATCGCGAGGGAAGTGGCTGGGACCCATCGCACTGTCTTTTAGCATACGAGACAGCAAGCTCGATGCTCTCGTCGTTGCTGGATCCAGGAGAGGACGCCTTGAGCTTGAGCGAGGGAAGCATTCTGATGATTGACAAGTATGTCAAGAGCATCAACAAGCGTCTAAGCACGTTGCAAGAGCAATTCGGTGGCGGAGCCGCTAGTGGCGCTGGTGAAGGAGCAGGGTTGCAAGCCGGCGCAAGTCCAGGTGGCATGGACGCAGCTGAGAGTCGAAGCAGAACGGACTCGCCGCTGTCGAATCCTCCATCTGCGGCGACCCCATCCCAGTAATGGAACGAGCTACTTTGACTTGGGAGTTCTGATCTTTGTATATCGTCTTGCATAAGATACATGGCACATTGGCAACAGAGATCATATCTTGTGGCATCGAGTGTTCAACAGGTTAAGAACAGGCCCTGACCCCGCCACCTCACCGTATGCACAACCGTAATGCATTCATTTCATCTTATTTCAAGCGTTCATCCTAATGTGTGCATAGCGGACGCAGTGATAGTGAACGGGCGTCATACGAATAGTCTTTACTGTGATCAATGCTTCGTGCGTGCGAGAATTTCATCGCTTGGTACACCTGACCAGCCACGCTTTTCGTAGTCAGCAAGGCTGGCGACCATGTCCTGAACAACGTCTCGCAGCTGGATGTATTTGAGGTCGAGAACGCGGGTTGCTTTGGAGCCGTCGAGCTCATTCTGCTTGACAGTCGAGCCCTGGCCTTGTTTGCCGACAGGCACCTGTTTCTTCCAGTCAGAAGGAACGCTGCTGTCATTGTGAATGATGTCGACCACATCTTGATAAACGAAAGGTCCGAGTGAGGTTGCAAAACGATTTCCGCCGGCGTCAGGTTGCACAAGAGCTTCGACATGAGCATACGCTACGTCGCGCACATCGACGCAGTTACCGGAAGGTGCAAGCAAGTCATCCTCCTTCTTTGAGGCGTGGAGAAGACCCCACACAAAGCCGACAGAGGTGTTGAGCTTCTCAGGGGCATTGGCCTGGTGCAGGATGGGACCAAAGACGAGAGGAGGGTTGATGGTGACAAGATCCCAGCTGGGCTTGTTCTCGTCAACAAACTGCCAGGCGGCCTTCTCTGCCATGGTCTTGGAGGCACGGTAAGCGTCCGGACCTTCCTGGTCCTTGCCGAGCTTTTCAACATTCTCGACACTGGAGATGTTCCAATCCTTCTCTGTGTATACGATGTGGCCCTTGCGGGTGGAGTCGAGGATGGCAGCGAAAGATGAGGTAATGACGACACGTTTGACGTCGCTGCCGTGCTTGTTGATGGAGGTAAGCACGTTTCGAGTTCCATTGACGGCAGGGTTGATCAGAGTGCGTCTGGGATCGCCCTCAATGTTGAAGTGGAAAGGCGAAGCGGTGTGAAGGACAGCGTCGACTCCTTTGACGGCGTCGTCGAAGGCACCTTCCTTCTCGAGATCCTCGGCAATGAAGAAGCTGAAGTTGCCGGCATACTTCTGGAAGACGTCTTGCAAATACTTGCCCTTGTAATCAGAGCGAACCGTTGCTCGAACTTTGTGTCCGCGCTCGAGAAGTTGGTAGACACACCAGATAGCGATGAAGCCGGAACCACCGGTAACGAGGACGTGAGAATTGGGCTGGATGGCTGGCATCTTTAACGATTTTTATGTTATTGTTTCGCCTGGGGCACTTTAGAGCAACGAAGTGGGATACGGGTGAGACGCAGATGGAGGCGATGATGGTCTGAAAGGAGAAGTGAACAGTCACTCTAGCTGTATTTGATCGCGACAGGCGCTGAGCAGACAATAAGTAAAACAGTGTGAGGCCGCACTAGTCACTCACTTTTCATCGCACGAAGAGCCAAATTTACCGGCGGATAGCCCAAGACCCATCTAAATACAGCTGTCTCTGCACGATTAGATCCGCTTGATTGTTTCTCGTCTGTGCGTCACAGGAAGAGCATAGCGAAGTGAATGCATTACCGAGCCGTTATAGGTCTGTGCCACCTTGGAGACGGGTAAACACGTAATTTTGACGTCAAAACTGTCGAAGCTGAATAGCAAACCCGATCTCGTGCCGGCCGAAATGGCTGCTTGCTCCGTATCAAGACACATCAAAATTTCTTTCATTATGTTCATCTGATACATCGGCAGTTGGATGAGGACATGTAAACACAGGGGTATGATTGTGTTCATGGTTGTTGTGTCTCCGAGGCTTCGCCTTGATAGAGACGACGCATTTCGGCGCCAAGATCAACTCTGCGTTTACCTTCGATGAACTCCATCGCCTCCTTGTAGGTCTGTGGCAGGACCTGGCAGTCGGTTTGGCCAAGGTCGAAGCTGAAGTGGAACTGCGATGTCGAACGATCCCGGGAACGAGCGAGTGGTTGATCAGTACATTGAGCTTACATGAAAGACCTTATCACGAGGAGATTGTCCGGAAAACTCACCGTGTTGCTCTTCTTGCGCTCGCCGGTTTCGAGATCGACGACTTCGGCAAGGACAGTGACACCTGCTATGGTGTGGGTCTGTCGGTGCTGGTCTGGCTCGGACGTGTATGCGATTTGAGAGGAGAGCTGAAGCATGGCACCGATGGGTACCGGTGCGTGGAAAGAGAGTGCGTCGAGCGAGAGGAACTGGACGTGACGGTTTACGAATGAAGCTGCAAAGACACACACCGGAATATGCAGCCTGTCAGTATCTTGCTTGCGATAGAACAAGACCGGAGTAGGAGGGATACACACCTGAGACCATCCATGCAAGCTCGTAAGCCGATCTCATAAGGAAACCACCAAAGATCTTTTGATGAACGTTACGCTGTTGCGGGTGCATGTGCATTGTTGTGCTGAGGCTGGTCTTGCGTACGGGCACTAAAGTAGGGCCGTTTGTTTGGTCGACCGGTTCCAGCTTCATCGCAGGACCGTGCAGATCGTCAGTGGCAAACATACCTGCATGGAGACCACGAATGTATTGACTATGCAGCAAGAAAGCTTCCTCCTTGCTTGGTGGCACCTTTTCCAGCGAAGAAGCCGCTTCGGTACGCTTGCGATTCTTATGGCTCTCACCCATGGCAAAGAGTGCCTTTTCCGCGTCTGTTTCGAGAAGAAGTGGAGCAATGCGTTGGCTGCGGAGAGTATGTGCGTTTCGAGCAGCCATGGTGAATCGACCGGTGAGGCAGATCTTGTTGGGCTGGCGAGGTTCGGTGAGCTGCTCGATGCTAACGAAGACCTCCATACTGGAGGAGCCGACGTAGATGACATGTCCGGAAAGGCGGTAGTTGGCATCAGCTGTCAGTGGAGCTAGAAGATCGAGACGATCGACGGAAGCAGTGACAATGTAGATGGGTGCCGAGACTTCTCCTGGACGACCTCCGAGCGCGTGCTGATACGAGATGCCACCTGCAAGACTGTCGAGATCTTCGAGCACTTTGCCCAGTCGGATGAGGCCAGAGGTTGCAATGTACTTTTCGAGCAATTCAGGGTCTTCGGTGAATGGGAGGTAGAGCTTGACGTAGCTGTCTTGCATACGTTTTGGTTTGAGCATCGACTCGGGAAGCTCTGATGCTGATGGAGGGGATGAGCTATCTGTCTGCGGTCCGGACTCAGAGTGCTGCTGCGATTGCATCTCTTTCATCCAACTTCTGCGAGGAGCAAGACGAGCTGTCAACAGACAAGTCGGAAGATGGTCCGTTGAGAAGCGGATCTGTCAGTACGATCTGCACAATGGCTCCGTCACATCATGGAGGCGTCGTAGTTACCACTCACTTGGCATGCTGAGTTTGAGCTTTTGAGGATGAGCACCTCTCACTTGCGCCATGAGCTTGTGAATCTCGCGAACAGCGTTGGTCTCTTGCAGAGGAGATGCTTGCTGTGTCAAGCTTCGCTGAAGTTGACAGTATCGTGCGAGTGATGGAGTTGGCTTAACAGCGCTGCGTCGGAGTACCCGAGCAAAAGACGACGAGCTTGAAGCCATGACTGCTACCGGAGGTTGGAACGCAAGATGTCGTCCTGAAGGTGGTTCCGTCTATTCACGGAGGGGTGTCTCGTGCCCCTTTTAGAGAGCGGGCGTTCCAGCGTGAGTTCAATCGAGTCAGAGATGGTCGCAGTCTAGCAGCAGAGCGGGCATGGAAGTATTCGGAACAGATGTCAGGTACTGAGTGGGCATGGTCGGATGAGCCGTGCTCTCAACTCGTGACAGCAATCATGCTTCTAGCGCGACCATCATCTTCGACTCTTTCCGAACAAGAAACAAGGGTTCAGGCAAGCCGTGGATTTGACATTGCCATGTGAGATCAATGATATCTACATTCCGGGATTCGGCCAATCTGCTGTGTTGACTCAGCCAGTCGAGGCGAGGCGAAAAATCAGCCAATTTCCGCACTTTTTAGGCACGTTGACTCTTGCCAAGTCTGGCTCAGCCGACACGGCTTAGCAACCCATACAGTAGCTCGACAGCTGCACCCCGCAGACTGTTCTCTTTGACTGGCCATCCATTGCAGATGCCATCTCAGAAACGTTATTGTACTGCTTCCACCATCTTGGCCACCACATCTCGCCTCCATCATCTCACGGTCGCAGCACCACCAGCACCGCATTCAGAAACGACCACCTCACTCGACTTCTCATAGTTCCGTCCGTTGGCGGACATCTATTTCTCAACCCCCGATTGCGAACGGAGCCCTTCACATCTCCCCGAGCTCGCTCCGCTGTCCTTTCCTGCATACTCGCGCTCCGCTCCTATTACTGCTCGTATGGACCTGTGAAGCTCTCTTTTTCACCTCTGGGCCGCTGTCCCGTCTTGATTCGCTCATCGTCAATACGAACACAGCGAGACACGACATCGCTGGAGCCGGTGAATCTTGCGTCATGACACCGTCCACCTTGAGGCGGAGATGGCGCGCATCAGCGTCATATCTCTTTATCTTCGGACTCCTCAGCATACTCGCCTTCACCGTATCCCCAGCCACAGCAAGTCCGACCAGTCCAGTGCTGGAATCTCGCTCTCAAACACCCTTTCTCGCGCATGATGTATCCTCAGAGTCGTACGATGCCTTTGGTCTGCAGCGAGTTAACGTCACCCTTGCAGTCATGTCCAGATGCCCTGACGCACTTGCTTGCGAAGCTGCTTTCGACAAGGTGCTTGACCGAGTCAACTCTAAGACTCGCCTTACCATGTCCTACATTGGGTCCATCGAAAACGACAAGCATTCCAAATACGGTGCCTCCTGCATGCATGGAGATCAGGAGTGTGCAGGCAACATTCAGCAGCTCTGCGTGCAGGACGCTCTCGATCCCGTCCGCGCCGGCGAAGACTTTGATCTCAGCCCAAGCGCCGCACAGAAGCGATGGTGGAACTTCCTCCAATGCCAAAACTTCGCCGGACTTTCCAAGATCGGCGACGAAGAACTCGCTCAGCGGTGCTTGCGCGTCGTCGATGGTCCGGCATGGGAAAAGGATGGCATCGCCAAGTGCGTCCACGGCAAACAAGGCCGCAAGCTTCTTCAGAACAGTATCAAAGCCTCCAAGCACTCCAATCTGACCACCTCGTGCACCATCGTATTCGAAGGCGGCAAGAAGTGTGTTCGTGACGGAGGCGCCTGGAAGAACTGCGACCTCGGCCATGAGCCTGCCGACTTCATCAACGAGATCGAACGCCTTTGGTCCAAGAAGAATCCCGGCGTCAAATCCAGCATCCACCCGATCGCAAGCAAGACCGCTTCGCAGCCTGCAAGCAGGCTAGTCAAGCGTCAATCTTCTCCATCATCCACCGACAACACTGGTTTCAACAATCCTTTTGCAGGTTCCAGCACCCCTCCCAGCGTATTCGTAAGTACCGACCGACTCCGCACCCCCTCCTCCCTCCCGTACCACCTTCGCAACGTCAAATCGCAGATCAGGCACATGATCAATGACGCAGGTGCCGAGGTGGCTCCTCGCAAGCCAGACTCGCGTCTGAAAGGCTTGAGAACGAAGTGCCTCGCGCCCTTGATCCCGGTCTATGCAGGTTTCGCGCTGCATTCTCTCCTCTCCTGAATCAATTTGTGCTTGGTCTCTGTACGATAGCTCAACCCCGCCTCTGGCCATCTCTTCCGTTTCCTTGCTTCCTTGACGTTACGTTCTGTCGCATTGTTTTCCATGCTGCTCGCCTTCACAGACGCTGATTATTGGTTAGTACATCCTTCCCCCCATCTCTTTCTGCCCCGTTCAGCAGCGCTTGCAACTCCGAAGAGGCTTCGCAGTCGCAACCCGACATGTCAAGCGCCAAAGCAGTAGCTACCAATTTTCAGGTCCTAACCTTCCCATTCCCTTCCTTGCTTTTGCCGTCACAGCCATCGCACTCTTTGTCATCGTCGTCTGCTTTGTTCTCCTGAGGATTGTCATGCGCAATCGCCGACTTCGACGTCTTGGTTTGCTACCCGACGGCCCCTTCGATCGACTCCTTGGGCCTACACGTGAGATCGAGGACACGCTGACTCCACCCAAGCTTCTTGAGGCACGCATCGCTCACGACGTCCGTCCAGCAGCCTACGATGCTGAAGCCAAAGCCAAGGGCTGGGATGCTGTAATGCCTATCTCAGCTGCTGTTCCTCCTGTGCTCTATTCCGATCTCTTTCCCAAGAACAAGAATCAAGAGAATGGCGCCGCAGCCGGTGCCTCGGATACTCAGGGCAATCCCGGTGCTCAGAGTGGCCTTTCCTATCCTCCAACATCTTCACAGAGCGGTGGTCTGGCTCGTCGACTCCACGTCCCTAGCTTCTTGCGACGCGGCGGTCATGTGCACGACGATGCAGCCGGTGGCAGCACTGATGGAGTCAGAAATGATGCCAGCGCTAACGCTGCCAATGGAGAAGCGAAACGCCCAGCTGACGACACGAGCATCCCAGCTTCCATCAACGTGACGGTTCTCATCGCCATGCCATCGCAGCGCACCGTCTTCCCTTCAGTTCAAACACAATACAGCAGCGCTACGCTCAAGTCGCAGCGATCCCTCAACTTGGATGGTGTTGCTTCTGGCAAGATCGACGAAGTCGAAGAAAGCGGCGAAGGAGCTGATTCTCGTAGTCTAAGGCGAACGGCCAGTATCAAGAGTTTCCGCACAGCAGCATCGGCTAAGAGCATCGGTGACGCACGCAGAGAAGCGTTCTTCAACAAGATGAACGAAGATGAAGGCAATGTCGCCGCAAAGGACGTCTTCGGCACTCATTTTGACGATGAGGACGAGGAGCTCCCAGAGCTCGTGTTTGGTACGGCCAGTGTGCCCATCTTCACTCGCCTGCCGCGTCACACCGCATCAGGAAGAGAGCCTTTCGCCGGTGCTGTCGAAGCGTACCAACCGCTACGATCCGAGCTGATTCGACTCGTCAAGAGCGCTCACGAGGCGCGCGAACGCAAGGCGGCCTTGGAAGCTGCAGCCAAGCAAGCCGAGAAAGATGCTGCAAAAGCCGACGAGACCACCATCGACGAGAGGTCGACCAATCAGGTTCAGCCGGCCAGTGCCGCTAACAACGGTGCGTTGACAGCTGACGACCACCGTGTCAGCGCTAGCGAGACCATCGACAGCGAGACAGCCGCCATCATTGGCTCCCCCGGTGTGGCCACCGTTCCTACAGCGCATCAGGAGGGACTCGGCAATGTTGTCAGTCGCATGATGATGCCCGAGCCCGCTATCGCTCAGCACGGAACATCTACGTCCTCGCCAGTGCCAGCATCAGCAAGGGGAGGAGATCCGCGTCGCTTCTCAGAAGAACCACGACCAAGCATCGGTGTCAACTCAATGCTGTCTCACGATGAAACTGCCACGCCTGGACCTGGTGATACAAACGTGGCACCGTACAACACATCCACGCTCACATTGGACCCTTTGCTCGGTGACAATGCCGGCACGTATAACAACTCCAACATGCGCAACACCACGCTTCCTGAGCGCACTTCCTGAGTTTTGCCACTTCCGGACGTTGCTTCTGTTCGCTTTTGTACTTGTTCCACTCCTGATAGGATTTGCATCGTTCCAATGATACCATTGCTTTTCCATTTGCACATCGATGCCGATGCTTCGTATAGTCTCTTCTCTTGCGCCGAACGCTGACAAACGACTATTTGCAAGATAACACAGGTTGCTTTGCAATAAGGCGGACAATGGCATGGTATTGGATCATGAAAAGGTATACAAACGAACGATCGTGAGCATCGTGGAATGGTATCAAAGTGAAACATAGCGGGAAAAGTGAGATTAAGTTGAGGACGGAGGCAAGGGACGGAAGCTGCGCTCAGAGACGGAGACCTTCAAGTTCCGGCATGCCGCGCAGGAAGGCTCTGCGCCCAATGCCGAGACTATCAATGTGTAGAATCGAGTAGCGTTGTTCGTTGGCCGTTGTCGAAGGTTGCGAGACTCCTTGCTCGGGTTTTGACATCTCGTTGACAACATTCTTACTTGCCGTAGGAAGAGGAGCAGTGATATTGAAGCCGTTCATAGCAGAAGGCACCGGGCGCTTGCGGCGGTAGACGGGGCGGGGAGTCGAGCTGAGACTGTTAGGATCGTATTCAGGAATGGCGTATTCCCAATCCTCTGCCCTAGATGGATCGCCAACAGTGTCTGCATTTGCAGATGTTGTGGCCGAGATTGAGCTGAAGCTAAATAGATTGGTAACCCAGTCCGATGCCTCACTGAGAATGCCACCAAATCCAGGCAAGCGCAGGCCAGAGAGATACGAGGTCAAAACAGGAGCCTCGGCCGCCTGCGACGTGGCCACTGCGACCTTGTTGCCAGCTGTTGGTTGCAATGCTGTTGAGAGGCCGAGGAACGAAAGCAAATGCTGCGGCAGGAGCGGCACATAGCCGAAAACATTCGTCACTGTATCGCTGGATCGGGTCGAAGCTTGTGACTTCTTGAGTTCATCAGCCGCAGCATTAGCATCGAGCCCCGCACTCCTGATCAAGCTTGCGCCGATCCGCGAAGAGCCGGCAAGAAACTCGATCAACACTGTCCCGCCCTGCATGTTTTTGATCCTCTCTGCACGTTGATTCTGTAATTGCAGCTTCATTTTCTTCTTTTGCGCCTCCCGAGCTTTGTCTTCGGCTGACAGGAGCTCGATCGCAGATTCGTCAGCAAATGAGCGCGGACTTGAGAGGATGGAGGAGGGATAGAAGCCGGCATCGCCGCGGGCTGCGAGATGGGTGTAGGGAGCATCAATCGGAAGTTGACCGGCGTCGAGAGCTTCGCGCCAGACACGGTCTTCGATGGAGCGGACTTCATCGGTGCGAAGGGCTGAGCGGGGGAGATGATGGCCAGGACCTGTTGGGCGGCTAGGAAGCGGGGCGAGATCATCACGGCCACTTTCTAGCGCGGCAGGAGCGACTTCTTGGACCGTATCGTTGGTAGCTTCAACAGAGTCCTCTTTGTCTGAAAGGGCTTCGAAGGCAGTCTCGGCCTTGCTAGTACGATCCGACATCTCACTAGCCTGTCTGGATTTGACGATTTGTCGAGGCTGAGCGCCTTGAGCCGCAGCGCCGGCGGTGGCAGTCGTTTTAGGGCTCGGCTTCTTCTTTCCTTTGCCCCTGGCTTTGCGCCAGATGCGAACGACAGGTCCGCCAACGGTACTGCCACTGGCATCGGACTCAATACCGTCGTCGTCATCTGAACGCATTTCACCCAGGTCTTGAAGCAATTCGGGTCGATGTCTCTCAATGTCGTTGGCAGCCTTTCCTCGGATCGAGATAAAGCTAGCCGGGAGATTGTCGTGGGTAATGCTGCGGGCATCGATCCCGAGGGCGTCCGAGTCGTAGCTCGACATAGCATCGGCGTCAGACTCGGCACTGAAGAAGGCTGCTGATGCCGTGCTGGTGCGTCGAGAAGGAGGTGCGTCCGCAGTGAGATCCATAGGCTTATTCGTAAGTCGCCGTGCTGGTTGTTTGGGAGGCAAGGGCGGCGGCGCAAAGGTGTCGGCATCCAGAACAGACCGCGGTCTCGTATGGATGATCGGATCAATGATCGCAGCAGATGTAACAGCGGTGTCGCGATATACGGAGATGGGACGATGCGTGAATGTGCTGGGTCGAGGTGTGACCACGTTCAAATCGCCTGAATCATTCTCTGGAAGTGAACGATCGTCGAGCGCCGAAAGTGGCACATTCTGTAGGCCAAGGGTGTCTCCCACTCCTTTGTCTTGCAGGATGCGAGTAGGTTCATCAAGAGGAGTCTGAACTTCTTCGTCGTCTTCAGCTTCGGCTTCAGCATCGTCACCGCTGGGTGTGGTGACCTCGTCACCGATTTGTAAGGAGACGTTTGATGGTGAGCTCAAGTTGATATCAGAGGCAAGAACACCGATGATCTGACTAGTAAGATTGTCAACAGCAACGAGGCTGTTCCTATATTCGGGGATGGCTGCGGTGCGCGGAGGATCGCGTAGAATGACTTCGAGAACGTTACTGATGGTGACCGAAGACGATCCGTCGCGGAGGTGTCTCGAGCGCACGGTGAGCTGTGAATTGCTTTGATCTGTGTCAATGTCGACGAGCTTTGTGGACGAAGACAGGACAGCATCGCTCTCCCCTGAAGATGTGAGCGCTTGCCGAGAAGGAGTATCGGATCCGTCTGTGCTTGTTGGTGTCGCTGTGGGGGAGTTGAAGCTTTCGCTACGAAGATGCACTGGCTTGGCTGGAACCTGGGGGATAGCGGGCAAGGGTCTCACAGATGTGATGGTTGCAGGAGAAGCGGAGTGGGCCAGACCATCGGCAACGGTGACCGACTCTTCTTTCTGATGACTGGGAGTCGATGCAGGCGCTGGCGGGATAGCAACAAAGGTATCTTTCCATGGATAGCCATTCTCCTCCAACCAGGGAGGCAGAGGAGGTGCAGGTGCGGGATACGACTGCAACAGGCTCTGAACGTGGAGGACGATGGGTGCAGGAGTACTAATGAGCCAGACGGTCCAGATAGCACGTCGACCGACACCGTCCTTTTCCCATCTGTATCTGTCGAAAGCGCCTTCTTCGCCAACGTCTTCGAAGAACCAGAAGCTGCCGCCATCCAAGCCTTTCAAGCCGGCGCCAAGTCCCGGATAGAGGATACGATCTGCTGCGTCGAAGCCCTTTATTTTGGATCGGGAGACGAGCTCTCCAGAGGCCGGGTCTCGCTGAAAAGAACGGAAAGGTAGTACGAATCGACGTGCAGCGCCTTGTAGCATTGCATCTTGGAATCCTACGGACAAGACGAGTGTTGCGATAGTTGGATCGAGTGGGTCAGGAACGACAAGAACGGAAAGAGGGCCGTAGACGTCTGTGAGGACGACATCTGTGGAGGAAGTACGTCCTACGCCGAGAGTGTCGCGTGGAACATGGCCGTTAATCCGTGTTGGAGGCTGCAGAGGTGGGATAGTCTTGACAAGCCGAGCGGCAGGATGGCTGAAGACGGTGATCGTTGGAAGAGACCGCGGCAGCCCCACTGGACGAGAGCGTGTCGCAGATGAGGCCATGGTAAAGCAGCTTTCGGATGGTGGTGTCAAGCTGTGATGGTGGACCTGTATTCACGAACGAAGCTGGGTATCAATGGTTGTCCGTCGAGAGCGGTAAGTTTTGCTGGTGGTCACCCTTGAAGCAGATGTCGACAACCGGTCATCGTGGATCGTGTCAGAGAATGAGAACAAGCGACCAACATGCAAGCAACGAGGATGAGCGAAAAATGCAGTGATGGGAGTAGATCAAGGAGGTGGAAGCGGGATGCCCCTAAAGTCACAGTGTGGTTGTGAATGGCTTGAAGCTGATGATCTGCAGGGTGCATGCAGGACGCAGATTTGTAGTCCGAGCGGAACACGCTGAATTCAAGGGACAGGGGCAGTAAATTCAATCCCCGGGCAACGAATACAACTTACTGGATTTCACTTTTCAACTTGGACCCTGTCTGCATAACTAAAGGGGGTATCAATGCGTGATATGCGTGATTGAAAATTTTAAATTATTAAATTTTCGAATTTGTCTGTTTTGAAAATGACCAAACTTGTCGAATCCCCGCGATTTGAAAAACAGTCAGACTTTCCAAAAAGTCCAAAAAATAGCAGGATCTTTTGAAAAGGTCAGAATTCTTTGATCGCTGCTCCGCATACCTCCACACACACGCTTACGTCAAAATTATGTAATATTGAAAAAAAGGTGAACAAAAAAGGCAACTTTGATGTGGGGGCGTGAATTACTTTTGAAAATTAACTTTTTTGAAAATTTAATAATTTAAATTTTCAATCACGCATTGATACCCCCTTAAACGCAGAATAGAAGACAGAGTGTTGTCTGTGCAGATCTCACATTTTTGGTCAAAAATCGCAAAATGTGGATTCGAGAAGGTTGTGGAAGGTGTCACGCAACATTGTGCAACCAGATGTGGAACCCCTGGACCCTGAATGCCGGCATAGCAGCAGCAGAGCCCGCAGTCGATGCTGTCGTAACAAACAAAGCGTGTTGGAATGGAACAATCAACAGCTCGAAGCATACAGAAAGATCTGGTCGTTCGATGACTGTGCGAGGCTGAAGAGACTGCCCTTGTTGCCAGTACGGAAAAGTGGAGCGCAAGACACAAAGTCGAGATTTCGGCTATCAATCCACACTTTGGCTAGACGGCTCGGAATTAAGCTGTGCAGAAGCAAGCTTTCACTTGTCTTGCTGCGGATCCTCTCCACTTGCAAGGTCCACAGCTTCCCCGCACCTCATCTCCCATCACCACATTTGTTTTGATACGCACAGTTGTCAGACTTTCCTCTTGACCACCATCACAACCAAAGATTCGTCATCGACCTCGAAGCACTCTATGTCAGCCTATGAGGGCCTCTTGAACCATCAAAATGGAGAACACCAACTCCACTTCCAACTACGACCCTCCCCCTCGCTCCAGCAATACTGAACATCAGTTTGACAATGCTCAATTAGACCAAACCCTATCCGCTTCGGAGCCAGCCCCAGCGAGCTCCACGTCAGGCACATCCTCAAATGATGCTCCGGCTTCCATTTCGCTGACTGAGCCAACTATCAGTGCAGCCTCGCAGCCATCAACTACCCAGCAGACACCACCCGCATCGCAACATACACAAGGCGCTCCCGCAACAACGTTATGGGAAAACTTTATGACTAGCTTCCGCAATGTGATTCAACGCGATTCTGCTCCATCCGCTCGCAACGCCCAGTCAGCCAACTCAGCGAACTCCGTCAACTCCACATATCGACAGAACACGCACGCTTCTGCTCCGACTGAATCACATCCATCTGATGCTTCAAACACAGCATCGACAGCTGCTCAAGACTCCAGCAGCTCAGCACCATCGCAACACCCTACCGAGTCGCTAACTGGGTCTTCTACAGAAGCTACCGCAACGCCACGCCCTCCAGTCTTCTTCCGTCTCCCTTTCAGCGGGTCAGATGGCGCTCCCGCACTTCTCGCATTCCATCCACAACCTCTGCCCCAGCAAGGCTCCCAGTCTGGATCTCAACCTCGACCCGCTGCTCCCTCTGCATCTGCGTCTTCTCCCAGTAGCGGTGCACAGCCATCTTCACAGCCCCAGCAAGGCGCCGAACAGTCCAACACGTATCCTACCGGCCCAAATCTCGCTTCAGATGGCGCCCAAGACCCGGCTGGACCACGCTCCCATCCTCACCCCGACGGACATGTTCCTGTTTCGCCCATTTTCGTGCCCTTTGGATCATCTCCGCTTCCTTTTTCTTTCCTCTACGATCAACACACCGGTTTCGCCTGGCCCATAGCTCAAGTGACTCCAGGCAGTCCCCCCGGTGGACCGTCTCCAGACGCTCCAGAATCGCAGCAGCCACGTCTTGTCGCCGGTCCGCCGTTCCGCATCATTCTCGACATTCACTTCGCTGCGCCTCCCGAGCCTGAACTTCCCGATCCTGAGAAAGCTGCGAAATTCGTCAAACAGCTCGAACGTGCTGATGCTGAATTGCGCGCTCGTATGGCCCGCCTAGGCATGGGAAGCATCGGCGGCTTTGCTGACGCTACAGGTAGCGATGATCAGGATGCCTTGCTCGGATGTGGTGTTTGTCTCGACAACTACGAGGCCGAGGACCGACCAGAGTGGATCGACGGTCCCAAGAGTCAAGATGATGCCGTGGTAGCCGTGCCTTGCTCCGGACATCACACCTTGCATGCCGGATGCTTCCGAGAGTGGCTAGCAAAACTGCCCCCTTCCCAATGGACTTGCCCCTTCTGTCGTGCAAGCCTGAGTCCTGAGGCAACTCGTCGAGCCGCACAACCGTCTCGAAGCGCAAACGGCACTACCACATCGTCTCGTGCGTCTCCAAAAGCAGCGTCGTCTTCCTCCCCTGCGGTTCCCACCACCACCCTTCGAGAAGACGTTCGAGCTCGCGAACGCCAGCGCGGATGGAGATGCGATGCTCCTGCCTGCTTCCCACGCTACCCTGTCTCATCTCGCACTGATGACGGCCACCTTGAGCTTGCAGAGACCAGCGATGGTATGACGACCGATCTCGTCAAGCTTACACCTTGTCGACACGAGGTCCATCTCGATTGCCTCTGCACCAGCATGCGCGTCGAAAACGATCTCGCAGGCACTCACGATCTGGATGCCATCCTGGGATATTCGGACGATGGCTCTGACGATGAGCAGCTCCGCCAGAATGACAGCCAAGGCGCCGAGCCATGCGACGAAGAGCGAGAAGAGCGTGATAAAGTAGGCAAGTGGGTCACCTGCCCTACCTGTCGCAAAGAATGTTGGACCGAGCTGCCTCTCCGACGCAAGCCCCAGCGTCTCGCCAACGATATCTCTGCTCAGCAGACCAGACAAAACGCATTAGAAGAAGGTTCTAGCCACGTCATTGTGAGCGAAAAACCCATGTCATCCGTGCTGGAAGTCAAGGTCGACGCCGACAGCAAGGCCGAGAATCCGGCCGCAACACAAATCGATCGCGGTCCAGTCACGGCGGAAGATATCTCTGACGTGGCTGTTGACGTCGGAGACCACGAAGAAGAAGAAGCGGTCGATGCCATGCTCTTTCGCAGCTGATTGCGGCAAACAAAGGCCCTGTGGTCCGCCGTCACAGGCTCCCGCTCGCTATCAACTCTCACCGTGTTTGTGGATAGCCTCGAAACCGACACCCGATCGTCCCATGTTCATCTCTGCATCATTCCACGGTCGACCAAGTCCGACGATCTTTGCACGCAAATGTATTCTAGTCATTTTGTATTCAAGCAAAAACATCAGCATTCGTCTTGATAGCACTTCACGTTGTAATTATATGAGACAAACGCCGACTCGTGACAAAATCGACAAGCAGAACAGTTTGTCAATATGTGGCATAATTTATATATATATATATATGCAATAATAAGCCGATCGAACAAGCAGAGGGCCAATCGTATAGTGGCTTATTATGCTGTCTTAGGGTGTTTCCGATTCTAAGTTGACAGAGGTCCCCGGTTCGATTCCGGGTTGGCCCCCGCCTTTTTGCTTTCCTTTTTGGTCCCCCCTTTTCCTCTCAGCATTTTTCTGGGGGTCAATTTGTGTCATTTTGCATTTTGATTGCATTTCTGGACGGCTTCTTTTTAGGACACACAGACACACGCCTGACAACATTTCTCCACATCCGGTCATCATCTCACACACCAGCCACCCAATCTTCCCTCTCATCCGCTTCCTGGCGGAAACGACGAAAGGCTTCGACCACCAAACACACGCGGGAACAAGGCTCGCTTGAGCGGATTGGCCCTGCAACAGACACGCAGCAGCAGGGGAAGAGCTTGAAGCATTGGCTGCTTGAAGCTGCCATCTCCCTGGTAGCTATCTAGGTATCTTCTCGGCATGTCGACAACATCTCCACAGAAGAAGAGCACGGAAGAGACGCAATACCCGACTGTATCAACGCAGCCTTTACATCTCGCGCTTCATCACCCCGAGGCTAATGACGACGATCAACAACTTGCGTCGTCTCCATCGACAAACCAATTCGACAGCACCGCCATTCATGATCGGCCTTCTCACAGCTCGAGAGCACATTCCTTTCGCTCTCGTTCGACGCACAACGATCACGACGACTTGGAAGAGGCAGACAGCGATGCAGCATCCGAGTTTGATGCTTTCATGCGCCAAGGTCGTATCGAAGTAGGTCAAGCATGGGACGACAGCAGTGACGAAGATGACAACGTCCATCCTTTGCATCAGGACCGCACGTTGCCGCTATCAGCTACTGGAGGCAGTGCTGCACGAAGAGGAAGAAGGAAAGCAAGAAGAGGACGTCCGGACTCGGTTTTACAAACGTTGCGTCCGTCTCGCGAGCATCGAAGAGCCTGGTGGAAGTTTCTCACCAATCCTAGCACTCCTGCCAGTCTATCTGCCCCACACGTCTCGGCCAACCTCTTCTCCGCCAGCTTGCATCCCGCAGTGCTGCTTTCCATGCCACACTACTTTGCTCGCACCGGTGTCTTGCTCGGAACGATTGCGCTAGTCTGTGTAGCCAGCTTGGGAGGCGTCGGTGGAGGTCTCTGGGTCGTACTGAGTCGCTATGTCAACGGAAGCTCAATCGAGGCTATCGTAGGAGCAAGTTTCGGCAGGTACACACCTTGGAAAGGCGGCCTCGGCAGAGTGATATCGGGACTTTTGCTAGCACTCTATGCAACAGGGAGCGCCATCATCGGTTACTTTGCCCTTGCCGATTTGCTCCTGCAGGTCTTCTTCAACTATGCACCTCGTGGCGTTCCTTTGCACGACCGCGCTTTTGTCACTCTCGTAGTCGGCGGCATCATCTCTGTACCGCTGGTTATCTTTCCGCTCGCCAAACGCAACATTATCCGTCTCAACACCTTCTTCTCCTTGACGTTCTATCCTATCATCGTTACTATTATTCTCGTCAAGATATACGCGAGGACCCTGCCAGTGGCAAACGCCTCGATCCTATCCACGCCTCAAGCAAATTACATGGAGAATGCTATTTCGGGTCAAACTGGCCGATGGCCAAATGCCAACCCTTTGCACCCTCCTTCGATCTGGGCCCCTATCTCACTGCTGCCGTTGATGACGCTCAGTGCATGCCCATTGCAGATATTGGCGCATCAACGCAGTCTGCGACGCATCGGCACCTCTCGCTCTAATGTCAAGGCGTTTCTTGGCGCACAAGCTGGTCAGGTCATCTTCATTGTCGTCATGGGTATTCTCTTTGGCGTCGTGGCAGGTGTCAACGGTGTCCAAGGCCGGTTGCGCAAGGAAGTGCATTCGAACCTGTTTGCATCGCTTCCGACTGACGATCATTGGGCCAATGTCGCGCGCATCCTCTTTGTGGCGATCCTGGCAACGCACCAGGCTATCTGCTTAACAACAGCACGTTCGTCATGGGGGCGGCTTCTGCGACTACTCAATCTGAACCCACTTCGCATGCGTCAACCACCAATTCGGCTTCCGGACGATGAGCCAGCAGCAACAAGTTCGCTTGCCGCTGGAACCACTGCCGAGATCTCGGCCTCAAACGCTGGAACTGGAAGTAATGCAGCTCAAGACGGATCGCAAATGGGCAAGTGGAAGCGCAGATGGGGCAAGCCGGCTCGAAACGCGTTGGCGGGTGTCTTGCTCTGGAGCATCACCGCCTCGAGCGCATATCTGTCCGGAGCAGGAGGCTTCCGAAGGAGCGAAAAGGAAGGCGAGGAAGCCAGATTTACGCGCGCTTCTGAGGTGCTGGGCCTAATGGGGGCTGGAGTCGGCTTCGTTCTGCCTGGGCTCGTGTGGATGATTCTGTTTCACATTCGACGACCACGTGCTATCTTACCGCCATTTGCGAGCGAGCTCGGCAAGACAGCGTCGGCCTACTTTTCAGGACCACTCTCACTGCTGGCGCGTAACCGCAAGTACTTGTTCGGGTCGCGAGGGGCTTCGGGTCAAGGTGTTGTGGCCGAGCAGCAGCCACTGTTGGGTGATGGAGGATACGAAAACGAAGAGACTGAAGGCCATATAGGGGATATTGCGCCCTCGCAACTTAGACCGAGGGATGGTACAGCAGACCAAACCTCGGTATCGCGCTCACATCGCTCGAGCCGGCACAGCGCTTCATTGACGCTGGATCGAGACTCTCTCTCGATTCCGAGTCATTTGACGGAGCAGAGCACCGAGGGCAGGGACGAAGCGACGACCATCTTGCTGGCTCGAAAGGAACGTCAACTTCAGCGCAGGACACGTAGCAAGCGGATCTACCAGGATGTCATTGTATTTGCAGCTGTTCTGCCGTTCGGATTTGCGCTGCTCATCCTGGGAGCTATTGAACTGCGCCGTGGCGGCTACTGATGGCTCTTTTCTTGCTTTGAGGCGTAAATTTATGCTGCGCCTCAACGTTCCACGCAATGCACTGTCGACGCTATGCCACGGCTCAGCTTTGTGAAAACACTACGCAAAGTTTGTGCTGGTTTCGGGGCCCGATGTTTGTATACGTCTAGTAACGTTAATGCACTTGTTTCCTGCCGGCGGAAGCTTCGCAAGCCTGATGAGTTGTTGATGAGGAGTCGATGAGAAGCTGAGCTTACCGAAATCCGTTCGTTCAAGGCTGCATCTCAAAGCTGCACAAAGTCCGTGCCTCTCATCGGAGCTGTGACCAGGCAGAGGATGGCGTCAGAGGTTCCGAGATGATGGAACCAAAGTCCGTGCCGTCTGCAGCGACACTTTTCACAAAATAATCGCGAGGCCCGCGGAAATTCCGAGCAGATAATGCCGCGGCTCCATGCAATCCTTGCTATCGGAAGACTCAAAGCGGCCACTGATCTAGACAAGTTTGCTAGCGCTCGATGGCGTGTTGCTGCTGCTGCCGCTTGCACTAAGCTGGAGCAGAATCGCATTCGGCCGCACACATGCAGATGATCGTGAGCCTGATATTCAGTAGATCAACCTGATCCAAATATGTTTCAGTAGCTGACCATCTCGTGGCCTGGATCGTGGACTCTAAGCTGCGAACATTGCTGAGGTTTGTGCTTACCGGAAATCGCAGCTAACCATACTTGTGATCGAAGACCCAGTGCTCTCGAATACTGAGAAGTGTGCAGAGGTGGAAGCAAGACGTGTACGAAGATTGCGTTCATTCGAAGAGACTCCGTGGCAAACGGAGACGTCGTTGATAGCAGTTGGAGGATTGACTCGATACTCGATCGACTTTGCAGCCGGGAAACAGATTGCGGACGCAAGATGTTGCGGAGTTGCAAAGGTGCAACGCCGGTCGAGCGGTTAAAGAGGAACGATAACGTGGACACTGTAAGTTGGTGGACTGGCTGAGTGAATCGACGTGCGACTTTCCGCGGGAACCTTTTCCCCCTTTGAACAGGAGAAGGCGCTGTTCCCCGAACCTCCGGAATGTCTTTGCAGTAAAACCTGCTTTCAATCGCTTTTCTTCCAAACCGTCTCTGCGGAAACACCGCGCATCCTAAGTGCAAATTCTGTGGATTGTGCAAGAGCCGTCCGCTGATGAACAGATTCGTCTCATGTTTCTGAACTTTTGCTTATGCTGAGGCTGCGCTGTTCTTGTCCAAACAGGCAACTGAGAAGTCGCCAGCTCTTCACCCTTTCTCGTTTCAGGGCTCGGCTACTTTTGTTTGAGCTTCTTTGAACTTCGTACCAGGTGCAGTTAACGCCCTTTGGTGCTTCGCATGTGTACTTGACATGAACTCATTTCGTCACCCAAGACCCTGTCCTGTCCAAGTCGTATAAAGATAGCGACTAAAGTCCTACTCTGAGAAACGTCTCCCCACCCTCTCCACCAACCATCATCACCGCAAGGAGCTTCTCGGTGCCTCTTTCTCCCGTCCATATCGTCCGCATCGTTGCACAGTCAGGACGTGCAATCATCCGACAATCATCCATGTCGCGCGTACAACGCTCAAACTCGAACAGCTCGGCGGACGCCAGCTCTACAGCACACCACACTCCGGCAAACGCTTTCAACGATAAAGAGATGACCGACGAGTCATCAGCTGCAGCTACACCCGCACGCCAGCCGCCGCAGCTGGGTCAGGAATCCTTCTGGTCTCCTCGGCTTCGAGCAGAGCGCGGCGCGTACCTCAAAGCCATGGGTTTCACCACCTTGTTCATCATGGTCGCTATTTGGTCCATCATTGCAATTTACTGGGGCTCGGTCTGGAAGGAGATCGATCTCTCACCCAATCTCGACGCATGGATTGTTAACCGTGACTCCGGTGCCGTCCGCTCTGCCGTTCAAGAAGCTTTGCTCGCCGCCAACAACGGGCCCAAGCCACACAGCGCCTGGACTGTCATCGACCCATCTCGCTTCCCTACTCAAGCCGAGCTCGACTACGAGGTCACCAATACTCTGTCCACCTGGATGGTCGTCGAGGTTGCAGAGGACGCTACTGCCAAGCTTGAGCAGGCTCGTGCCAATGGCGATGCATCTTGGGATCCAAGGTCACTCATCTCAGTCTCCTACGCCACTTCACGCAACTTCCAGGTAGTACCTTCGATGGTGCTGGCTCCAGCCACCACAACGCTCAACAAAGCTCTCGCACAACTCAGTGCACAGCTCGCAAGGCAATATCTCTCGAGCATCGCAGGCAACGCGACTGCCATCAACAATCTTGCCAATGCTCCGCAAACCATTGCAACGCCTGTCGTCCTCAACATTCGGGACTTGCGACCTTACGATGTTCCCGTTGCTATTGCTGTGCTGGTGGTCGGCCTCATCTACATCGTCATTCTTGCTTTCAACGCAACGATGGCCAACTTTGGCGCTCGTCAGGGCCTTCAGCCATTCTTGAATTACCGTTCGTTGGTAGCTCTCCGCATCGTTGCTCCTCTCTTCTGGTACTTTTTCATGTCGCTCATGATCTCGCTGCTCAACATTCCCTTCAAGGTACCCTTTGGCCGTACCTTCAGCTACGGCGGTGGCTTCATGACGTGGTGGGCCGTCACATTTGTGGGGATGTGCGTGCTCGGCTTTGTCACCGAGTGCGCCATCTCGCTCGTGGGTCCCAAATTCATTGGTTTTGCTCTGGTTTTCTGGATCATCATCAACGTCTCGGTCGCGAACCTTCCGATCGAGCTTTCTCCGTCCTTCTACCAGTATGGATATGCCATGCCATTCTACAGCATCCGACAGGTCTACAACAAGGTCATCTTTGACGTTGGTCAGCGTGTCGAGATCCTCAAGTGGTTCGGTATCCTTTGGGCATGGCTCGCTGTCATCCTACTTACCTTCCCTGTCTGGATTCGTCTGGAACAGAGGTCAGCGCTTAAGGCTCGTCAGGCTCAGCAGAATGCCAGGCCAGCCGCTTCATCTTGAGCTTGGCTGCATCTGTTCAGTGCCTCGTCCCTCCATTTCTTTCGATTATACCTCTGGGAAATAGGCGCTTCTTGAGCAGCCCTGCACCGAATGTACATCACTTTCATCGCATATGTCCCAATTACAATAGACAATGATCCTACTCTATTTAAATTTGTGTCTCTGCTTGAATCGGACTGTCCGACGCTGTTCAGCTCGAGTGCACACCTGCGGACAGATGGCTGCGGTTCTGATTCTTGTCCTGTCGGAACGCATCCGAAGTCTTGACGACCTTGTACAGTCGGATGTACCGCACACAGTGTCATCAACTTCGCACCGTGTTCTGCTTCGTTTTGTCGGACGGGCCTTCCGAGCCGGCAGTGGCCACCTGTCACGGGTTTGCCGAACACAGTCGTCTTGTATCATCACATCGTTGCAACGAGTCACAGACTTGCGTGAGAATCAGAAGCTTCGCAGCCGGTCAGAGAGGTGCTTGTGCCGCGCTTTTCACAAGATCGACTGCGGGATTGCCTTTGTTGAAGTCATCCTGACGCTGTGCCGCTGTCATGTCAGTCGAGCTATCTACAGTCTGTCGCATTGCCACCGCTCGACGACGCTGGGTATAAGTAGTGGTCGCATCTCGGCCCCAATACCAGACTCGCCCTGACAGTACTGTCGAACTTGCGATCCCCCCCCCCCCCCTTTTCCCGCATCGACGCACAGATCCAACGGTCCGGTCGGTCACTAGATTGACACCATGCAGTTCTCCGTATTTGCATTCAGTGCTTCACTGCTTCCCTTGATCTGCACACTCGTTGCAGCACAGTCGTGAGTCAACGATCCGTTCTCTCTGATCTAGGCGCAATTGGCAGGATTAGCATCGAAAGACATGCGTTCGTTTCACTGACGAGGTGATACCACCTCCTTCTGCTCTGTTCACAGACTGCCCAAGCTCACTCCTCGCCAGCTCGCAGTCAATCAGCTGGTCAACGCTTCCCGAATTCTTGCCTACCAGGGAATTGCAGACGATGCTCCCGGTCACATTTCAGTTCGCGATCCTCTCGCTCCTGACACTTCCTACCTCATCACCGCTGGCAGTAGCTCTGCTGCACATGTCACTCCCGCCGACATCGCCGTTGTCAGGATCAACGACTCTGTCGTCACTTCGGCTGCTCTGAGCGGCTTTGCTCCTCCACTTCGACCTGCTGAGATCTTCATCCATTCCTCCATCTATCAGAGATTCCCGAACACCACCGTCAGCAGCATTGCATTTTATCGGGCAGAGCAGTTGCTCCCTTGGTCGCTCTTCAGCTCCAACACAAGCAGCGTGACTACGTCAGATGCGACCGCGGCTGATCTCACCGGCTTCTTCGCTGCCACCTCAGGCACGGCTTTCATGGGTCCTCATCCAGCTCCTGTATTCAACGTATTCGATGCAGAGCCCGGTACAACCACCGTTGCCGTCGACAATATCATCAAAGGGTTTGGTTTGGCTCAGAAATTTGGCCCCGTCAACGCTTCCGTCCAGACAGTAAATCAGACCGATGGCTTCCGTCCTCTTGTTCTCATGCGCAACGATGGAGCCACTGTGGTCGGCATCACGGTTCCCGAAACAGTCTTTCGATTCGTTCAAGCCGCCAAGAGCGCCCGAGTTCAGTATCATTCTTCGTTTCTGACTTCGTCCAACGGCTCTGTGCCTCAGTTCCTGCCCAACGGAGCCACCAAGACCACTGACGAGTACCTTCGCAGCTGGTTGCTTTGGATGTCCCAGATCGAGCCCTTGATCAATGCCGACTCTACCCGCAGTCCTGAGCTCTGGAAGGGCGACGGAACCTCGAGGCCAGCTAATACCAACAGCGGCGCTCCAGCCTTCCAGCCGTTCGGCTCCTTTGCTTCGCTTTTGCCCGTATCGGCGACGTTCATCCTTGCGACTCTGCTGTCAATCTAGGAGCGACCAGCGCGGATAGTCCTCAGAATAACACGAGCTGCGTGCGCCTTCGCAATCCGCACTGTCACATTACGGTACCGAGTTCAAGAGATTTTCCTATTCGTTGTCGATCTAACTTGCAACTTCTTGCCATCTTACAGTTTGGCCTTCCGTGGTGGCACGAGGCCCAGTATAAGGTCCTCCGGTCGAGGTTCCTTGGCACGCGCCTCGGTTTCCTCCTTCTGCTCACGCGCAACGTCCCTCTCGTCCTGTGGTGTCCATACCTTGTATTCCGCCTGTGACGTGTCTACCTTGTTCCCCAGAATGTAGTCCAGAAACAGTTTCCAGATGCTTTGCTCTTTGCTGAGTGTGTTGCGTGGCGGTTTCGGGTTGGATGAAATGGCATTCTCGAAGTCACCTTGTGATGTATACGCCTCTCCGTGCTCGACCGGTACGAGCTCCGCTTGCTTGCTCTTGGTGAATGCATTGACATGACCACAGCTCGGCCAGCCCTTCTTGACGGGATCGATCCACAGGCTCTGCTTGAGACCATCAGAGTGATCAAACATGCCGAGGTATTTCTCCATCATGTTTCTGCAAAGATGACGTAGGAGGAAGAAGACGACATGCGGTCAGCGTGAGAAAAGTTCCCTGCAAAAGCAATGCGAACGGGGTAAACAGCTACTTACTTGCCAATCTTTTCGTCATCTTCGAAGCCGACATACAAGAGCGGCCTGCCTTTGAGGTTTCGAACAAGCTTGAGGTTCTCAGGACGGTTAAAAGCAAAGTGAGGGTGAAAGTACCACTGGACCCACTCAATGCCTGGACCATAGGGCAGGTCGTAGCCGAGACCCAGGTTGGCGGCACGAAAGATCTTGTCTTCTGCTAGCGGTTTGACGGCGATCTCGGTGAAGCCAAACTCTGCTGCTTCGGGCTCCTTCTGGTTCTGCACAAAGGCATTACCGCCGCAGACGTTGAGAAAGCGGCTGACTTTGGCTTTTGGACCGTAGACGTGATCTGTGGGCAGCACTGCCATCAGATGACCACCGAGGCTATGTCCGAGGACAGTCACATCTACCTGCGGATTGGATTCGTACGCCAGTCGAACTACAGAGGCAAGGTCGACCTTAGACCAAGTGGTTGTGAGGTCAACGTCTTGGGGGCACTTGCGCAGCGCTTCCTCAAAGTAGTCTTGGTCTTCTGCCAGCTTCTGTGGATCGCATTCGAGTGGGAAAGATGCTCCTGAAAAGCGGTAGTCAAAGGTGTACGCGGCTACGCCGTTCTGAGAAAGCCATGCAGCTACGTTGTGATAGAATCGACCTTGAACTCCTGTGGCATTCGCAAACACAACGCTGGCCTTGACATCGGCGGATGCTTTGGGTCTGAAGATGGTTACGGCGAGTGGAAAGTCGTCCGGAGTGCGATGCCTGATGACCAACTTTTCCATCGGCACCGACATGCTGTTGAGAAGCGTGCGACTACAAGCTGTGTGCGTCGAGCACTGTCCGAAGATCTATTGTTGATGGTATCGTACCTCGAGCAATGAGACCAATCCGATCAAAGATGCGCGAGGGGTACTGCTGCTGGTGTAGGCATGGTCATGACCTGGTGATGATCTCAATAGAGAGAAAAGCCATCAAGAAGCGGTGAGCGACCAAGATTGAGGAAGCCAGGACCGGCTAACGGCTTCAAGAAGTGCCGTGTTTAGCGAGGTAGAAACGCCTGCCTATCACCTTTCCAAGCTGAACAGACGGCTGGAAAAGGGGATTGACCCCGCATTCGGCTACACTCCACACACAGGCATGACAGGGCGAAAACGAGCTCTCTGACCCTTTAGAAGGGCGTAAAGCATTTGACTTTGAGTGCCAGACACCAACCTAGAGTTACTACAGTACGCTGTGAGCGTATTTGAACGTGAGTGGAGCGACCAAGCGAGCTTCAACCTCCGAAATTTCGCTTGCCAAACCCCAACAGCCATCTCTCTCAAGGACCCTACAGCACTTTCATAGACAGGCGGATTAAAAGCACTTGACAGGGTGGCAGAACAGACCAAGAGATCACCAAGGTGCAGATTTGCATCGGCTAAAGAAGAGGATCGACCAATCTTCCTACCAGACAAAACGAAATCGCCGATGTGCACGACAGGTTTATCATTCCTCGTTCATCTGCAAGGGCCGCATTAAGGCATGACGAGATGATCTTATCAGATCAAGATCGCGGAACGACCAGTCTGCTCCTGTCCGCTTCAAACCTGCTTGTGGGTGGCAGTATTGATCGCATGAGCAAACCATTGACACGCTTCTCTCCCTTGATCGCAGAAGAGTGGCCTGTTGCCAAGAATGATGCGTCACCATCGTCAACGATGTGACACACATGCGTGCACTGGGCAGCCACGACGCGGACAGAATGATATTAGCGACACGACCCTGATAGTGGCGCCGAGCTGTGCCCTTGATCTCGCTCATGGGCGGGGTCGCGTGTAGAGAGCTAACGCGGTTTCAGTCTGGCTGCATTCACAACAGTGCTTCTCGCGAGTCTTTCATCACAAGCATTGTTACCTTAACAATGCTTGTGATGAAGGACAGTATCGGCCGCTTCTTGCATTCGGCCTGGAGTTAAGGCTGCTTTGATCCGGAAGACCGAAGCTGTTGGAAGAGGTTCAAGAGTGCATTTGCTTCTTCGCCGGCCCAGCTTCGTATTCGACAGCCTGTGCAGACTAGCATCTGAGCATGCTTTGCATTCATTGCCTGTCTGTTCCTTTCGAAGAGCTTCAGATAGCACAACGAGCAGGTCGCTGAGAGCCTTGCTCACTTGGAAGGGATGAGGATCTTGGCGGCGATCGAGACAGCTCATTCAGCTCGCCTAGACGCCGACAATGCTAGCCAGCTACGTCAGACGACTCAGCTTTAGGCTGCAAGTCGCTGCACAAATGCCGAATCAACGATCAGGAATGTCCGAGGCTGAACGAGCTCAGAAGTAGGTTCTTTCGTTCTGTGTGACTTGCCCGGGGATCAGCTCTCTACGCGACGCCGAGCGGGCGGCAAATGGTAGCGCGTTCATGGCTCTGCCTATGGAGCTCTGAACGCCTCGGAGCTTGTCACGTCGACGGAGTTTCAGCTTGGTCGGACAGAGCGTTTGGCAACACAATCGTGGACAGTATACGCGCTACTCGTGCCGAGCATCAGACACGTCGAGCGCGTCTTCTTGTCCACAGTTGCAGTTGCAGCTGTCACTCGCTCTCAGGTTTTTGTACTCTACGCGTCTGCAAAGTTCGCAATTTAAAAAATCAACGCGACCTTTTTGTTCTCACACTGTCGCGTTGGCGTGCTCGAGCAGCTTTGCCTGCTGGCGTAGAAAATACTGATTTTTCACCTCAATTTTTTTTGCTTTGCGTGTCGTGTAGAGAGCGAAGAAAGAGAGCGTTCAGTGATGTCAGCTACGCCAGAATCCGAGTCAAAACAAAGTGACTGCCAAACTGCTTCCTTTCCATCTCTTTGTCACTCAGTCACACCAAAACGCGTTGTATCTCAACACCACACGCTTTTCGTCCTACCTTCACTCACGCACTCACGCACTCACTCCGCTCTTCCCTTCGCGCCCCGTCTCCAACCAAGAGCGAGCTCGACAAATACTACTTAAGTTGCTCCTTCTCGACGTTTCATCGCCTTCCTTCCATACCAAGACACTTCCTCCCCATCACTCCACTACCGCGACAACTTCTTGCTTCTTTCTTCCTCATCGCTCTCGACATTGTCGCTTCCACCATCAATACCCTCGGCACCCACATCGTCGCAGCCGTTACTTGTCACCATCCTTCCCAACTTGCCTTGCATCCCACAACCACATCGACTCGCAATGTCTGCCGTCACTCAACACAACCTCGAGACCCCTTCCAAGAAGGTGGCCGCCGGCCTCGCTGGCATCGACGTCAATGCCACTCCTTCCAAGAAGGCCGCTGCCAAGCTCAACCTTGCCGACGCCGACGACGACTTCTCTGAGCCTGCTTTCCTCACCAAGGGCAAGAAGGTCGACGCTGCCACCTCGGACACCTCTGCCGAGCAGGGCGATGACATCCACGGCAAGTTCGTTGGCGAGGTCGACCTCCCCGAGGAAGAGGAGCCCCTCCTTGTCGAGTCCAAGCGTCGCTTCGTTCTCTTCCCTATTCGATTCCATGAGGTAAGTTTCTGGTCACCGTCTCGTCATTTCGGTCGTCGTCACATTCTCATTCATTGTCGAGCTTCATCACTGACCTTGCCCCATCATCACCCGCCCTGATGTGTTTCAACCTCGTCAACAGATCTGGCAAATGTACAAGAAGGCCGAGGCTTCCTTCTGGACCGCCGAGGAGATCGACCTCTCCAAGGACCTTCATGACTGGGACAACAAGCTCAACGACAACGAGCGTCACTTCATCTCCCACGTCCTCGCCTTCTTCGCTGCTTCCGATGGTATCGTCAACGAGAACCTCGTCGAGCGTTTCAGTTCCGAGGTTCAGGCTGCCGAGGCTCGATGCTTCTACGGTTTCCAGATCATGATGGAGAACATCCACTCCGAGACCTATTCGCTTCTCATCGACACTTACATCCGTGAGCCCGAGCAGCGCGAATTCCTCTTTGACGCCGTCGAAACCATCCCGGTCGTCAAGCAGAAGGCTGACTGGGCCCTCCGCTGGATTAGCGACCGAAAGGCCACCTTTGCAGAGCGTCTCGTTGCCTTTGCGGCCGTAGAGGGTATCTTCTTCTCCGGTTCTTTCGCCTCTATCTTCTGGCTCAAGAAGCGTGGTCTCATGCCCGGTCTCACCTTCTCCAACGAGCTCATCTCCCGCGACGAGGGTCTTCACACCGACTTCGCCTGCCTCCTCTTCAGCCACCTCAAGAAGCGCGCCCACCCGGATACCGTCCTCAAAATCATCGCCGAGGCGGTCGAAATCGAGAAAGAGTTCCTCAGCACGGCTTTACCGTGCTCTCTCATTGGGATGAACATTTCGCTGATGTCTTCATACATAGAATATGTCGGTGATCGATTACTGACCCAGCTGGGAAATCCGGTGCACTGGGGCACCAAAAATCCCTTCGACTTCATGGAAGCTATCAGTTTACAAGGAAAGGTGAGTGTTTGCACTTCTGTTCTTCGAATACGGATTGAGTTCACTAACTTTACCCTCCCCCGTCTTTTCTCATTCAATCCTTTCTAACAGACCAACTTTTTCGAGAAGAAGGTGGCTGAGTATGCCAAGACCGGCGTCGCCCGTCGAGAGGGTGATGAAGACAGCGATGGTAAACAGAAGAACACCCACGCCTTTTCCTTGGAGGAGGACTTCTGATTTGCTTTTCTGTCGCACGTACACGTTCATGTTTCGCAGTCTTGCACACGTCGCCTTTGTATTCTACTCCCGCACTGTTTCTGTTTGCATCTCAAGTTTCGTTCTGCTGAGCTTCTGGTCTGAAGCACTTGTTGTGAATCACAATTGTACAAGGGAATAGGGCTGTTTTGTCTGTCTTTTCCAAACCAAATATTCGACATCGTAATGTTGTTAACAGAGCGGTTTCGGTCGCAGGGTGTCGTCGTCGCGATGACCTCGTAACCGAGGTCATCGAGATGGTGGAGATGGTGGTGTGTCGGAGTCACGTTGCGATGAGCTCGCGCAGTCGTTATTAGCTCAAATTTTTTTGTAAATTAACGTAGTTACAGTAGTGCCAACGCATGTTTGTACCGACGCGTTTTTGAAATTTCCGAGTCCCACCAAGTCTGGTGTGAGTAGCCTGCATGATTGTGTCCATGTGTTTGCTCCGTTCCTGAGTCCCACCATCTGGCTTTCTGGAAGTCGCCATTGGTATAGTCAACACCGTTATCGACACTTACATCTGCAATGTAAGCTTATCTCCCTGCATCTCCAACTGTCACCATGCCAACTCCAGCAAGCTGCTGCCGAGCTTGGCAATGGACAGCATGACAGCCTCCGCAAAGCCACCAGAGCAAACAATGTTCCTGAATCAACATTGCACCACCGGATGGAAGGCCAACCTCCAAAGAAAGGTGCTCAAGCCACACAACAGTCACTCACACCTGCTGCTGAGACAGCTCTTCTCAAACATATCCGGCATTGTGCCTGCAGCAGGTACCTGTTACAGGAATTGGGACCCCAAGATTAGGGCTGCGCAGTCTGCACAGAGTTGATTGGGAAATCGGGTAAGCAAGCCTGACCCAATGGATTTCAGGGAAATTCGTGGAGCATGGGCTGAATCTGAATTTGGGTGAGTAGACCTGACTTGGTGGATTTCAGGGAAATCTGTTGAGTGGGCCTCACTCAATGGAACATAGGGCAATGATGGTAACTATACTGGCAAGCCCGTATAACTGCTGTAGAGCTGTGTCAGCCATGTGAAGGGAGGCCGACAGGGAGGTTGAGTTCAGCTGGTGGCTTGGGAGTCGCCAAGGCCAGTGGGAGCCAATCAGAGGGCAGCTTCTACACATGCAGGTCGTGTCGCATGAGGAGCTCTGGGTAGGATACTCACATTCGTATATAATGGTGCAGAAGTGATCCTAGTGGGTGAGCGGGAATCATCCACTCTACTACTCATACTATCAATCATACTGTATGTGCACTCTGTTCACACCCTCATTATACATCTCTCATCGCAATACCAGTTATTGCGACCATTGTAGTCTGTGTCTCCATCAGCAAACAGAGAGCCTTGCAAGAGACATTGTTGAAACCTCAATTGATGCTGTAGCACTTCAACTACAGGCAGAACCTCCACCGCTGGCCTGGAACCTCCACCAGTCCCAATAGCCTGCCACCACCTTTGACAATGACCACTGGTGAGCTAAACCAATTCCTACATACTTCGCGATGCTTAGACACTTGTGTTGACATTGTACAGCTATATTGCACACCAGAACTTGCCACATTACCCCTGTATGGAGTGTCAACAGTGGTCTGTTGATATCTGCTGGATGACCCCCTTGCTCACAGGATATCACTGATATCCATTGAGGCAAGCGCAATTCACCAGATCCTGCAGAGCCATTGAGTTACACCTCCCCACCAGATCTCACCAGGATCCGGCATACTTGTACCCCTCATGGGATTTTGGACATCAGGCCCACAACTGCTGACATTAGAGTGGATCGTACAAGTGATGCCCCAAGTTCACGAGATGGCTGATCCTACCCTTTTCACCAAACTCGACCAGCTCATTGAGCTACTTGAGTGGCAGCAAGAGGAGAATGCCAAGCTCCAAGCTCGCCTTGACCAGCAGGAGTCCACATCCTCCACCTGAGGAGCCTTGGAGCAAGATGTCTGCTCTCCTCCTTGTTGGGTGTGGGAACCTGCTGATGAATCCTACCTTAGTGGCTTCGAGACACCAACTCCAGCCACTAGGCCACCCCCTCAATTGGTTACCTTTGACATCCTCAGACATCGAGCTTATACTGATTGGGAGAAGTACGCCATGCCCACTGGACCCCAGTATGTCAAACCTGTGGTGGCCGAGGCCCAGGGGAGCACAACCCATGAGCACAAGGCTAAACCATGCTCAGCTCTCAAAACCCCTTTCCTGAAGCTCGACACCCAAGATGTTGATATCTTCATCCTGGAGGCCAATGCATGGTTCAAGGTGAATGGGATCCATGACCACACCACAATGATCTTCCATACAGTGGCCCAGCTTGAAGACACCACCTGGGAGTGGTGGAAGGGGAAGCTCTGTGTGGACTGCCACCATCAAGGCATGCTCTTCCATGATTGGAGCCACTTCACCACTAGGCTCAGGGAGCTATACAATCAGCATAGCAACCGAGTAGAAGCCTATAATAAGCTCCTAGCATTGAGGCTCACTACCGACACACCAGGAGCTGCTACCCAACATGTGGAGCATTTCCGAGATCTAGTGGCCTGGTGCCACCTCGAGGACCCTGAGTTTGTGGTTGACCTTTTCAGGGGAAGCCTCACCCGCTCTCTCCAGGAGAAGTTCAAGTGCCACCCACTGGAGGATCAGTGGGCATGGTACTGCAAGGTCAAAGACATCGACTGACAGCACATGTGGCACCAGCAGAACACTGCTTGGTTCTCCCCAACCTTGACATTAAGAACTGGGTATGGTGCCCCTTTCAGGGACAACGTGAGGCTGCTGCCTCCCCATTTAGCACAGAAGCTGCTGGTGAGGGATGTGCAGACAAGGCTCCGTGACAATAGGAGGGCTGCCGCGGGACCTATGACATTCGGCCCTGACACCTGCAACCTATGTGGTTACAAGGGTCCCCCTGGTGATGGCCACAACAACCAAGAATTTGTACTAATGAAATATGTAGATATACTATAGGGCTATGTGTATGCAAAGTCTCACATTACCATTTAACCCAGTCATGGAGATACAGGCTGTCAAAGTTTGCTCCCTGTACCTAGGTTAACATCAGGGAACTTCAGGCAACCTCAGGCAACCTAGGGGAAGGTAGTCTAACCTAGGTAGAACATCAGACAACATAGGTACAGCCTCAAATAACCTAGGTACAACCTCAGCTGACCTCTGCAAGGTTGGGACAACCTCAGTGAATGTTGGGCAATCCTAGGCACAACCTCAGTCAACATGGGGCAAGGTAGTTCAACATAGTATATACAAGGTGCAACTAGGTACAAGGAAGGAGGTGTCAGTGGTCAGGGCCTGATACCTGAGATCCCTTGGGTGGCCTGGGCTCACCGGATCCTGGGGAATTCTGGTGAGGAGGCACTACACAATGGCTCTGCGAGATCCGGTGAGTCACTACTGCCTCAATGGATATCGGCAAGTTCTGGTAAGCAAGGGGTCTTTGAGCAGATATCGACAGACCACTGTTGACACTCCATACAGAGGTAACACAGCAAGTTCTGTTGTGTGGCATGGCTGTACGACATCAATGCAAGTGTCAAGATGTCATGAAGTACAGTAAGGGTTGTCTTAGTTTGCCACTGGTCACTGTCGACAGTGGTGAGCAGGTTATAGGACTGGTTGAGGTCCCAGGCCCATGGTGGAGGTTCCGCCTGCAGTGGAGGTACTACAGCATTGATGTGGGTGTTGACAGCATCTTATGCAATGCTCTCCGTACACTGACAGAGACACAGACTACAATGACTGCAACTACTAGTATTGCAGTACAAGATGGTTCTTAAACAAGTGTGTAATGAACATACAATTGATCAGGATATATGCTGTAGAGTGGATGAGCCCTGCTCATCCAATAGGACCAATGGACACACACATATATATAGTCACTTTGGGCAGCTCCTGAGCCACCCCTTGAACTACTCACCATTGAGCCCCTTTTGTCCCACCTGGTTGACACTACCCATGGCAGTAGCCAAGTGTGGTGTCCACCATTGTGCCATGCTGTACCTCTGTTGAGGCTAAGGGTGGTCAATGGGGTCTCTCCTTCCATTCCACCACCAGCGCTTTCTATTTGACCCTCAAGATGTTGAGTGCTACTCACTCAAGGAACACTGTGTCATTGTGACCAGCACCCAACGACCAACCTGCCCCCATGGCAAAGGGGCCTGTGTGCCGCAGCACCAGGCTTTGCACAAAAAACCCCATTCCCTCGGCGGGTGCTTCCTTTCCTACTGCTGGTCCCACGACCACAGCTCCCACCAGTCCTGCTGCCAGTGCACAGCCCCTCAAAAACATGGCTGCCATGCAGCTTCTCATGCTGTGGGTGCAGGAATGCATTGATTTGGAACTGTTGTTCCTTGGTGGAGAGGATGAGGAGGACCCCATTGAGTGGTCAGATTTGGAAGAGGGACTGGCTGGCCCTGTTGGGGATGAAACAGTGCCCATGGAGGAGGACGAGTTAGAGGAAGGGGAGGTTAGGGTTACAAGGGGCTCCCTGGTAGGGATGGCAAACAACTTGTGTTTATCTATGAATGAAAGTTGTTCATTTTGGCACTAGGAACAATAGTCTTGCTGATCCCTACTCAAGTTTATCAGTAGGCTGCAGAGATATAGCATGTTGACTCTGGCAGCCATGTGAAAAGTGAATTTGTCTGTACCTCAGTGCATGGCTCTACTGTCCCTGCAAGCCTTTTACCTAGACTCAGAATAGCCTGTTTGCAAAGGCACAGCCATGGGCAATGCCTGGTGACAGAGATACCAAGGTCTGAAGACCCATGTATATGTGGTCTGGCAGGTGCCAACCTCCATGACATTCCATGTTTGATTCTGCTTGGAGACATCTATACAAAGGTAAAAGAGGGTGTGGCAAGACAGTACACCAAGTTTCAGGGCCTGTTATTATGCGGGTTGACTGGTGTGGTCAGACCCAAGCTGCCCAAAGTCAAGTATATAGTGCAGTGGGCAAGTTGGGTTGGATCCTATGTCTTCTCTACTGCTCCTACACTCCTGAAACTTTGCATACACATCAATGAGAATATAGAAAACAGTAATATAGCATCATAGGCTCCAACTTCCCAAGTGACCTATAGTGGCCATCCTTTCATCTTCCAAGTTTGCATCTTCCTTCCCTACCACCACCATCCCTGATCTTGAAAGATCCAAGTTGAACTCCAAGAGCCTCTCACGTGTACCCCTAGCCTTAGTTTGCTGGTTGACATAACACCTCTGAAGCCTCACCAGCTGCCTTCCTGTGCTGGGGGAATATATAGCACACTGGTCAAAGAGCAGACACTTGGTGAAGTCAAAGATTGGTTGACTCCACTTCATCACCTTGCCATCCCTTCCCTTTGCAGCCATGGACTTTGACTCCTTCAATGTCAGCCTCTACCCTGCTGACCTCCTCAGGATCTGGTCCACTGGTGCACCCCTCCAGCTTGTCAGCCACAGCCCTGTTGCGCCATTATCAGAGATGATGACTACTTCAAAGACTGGGTGTTCATTGGTCAGTGCTCTGCATATATCAGAGTTGCTCCTGAATTCAAGAGGCCCCTCTTCATCTACCTCCAAGGCCTTGGCTATCAGATCTTCCTCAGTGACTTTGCCACTGCCTTCATCAGGGGAAACCAATCCATCCTCTTCAGTACCCTGGTAGAAGCCCTTCAAGATCTTGGCTGCACAGCTGTCAGAGTCCAAGCCTATGGAATGAAGCATCATCTGCCCTCCCATGCCCCTAATGTCCTGCCTGTCAACATGCACCATCCTCTTGCAAAGCACAACACCTTTGACTTGGGCATCAACTACTCCAGCAGCACCATCCCTTTGGTCCATCCCAGGCACACTGGTGAGGGCATCAGAACCTTCCCTATGCTGCTCCCCATCAGCAAAGGCTTTGGCTCTGTCCATATGGAATTGGTTCTGAACAACCACCCTTTCCTCATCAAGGCTTATCCCAGGCTGGTCCACTCCATCAAGGCTATTGCAGGCAACCAAGCACTCACCAAGCCCAGCAGCAACTTCACCCTCAAGAAGTATATTGCTCTGCTCAGCAAGCTCCCACCTGCCCAGCTTGGAGGACTCAGACTTGAAGCCACAGTGACTGCCCCTACCCTCCTGCAAGCCATCGACTTGGTGCTGGATGCCAACCTCCTAGACATCTCCACCTTCACTCAGCCTTCCTCAGAGTACCTTGCTCCCTTCAAGCTCCTGCAGAAGTGCTTCACCAAGGCAGAGTACATTGGCAACTGTAGGACACTACTAGCAGCAGCAGAGGCTCTCAACATCTTCACTGGCCGCAATCACCTTCCAGCCTCCATCACCTCCAAGCAGATGATTGTTGATCTCTTCAACTCTGTGGGATGGAACAATGGGGGCAGGAACAAGCCTACAGCCTTTGATCAAGCCAATGCCTGGTGGATCACTGAAGAAGCAGACCCCACTCCTTCCTCTGACACTCTTGCTGCTGCTGTCACTGTGGATCATATCACTGGTGTTCAGCCCATGACTGCCCTCTTCACTGTCAAGAGGATGAACCTTCCCTGCCACAGCTGCAAGCATTCTCCTCCTGCCTATACTCTGGCTGGTGGCAAGAAGCAGTTCAAGATCAAGTGCTCCTTCTGCAAGGCCACTCTCACACAGCAGTCAGCTAGGGACTACTTCAACACTCTCCTAGCAGCAGGCACCATCACTTTGGATGCTGAAGAGTTGCCCACCAGAGAAGAGTCCCCTGCTCCACCACAGCTTGTCAGAGAGTCTCCTGCTCTTCCAGTGCCAGTGCCAGCCTCTGATGAAGAGGATGAGGATGCTCCACCCAGGCTCAGGAGGCACAGCACAAGGAATGCTCCACCACCACCAGTTGAGGACACTCCTGGCAGCTACTACTATGGGTCAGAGCCCTTCGGGGAGCTCTTTGTGTCTGCACCAGAGCACTCTGCCTCTCCTCCAGCAGCAGCATCCCCCAGTCCACCTCCTCAGTGCTCTGCCTCTCCTCCAGCTCCCATCCCTGCTCCTCAGCCACTGAAGAAGACAGTCTCCTTTGCTGCTGGCACTAACCCTCCTCTGCTCCAGCTCAGACAGCCAGTCACTCCCATTGCCAACTTCAGGAAGCTTCCAGGCAGGTTCTCACCCAGGGTATCTCAACTTGTCACAGGAGATGGTAACTGCATGTTCAGAGCTGTCAGCTTGCACATCTATGGCACACAGGAAAGGCACATGACTATCAGGAGCAAGGCTGTTCTCTATCTCAGGCAACACCCAGAGCTTCTCACTGTTGTCCAGGATGGCAACTGTTAGGGGCAGCGTGCCCGATATCAGTTGAGGGTTGACTCGGAGGTGAAAACCATCTTATCCTCTGTTTCGGTCAAATTGGGCTTTAATGGAAAGTTACAGTCAACTGTATCCGAGATGGATGTTAAGCGCCTGTTAACCTCGATATTGACAAACCCCTTGAATGCTCCGTCCAGAGGTAGTGCAGCACATTCTCTTGGTCACACGGGATGCCACCACATCAAGAGTGTTCTTACCAACTGTGGTGTGTGAGTGGCTAGGATAGTGTCTCCTAGTCGCTGGCATTGTGGTGACTCCTGGGGATGAAGTCAATGGTTGATGTACTGCAAGGGTGCAAGTACAATGTGTCACAAGCTCTGACTCGAATGGAGGCAATACTGACAGTGTAGTCACATGGTTCTCCGACTTGAATGGAGGCACACAATGTTGAGTAGCAAGGGGATTGATTGCTACCAAGAGACTGAATGACTGAATACTAAGAGACAGTTGCTGGTAATGTTAGTTATGTATAGATTGTACATTGTGTAGAGTAGTTATGTATAGAGTGGATGAGCTTTGCCCACCACTCATGACTAGTGAGGGTGTGTATATATATATCTTGGTCCCCTCGCCCATGACCTGTGTGTGCCTGAGAGGCCTGAGCAAGATTACCTAACAATGACCAACCCACAGTACAGTGAACTGGCTGCCCTGCAGCCTCACCGACATTCTCTTGATCATGACAAGCGCCTACTGCTGCTTGCCTGTGTGTAGCGACCATTGCAGCTGCAGGCTGTGTTGCCAGTGACAGTGTAGTTTGATATGGATGCTTACCCACCACTAACTTACACCCAGCATGAGATTGGGGATAGTACTGAGTTACCCTCCAATACCTGCTGAAGTGAGCTTAACAGTCGATTAACCTCCAACTCAAATAGAACTCACTTTGGTGACAGATATTTCAGTCAGGGTATACTCCATAACCATGGGGACAGTGCTTCAGGACAGCTAGGTCTCAAGTAACAAGTATCTATGTTGATACTGTACTTGGATTAGGGTGAGAGAGAACTTGGTGAAGAGTGAAGCAGACAAGTATGGCAAAGTATGTGAAATGGTTTGATTGAGTTTTCATAGTGAGAGTGGTTACATCATCCGACTATATATAGATGAGTGGCTGCCAGTGTCAATGTTGTCAATCATGAAGTTGGAGCTGTGAAATGGCTAAGTCCCATCATGTATGAAGAGCAGCACACAAGTGTTGCATCCATCACATTGGATACATATTGAGTCTGCTTGACAATGTCTGTCACTGGTCCAGGTTCCTCAGGGATACCCAAAGTGCATTAATTGGGGCCCAGGCACTGTGCCTGGACCCTTGCCAAGGAACAAAATTTTATCCCATGTTGGTGAAACATTTCCCACCTTGGTGAGACATTTCTGATGTCACTAACTGCCAGGAGTTGCTGACAGGGGGGTCTAGACTTGTGGCAGAAATTCCAACTTGGAAATTCCAAATATTGGATGCATTGATTTTCTAACATGTTGAAGTGAGAAAATCAAGATTGAGCTGGGCAAGAAGGGTGAGTGCAGGATCACAATTGATGTCCCAATATTGGAGATAGGGAAGCTACCATCACAAATGAAAGACCATTATATCCAACACAGATATCAACTACTGCTGTTGACACTCTGTACAGAGGTAACACAGCAAGTTTGGTCTTGAGGTACCATGGTTGTACTGAACCAACATAAGTGTCAAGCTGTTGACAGAGTACTTGAAGTTGTGTAGGGTCTTGAGGGTGTTGTCAGGGGTTGAGCACCAGATCTTGATTGAAACTGAGCCGGGTTGCAGGAGAATATTCAGCTTTGGGTGAGGCTGATTATTGTTATGATCATGACAGTACCTGTTGGCCTCAATGGGGCAAGACCATAATACCAGTCTCCAGTAAGACTTGGCAGCACCATTGACAGGAGAGGGGATGCTGATTGGGCATGTGAGTAGTGGCTGATCCAATGAATGCAGGGAGGGGCTGTGGCAATTACCACTGGGCCCCCATGTGTGAAAAGGAGATGAGAGGACTCCACTCAGGTTCACTCCTCTTGTCAATTGTATTTTACCTTACTCACTCTGTAGGTTGAAATCCAGACTGCTCTCTGAGCACTTCACTTTAGTATCCTCTTCCCACTTATTGTGTGTTATGGGAGTTGGGACCCTGAGATTAAGCCTGTGCAGTCTGTGCAGAGTTGATCAGGGAATTGGGTGAGCAAGCCTGACCCAATGGATTTCCCCGAAATCTGTTGGGCACAGGATGTATTTGAAATAGGGTGAGTAAACCTGACTTGGCAGATTTCAGGGAAATCTGTTGAGTGGGTTTTGCTCAATGGAACATAAGGCAATGGGGTGACTGCACTGACAGGCCATTACAACCACCATAGAGTTGTGCCAACCATGCAGACAGAGGCTCAATGGAGAGGTCAGGCTCAGCAGGCAGCTCAGGAGTCACTGAGGTTGGAGGGAGTCAATCAGAAGCCAGCTCCTACACACACAGGTTGTGTTGCATGAGGAGCACTGGGTAGGATACTCATGCCTATATAATGGTGTGGGAGTGACCTAGTGGATAAGCAGGACTCATCCACTCTATCATATATTTCACTAACCATAAGCAGTATGTTGTAACACTCATTATACATGCTCATTATATATGTCTTGCATTACAATACCAGTTATTGCAACCACTGCAGTCTGTGTCCCTGTTGGTGAACAGAGAACATTGCATAAGACATTGTCAAAACCTAAATTGATGCTGTAGCACCTCAACTACAGGTGGAACCTCCACCATGGGCCTGGAACCTCCACCAGTCCTATATACTAGCTCACCACTTGGGACAACCAGTGGTTAGTCAAACCAGCTCCCCCAGTACAACAGGACATAAGACACTTGTGTCAGTGTTGTATGGTAGCAACTTAGAAGCTGAACTTGCCACATTACCCCTGTACAGAGTGTCAACAGCATTCCATCAATATCCACTGAAGGATCCCTCACTCATGGGATATCACTGACTTCCACCAAGCCATGCCCAACTCACTGGATCTCGCAGACCCATTCAGTCCTCACCCCTTGCTGGAACTCGATAGAATCTGGTAAGAGCTAACCACTCACAGGATCTTGGATATCAGGCTCATGACCACTGACATCTACAACAGAATCCCTTCACCAAGGTACTCAGACCCTGGGGGCATAACACAAGCCTGAGGAAGCGAGCCCAAGAGGATTGAGCCCATCGAGGTAGCTTTGAAAGCTGCTCAGGATTACATTGTTTCTTTTACACCCCCAGGGTCTGAGTACCTTGGTGAAGGGATTCTGTTGTAGTCCAATGGCAAGGCTGGGGACAGGGGTTCAACCAGTGGCTGGTTGCTTGCATTACACAACAGATGGGAAGAGGATACTAAAGTGAAGTGCTCAGAGAGCGGTCTGGATTTCAACCTACAGAGTGAGTAAGATAAAATACAATTGATGAGAGGAGCAAACCTGAGTGGAGTCCTCTTGTCCCCCTTTCACTTACAGGGGCCCAGTAGCAATTACCGCAGTCCCTCCCTGTGTGCCTAGGTTTGGCCAAATACTTGCTTGCCCAATCAATCTGTTGGGGTCCACTTGGGGGTTGCCCTCGTATCCTTCCTGTCATTTGGTGCTGCTAAGCCTTACCTGGAGCCCAGTATTTGGACTTCATTCCCTCTAGGCCAATGGGATCCATTGCAGTCATAACAGTTTCATCTCTTGCAAAACTCAAGGAGACCCTACCCACCAACTTGGGTTGCAATGCCAGTTGCTTCTTCTTTCTTGCAATCAATGAAGTTGCCTACTTTACCAAGTTGCTACCCATTCTCTGTTGTCTGTGGAGAGAAAGCAATCCCAAATACACCTGGCTTATCTTGATCAACACTGAATCCAGCATTGCACATCTCACTGACAATGGTGTCATCAATGTTGGAAATCCTGACAGGATCCAATAACTTATTCAATGACATATCCTAACACAAGTCACTAACAATAATTGGCAGACGCTGACACATGTCAGTTATTGTTGGTCAAGATACCACAGTTGCTGACAACATGCAACTATTGCTGTTGATAGTTGCCAGACACCACAATGGATGAACCCCCCAACACTTCACCCACAAACCAAAACCAGATGCCACCCACATGCAACTAAATCACTGCATACATTACCACAATCACCAGTGGTTGTGGTTTCCTAACAGTGACACACCAAAGGGTCAACAGTGACACAGGATCCTAAGTGCAGTGGGGTAACCCCAAGTGGTGATTGTGGTTTCCCTGTCAATGACACACTGAAGTGTCATGGGACTCTAGGTGTAGCAGGGTAACTATGAGCAGATGACCCACTTCCAAAAGAAGCACCATAGCAAAGGTGTGGTGACACTCATGATATGCAAACTATCACTGATGATTATGGAGAAACAGCGACAGTTCATAGGGAGGCATGAGTGACATGACATGGGTAGTCACAGCAATACACAAGACTTCAGATGGGGAAACCTCGAGTACAAACCACACAAACTCTGACATACAAAGGACCCCCATGTAAAGAGTCAGTCCAATGCCTGAGACTGACAGAGAACATGTATATAAGTCGACATTATCCCTGTACCTACCTATTGCACACTATTGAATCAACTCATTATCTCTCTTTATGTATAGTACAACAATTGCTGCCAATTGTTGTCAATCCACCCATATTCCCCCATTGACAACAGTGATTAGTCACCATCACTGATCATCTTTTGCACCAATCATCAACCCTAGATAAGATTGAACTAAGTCACCAGTGACTCTGCAAGATGCACTCTTCACAAAGAGATACATTGATATATTGACAGATAACTACTATTGTCACCACTGCTACTAGGCTGCAGGTATAACAACTGTGAGGCAGTTTGCAGCAATAGTTCAACATTAGATATTTTTAGTGGAAATAATCAATGGCAATAATTGCGTATCGATATTGTCTAATGCACACCAGGTCACAAGAAGTGGATCAGCGACTAATTGTTCCCAATCATCCAGTGGATCAGTGAATCACTTTTCAATACTGCAGAGGCACATTCAAAGAATGTGCTGCCAAGCGCTTACAAGACCGCAATAGCCGAGATTCAGGAATCACAACACACCAACATATAAGGTCGTCAGACGTGGCTCAACAGAACAGGGTCAGTTCAGTGCGAGCAACAGTCGACACTTGTTAGCAAGAGATCATCGACACTCGGAGCTGACTCAGTCTGCAGCACAATCACTTGTAGCGAGCAAAGACACAATGCGGCTGGACTCTGCATGAAATCGTCAGCCCCAATATCAGTTAGATGGATAGATGAGAAGAGTTGTAGAGCGAGAGCAATACACAACCTGCCTTCATTCATCTGTGTCGCTTGTGAAACGCTCGTCATCGAGCACCAGGGCACGCTCGAAATCGATAATCACCAAACACCCAAGCACGTTGTCCCAAAGCACGTTTCGCCGCGCGAGATCACCATGTATGACCGCAATCGACTTAAGTGCGTCTGAGCAGATTCGCAACAAGGCGTCTACTTGCTCGTTCATGCTGCCTTTACAAACTACGTCGTCGTTCGAAGTTGCGTTGATCATCGCCATCTGAACGTCTGTCACTTTCGACTCTGCCTTGACTTCCAATACCCGTTCCATGTCGAGCAACGGCGTCAGCTTGGCAGAGGCCGCTTCCCACGCCTCGTCGTTCACAAAAGACTCGCCGTGGTAGGAGAGGAGCAGGAAAGTGTTTGGGGCCAGCCCCTCTTCCACGTGCCCTTCAAATGGCCAAAAAGGGTAGATGACAAGACTACCAATTGGAGGGCTCACCACCCCGAAGCACAGTGGTACCAAAACCTCGGGTAAGGCTTGCTGCGTTGTCGGAGCACACTCCAATTTGACCGCTGTCGGCAAAGCCGGTATGGCGAAGGGACGCAAAGGATCGAGAGCTTTGCATCGTTCCCGGATGATTTTGTAGACCTCGGCCTCTTGTTCAAGATCATCCTCGTATTTCTCTTCGACGCCCTTGGCGGCAAAGGCATAGCCCAATCTCGGGTGTATGAGCCGGAAGAATTGAGACCGGTGACCTCTTAAACCCAAAATGGGTTCCATGATGTCCCAGATGGATCCAATCCGGAGATGCACTTGGATGTCCTCGAGAACTTGATCCACTGTGATCATGTGCTTGCCAGCAACACCGTCATGCTGGTGGAGAGGATGGAGGTGACGCCCGAAGTGCAACGCAGCATTAGGACAGCGCAAGTCCATATCCAGACCAAACTTGAGCGTTGCCATGCACTTCGCGGAGCAGAATTTATCGGTGATCAGCTTTCTACTACGGAATTTGTACCGCTCTCGTGGTACCTGCACATGCTCAGGGTGATCCTGCATATGAGAAGAGTCATCGACCCGTACCATCAAGTCAGGAGAGCCGGAGATAGAGAAGGAGGAGATGTCGATGCCAGGCACGTTCGATTGTGAGACGTTTGGCAATAAAGATGAATGGGATGACAGATCTCCCGGGAATGGGCTAGAGATCCTGTCGCATCCATCGGCACAGATTTTGGTGTAACTACCAAATGAAAAGTCCCACCGATAAGGTGGCGAGTCATCATACCCATGCTCCGACACAGGAGATGAATTGTGGCCGAGTGGGTCGGAAGCCAGAAATCCAAACCCTATGCTCGGAAAGGAGCTTTCTCGAACCACTGCTCTGCTCACTCCGGGCGAATCGTCATAAGGATTGCTGTTGTCGTCGAGATCCATTGATGCCAAGTCGCTGGACAACCATGATTGGGCATCGGGCGCCAACACCATTGACTGAGTTTGGGGCAGCGTGCGGTTCATTGAGCCTCCTCTGGTCTCGACGGGATGCACAACACAGCTAAGATCTTGTCCATGAGCCGCTCGGTTCCGTGAGCTAGCGTGATCCTGGTCCACCGTTTTTCGCCTGTGTTGGTGGATCTTCCAGGCTACTGAACCTTTGATTGTCAAGACTGACGTTGGGCGCTGCCGCAGGCTGTGTTTTCTTTGCTTGAGCGTTGGTGCAAGACCGAGCTGCGAGTTGGTATCTGTGCTCTCATAGGCATGCAGTGCGGCGCGAGCATGCTCTTCCAGGTTGCCGTTCTTGATGCAGTCGTCGATGCCCAGCAGTAATTGAGCGATGTAGCAGACAAGCGGATGAAATGGCGCCCACTTGTTCTGGAGATTGGCAAGGTCGACCGAATGGTCAAGGTTTTCATCAACAATGCTTGAGGCGGAAGCACCTTGCGTGTTCTTCTCGGCCTTTCTCCCCTTTCGCTGCTTCTCCTTGTTGGGAGGAAGCTCGGTGAGGCTGGCGAGATAGAAGCGATAGTACTCGCATCGTCCAGTTTCAAAGTCGGTCCAGCCAAAGATGTACATAAGACCGGTGGTGACTGTGCAGGCAGGACAGCCGGTTCGCAAAGTGTAGTCGAACATTTGGCTGATGACGGCGGTAAATTTGTTGTCTGGAGGCTTCTTACAGGAGTATTCGTCGCGGTCAAAGGATCTGAAGGGCTGTGAGGTCAATCGAGCGGGTTGGATCGAAGTCTGGCCGATGACTGGTCTGTTTTGAACAAAGTCGAAAAGGCTTCTTGAAGTTTCTTGATGGAATGCCTTGAACTCGACGATACCAGCCGTGCGTATTCGCTCATTTGCCTTGGCGTAGGAATGATAAAAATCGCATTGGAATCGTGGGTTGAGGGTAGATGGTGGATTGCCAGCTGTCTGTGAAGCCGTGGTCTGTGAAGCCATGGTTTGTGAAGCCGTGCAAGTGGCAGCGGCAACAACTTGCTGCGTAGTGTCGCTTAAACTCAGCGGCTTAACAAGTTTGGTGATGAGATTTTGGAGCTGCCGATCCGGCGGATCAATACCCTCGAGTATCTCGTCCATGGTAGCAGGCCACAGGCAGGGGTTTCTAAGCGATGCAAGCTCTTTCAGCAGATCCTCGAAAGCTCCGGTGCCTTCGGTGGTGAAGGCATTTGTCGATTTGCCTTGATGATACTTGCTGTACTCGTCAGAGAGGGCCAAGACAATATGTCTCGACTGATCGCATGGGAGGCTGCGCCATGTGAATGTAAAATCTGCCTCACACTTGACTGTGCGATAGGTTGCACTTTCAAGACTGCCAGTGGCCTGCTGACGAGTGTATCTAAGGATAGGTTGGTCACGCAGTACGTGG
This sequence comes from Ustilago cynodontis, assembly GCA_928865425.1. Lineage (NCBI taxonomy): Eukaryota > Fungi > Basidiomycota > Ustilaginomycetes > Ustilaginales > Ustilaginaceae > Ustilago > Ustilago cynodontis. The sequence continues at coordinate 9,162 of CAKMXY010000024.1, read as the reverse complement.
CGGAAGAGTCTGTCAACGATACCGCAGAGGCAGTGCATGCGATTGGAGCCAACCAAGCCGTTGGGCAAATGCTTTTGCGGCCTGATGGAACTGAGATCTCGGCAGCGCTTCGGATCCTCCTTCTGCGGAAGAATATCGAGCATAAGCTTATCGAAATCAGCACGGTACTTGGATATGGTGGAGCCCCTTTTTAGCTCCTTGGTTTCCTCCTTAGCGGCGTCAACTTGGTTTTGAGCTGCTTATATTCCTCCTTGGCTTGCTCTAACCCTTTGTCCTTGAGCTGAAATTTGACGAGCAGAGTGGCTGGAGAATCATTCAGAGTGGCGGGAGAATAGTTGACTGTCGAGCTGAGAGTAGTCTTGATGCTTGACGGCCGCAATGGGTGTGCTTGTGGGGTCATGGGAAGAGGTGAGAGGGATGCAGCATCGGAAGGGAGAGACTGAGTTGAATTGGGCGTGGCCAAGGTGTTCAGAGGTGGATGAGCATGCCTGGCAACGCCGACGTTGAATCGAGTAGGAGCAGGATGAGAATTCAAGTGATTGCGTGACAAGGACAAAAAGGGTTGAGAGAGAGAAAGGTTACGAGATTGAGAAGGAGTGAGAGTGCTGGCGCTTGGTCGGTGTGAGGAGTTGGGGACCGATGTCGGCGCACGTGCTGTTTGGGCGGATGGATTGGTAGAAGGGCGATTCGACCAAGCTTTTCTGAGGATGGAGGCTGATTAGCTTGGTTTGCAAGGGTGGATGCTTTAGCCTGGCTGACAATGGGATATAAAGCTGCAGAGCGCGTAAGAGATCGAGTCGAGGGGTTGTACTTGACTTGAGAGCATTCGAGTTGGTTGATACTGATAGGTTGATAGGAGCAGCATGGCTTAGCGACCTGTTGTTGGACAGAGTTGGATGTGCAACCCCTAGTCTTGTGGGCCTGGAGTTGGACGTAGTCGGTGCATTGATTGCAATGTCAGGATGGGCAGTATGACTGACTGGTCTGGAGCTGCAAGAGTCGGGTGAGGTGGATGGAACAGCAGGGGAGGAGGAGGGAGTCTGATTGGTCTAGGAATTCTGGATGGAGGTGGACGAGGTTGATGCTCTGATCGTCGAGCATGTGGTGGTTGATGCTCGGGCGGTCGATGCGCCCGAGACTGAGACCTTGGTGATAGAGACATTCTCTCTAGTACCCTCGACTTTGAGAGGCGGTGGGGATAGTCATGAGATTCACGATCATGGCGATCGTAGTTGTCAAGAGGGATCGACAGGTGCTTGCGCTGTTCTTCATAATGAACCCTTTTTTTCTTAAATTTTTTCGTAATTATTTTTAGATGTCAGGTGCAGAAACAACATATCTCTGTCAATACTCAAGCTTTTGGGCTCAAAATTTCTGCTAATAGAGAGGTTTCGGCGGTCGGCCGTTATTGTTGGATGACCTCGTTGCCGAGGTCATAGAGATGGTGGAGATGGTGGTGTTTCAGAAGGTCATTGTGGTGAGCTTGCACCATCATTATGACCTCAAAAATTCTTGTAAATTAGATCATGTGAATGATTAAATAATCATTTGCTCACCATTCCGTGGCCTTTGGAGCCAATCATTTCTAAGTGTTTCAAAACAGTTTGATGTTAGTAGTCATCATTGCAATCAGGCATGGTCCAGCATTTGCAATATGATTAAGGTTATCAGTCTCAGCATTGCATACCCCACATTTTTGGCTTCATTTCACCACCTTTTGCTGCCGATACCAACTGCAATGATGGACTCAAGTCAGAGCTTGCTGCACAGCATCTTCTCACTGCCACCTGAAGTGAGAAGAGAGCTTGAAGAGCTCCACTCAAGTGGACAGCTCTCTGCCACACTGCAGGAGCTCTCTGACAATGAGGTACAGCATGAAGAACTTCCTCAAACTCCTGTACCTTGTCAATCTCTGCATGTAGATAGTTCACAAGTCTCTCATGCAATGCAAGCTTGTCCCCTCTTGCCATTGCCTGCACCATTGCCTGCTTCATCATGATCACAGGCTGTGCACTGGAGTAAAGAATTGCTAGAGGTACTTTCTATTGCTGTTCTTGCTCACAATCCAAATCAAACTTGTAACAATCAAGAATGGAACATGCTGTGGAAGGCAGTGGCAGAAGACTACAACACTGCTGCCGAACTTAGAGGTCTTCCTCTGCATGATGTTGATGCTGTCAAGCAGAAGTTTCAGCAGATCACAAACAAGCACAAGAAGGGTGAAGCTCTTTACATTCGAGCTTCAGGAATTGCTGAGTGGACTTCCAAGCATGAAGTATGGCTGGACAAGTACAACAGGGCTGGCGAAAGTTGGCAGCAAAGCAATCAACCATCTCAATTGGCTGCAGAGAGAGAGTCTGTGCAGTGTGATCAGAATGAGTTTGCTCAGATGGCAGGACAAGCTTGTGATGACCCAGCAACTTGGTCAATGGCATCACCAACTCAATGCTGCACTCAGGAACCAGCTACGCCATTGGAATCAGAAGGAGATGCTGGCAACATTGCTGTCCGGAAGAGATCCTGCAATGCAACACATGATATACTAGCTTCATTTGCTGAGAACACTGAGCAACATGGGCAGTTCAAGTGCACATATCAAACTCAACAGCTTGAGTTCTTGAGGGAGCAATCAGCATCACAGAAGGAGCTCACTCAGGCACAGCTCAACATGAATGAGTGGATACAGACAGAGTTTAGGTCTCAGATGGAATCATTGGAAGCTTGGCTGCAGTCGAGTCAGGCACAGAACATGAGGATGGAATCAATGATGGCTTTGATGATGAGCATGCTGCAGGGAATCTCTGGGGACCAGCAATCTGGACAACACCTATGGGTTTCTCTGGCTCCATCAAGCACTTCAAGCTGGGAATGAACTCTAACCATCTTGGGTGGTAGCACCCAAGATGTTCACTGCAGCACTCATCCAATCTCTCAGGCTCACTCAGGACCATACAATAGCTATTGATTTGATTTTGTTCTGATGTATATAGATGATTAACTAAAGTACATGTTCAACAAGTGTTTCCTCCTTGTTGTCTGCCATGTCCTGCCTATTGACCCTGCTCTGAGGTATGCTGGGGTTGGGTGAAACCATAGATCTTGTCACCCGAGGGTTGCTGAAGTACTCATCCAGTGTCAGAGACATGCAACCAAGCCTCATGCTCACCTGATTGCCAATCAGGCATGTCTTGGCATTGTTCAACATGACACTGACTAGCCAGTCCTGTCCAACAGGTGTCAGGCCAGTCTTCTGCTGCTGCTTCATGGAGAAGCACAGCCATTGTGTTGTGATATGACTGATTGACCATTCCACTTGTATCCAGAACTTACTCATGATGTGATTGAACTCTGCTTGCATTGAATTGATGATGTTCCCCAAAACTTGGTAATGATTGCAACTGAGTTTCCATATGCTTGATCACCAAAGAGATAGAGCTGCTTGCTGCTCTCAGTCTTGGCATGCCAGTGGGCCCATGCAACAAGGTTCATGTCTGCTGCCATGTGAGCATCATGCCAACAGCTGAGGAATGGATTGGAGCAGAAGACAAGGCTTTGGGACATGATATGAGCTGATACTTCAATGCATGACACCACTTATGTCCATTGTACACAAGCTCTTGCTGTTCCACAGGCATTGCTATCAGGCAAACAGTACCATCAATTGCACCCCATATCCTTGGTATCTTGAACCTTTGCTGTACCGCAGCAGCATACTCTTCAAGCCGGCTGTCATGGAAGTGGGTTTATCAGGATGGGGGTTAAAATAGTTCCATTCCCCAGGCCGTGATAGGTGGAGGATAATTGACATTTCGGCCCAACATGATGTACAACAGAGGACAAACTGGTGTTATCCTCAAACTCATGTCAATGGGGCTGTGAGTCAGCCACTGTATTGTACCACAGGCAGTTTGGTCATTGTTAGGTAATGCCACTCAGCCCACTCGAGCACATGCAGGTCATGGAGTGGGAGGGCTGATACATATACACATGTTCCCTAGGCATGAGTGGTGAGTGGAGCTCATCCACTCTATTACACATTTGTTAAACTTGTACTTGCTCATCAGCATCAGACCTTATCAGTCACATGGCTGCCATCAATTGTTCTGCTGTCCAACATCGTGTGCCTCTGTTTGAGTCAGAGAACCATGTGACTATCAACCTGCCAGCATCATCGCTGACACCCTGCCAATGTTGGAACAATGGAGTCTGACTATATGCCACCATCCCCTCCAGGAGCAGTGACCTGCTCCTCAATCTCCCACACCATCACTCTGTCATGTCGCCACCCTTACTGTCACAGTGACAAAGACATCACCCTGCTCATATCCATGCACCACTGCTGACTAGAATGCTCTTGGCACGGTGGCATAGAGGCACAACCAAGAACATGCTGCATTGCCTCTGAATGGGGTGTTCATGGGGTCTGCTGATATCAAGGCTAACCGGTGCCAACCGTCCATACCAGTTGACATTGGGGTTAACACAGGCTTAACCTCCCCATTGAATGGTAACGACAGTATCTCGGAGTTGGCATATCCTTGCCACATCTGGGAGGGCAACCCTGCTTAACTCCCATACCCTTACTCAGCCAATATTGGGCGCACCGCCCTAACACTGGCATGGTGAGACAAGTCTGTGCTTATCAGACTTGATGTCAACAAGGTGACCCCATTGCTGGTGAATCCAGCTGCTCAAATGGCATATGAGCCTGCTGATTGCACCAAAGAGTGTCCATACTGTCCCTTGAGAGGCCAGAGAGACTGGTTCCTGAGCCAGGCACACAGCAGGAAGAACACAGTCTTGCTGTCAACACAGTCTTGAGCACATGTTTGCACAGGGTTCGGGATCTTCAATGCATAATGTATTGCATCAAACTGAGCAAATGTGAAGCCTGTGTCAGCATGGAAGTGTATCTTGTCGAGAGCTTGTTTGAGGGAGGTATATGTGAGAACCTGCAGATTGGTTGGTGGGGCCCACAGCATGAGGACAATTAAGGTTATTGCTTCTACAGCATCCTCTGAAAATGTGTCTTTGATGTATTCAACCTGCATGATTGTGTCGAGAAGCTCCATGTAATGGTGGGATGCCAGTAACAAACAAAAAATAAGGTTTGTGGGACTGTGGGGTAAGGTCAAGATGGTGTTAGTACAACCATCAGACCTTGTTTGCAATGATATCGACTCCACACAAGCTCAGCACTCATCATACTTTCACACTAGCTCATCATTAGTCATCACTTTATGTTACATTGCAATGAGAAACACATAAATCACCATATACATTGTAAACAAGACCAAATGCTGGCAAGAAAACCACAATGATGGCCATCTGTCTCAATGACTTTTCTCATCTGCCAGAAAAACAGCAACACCATCTCGATGACCTCAAAAATGAGCTTGCTTATGCACAAGTTTCTCTGAGGTCATAGAGATGGCTTTGCCGAGTTGAGGTCACTGTGATGACAGCATACCAAAACCTCTCTAATATCATGAGAATACTATTGAATATCTATTGTTGTGCTAGACGTGAGCTACAGGTGCTGAAAGCCTCCATAATTGCTGGACCCAGTGTTGGAAATCCTGACAGGATCCAATAACTTGTTCAACGACAAAACCTAACACAAGTCACTGACAATAGTTGGCAGACACTGACATGTGTCAGTTATTGCTGGTCAAGACACCACAGTTGCCAACAACATGCAACTATCACCATCAATAGTTGCCAGACACCATGATGGACAAACTCTCAACACTCCACCCATGAACCAAACACAGATTCCATCCACACACAACTGAATCACCTCATACATTACCACAATCACCAGTGATTGTGGTTTCCTATCAGTGACCCACCAAAGGCTGACAGCAACATGGGATTCCAGGTGCAGCAGGGTAACTATGAGTGGTGATTACTGTTTCCCCACCAATGACACACCAAGGTGTCATGGGACTCTAAGCATAGTGGGGTAACTACAGAGTGGATGACCTACTTCTGAGAGGAACACAATAGCAAAAGTGCGGTGACACTGTTGATACACAAACTATCACTAATGATTATGGAAAGACAGCGATATTTCATAGGGAAACATTAGTGACATGGCATGGGTAGTCACAGGGACACATGAGACTTTGGATGGGGAAACCTCAAGTATGAATCATACACTCTGACAATATGAAGGGCCCCCATGTAAAGGGTCAGTCCAATGCCTGAGACCAATGGAGAACATATAAGTTGACATTATTCCTGTACCTACCTATTGCACACCATCAAATCAACTAATTATCTCTCTTTACGTATAGTACAACAATTGATGGTGATTGTTGTCAATCCATTCATATCCCTTTACAGATGATAGTGATCTGTCACCATCACCAATTGTCTCACCCACACCAACCTTCTGTCAGTGGTTGTGAGCCTGATACCCGAGATTCCAGAAGTGGTCAAGTCTTGCCAGATTCTGTCGAGATCCGGTGAGAGGAGAGGACTGAGCAGATCTGGGAGATCAGTGAGAGAACTGAGCAGATCTGGGAGATCCAGTGAGATGGGTATGACTCGGTGGATATTGGTGATATTCTGCAAGTGGAGGATCTTCCAACAGATTTCGACAGGCCACTGTTAACACTCTGTACAGAGGTAATGCAGCAAGTTCAGATCTGTGATGCTACTGTACAATGCCAATGCAAGTGTCTAGACATTGCACTGTACAGAGGAGGGGTCAAACTTTTTGGAAAGGATAAATCACTGGCTTCACTGGATGATTGGGGACTGTTAACCACCAATTCTCTTTGTGTTAGTTGACAGGTGTGTTAGACAATATCAATATGCAATTATCACTGTCGATGATTGCAAGTTGAATATCTGATATTGGACTATCATTGCAAACTGCCTCACAGTTATTATACCTGAGGCCTAGTAGCAGTGGTGACAATAGCAATTACTTATTGACTGGTCAGTGTATCTCCTCGAGAAGATTGTGTCTGGCAAAGTTACTGATGACTTAGCTTGGTCTTGTATAGAGTTGAAGGTTGGTGCAGGTGAGATGTTTGGTGATGGTGACAGATCACTGTAGTCTGTAAAGGGATATGAATGGATTGACAACAATTGGCATTGATTGTTGTACTATACGTAAAGAGAGATAATTAGTTGATTTGATGGTGTGCAATGGGTAGGTACAGGAATAATGCCAACTTATATACATGTTCTCTGTCAGTCTTGATCATTGGACTGACCCTTAACATGGTGGTCTTTTGTGTACCAGAGTGTATGATTCGTACTTGAGGTTTCCCCATCCAAAGTCTCATGTGTCCCTGCAACTACCCATGCCATGTCACTAACATTTCCCTATGAAATATTGCTGTCTTTCCATAATCATCAGTGATAGTTCATGTATCAACAGTGTCACCACACTTTTGCTATTGTGTTCCTCTCAGAAGTAGGTCATCTGCTCCATAGTTACCCCGCTATGCTTAGAGTCCCATGACACCTTGGTGTGTCATTGGTGGGAAACAGTAATCACCACTCATAGTTACCCTGCTGCACCTGGAATCCCATGTCGCTATCAGCCTTTGGCGGGTCACCAACAGGAAACCACAATCACTGGTGATTGTGGTAATGTATGAGGTGATTTGGTTGCATGTGGGTGGGATCTGTGTTTTGTTCACAGGTGGAGCATTGAGAGTTTGTCCATCATGGTGTCTGGCAACTATCACTGTCAATAGTTGCTTGTTGTCAGTGACTATGGTGCCTTGACCAACAATAACTGACATGTGTCAGTGTCTGTCAACTATTGTCAGTGACTTGTGTTAGGTTACATTGTTGAACAAGTTATTGGATCCCGACAGGATTTCCAACATTTCTGAGGGTTCATTATGAGAGGTACAACTGTATCAGATCTGATCTTGCGCCGCTTCATCAGTCTCCACACAGATATTGCAGATACAAGCGAGAATTGGCCATCGAAGTCAGCTTCTGCCTTCAACAGTCTCGCTGCCTAATACGCTTCACGACCACCATCGATCGGAACGACTTGGCTATCACCATGGCTACTCGCGCTTGAGGTGAGCTCGTTGCAGGTGCCAGCTCCCTGTTCTGTTTCGCGAGGCGAGCACCGACCATCCCATTTCATCAACTCCATCCCGAGCTCAGTCGCTTCGACATACAGGCAGGCCCTGCTGTTTCATGAACCACGACAACGACAACGACCACCGCAACGACCACTCGCCGTATCAACAAGACAGCAGGATAGCAAAGTGCACCTTCCCATCCCAATCATCGACTCCCTCAGCTACGAACATCATCTGAACGACCACACTGCATGACTCTTTGACCGATGCCATTGACCGCCTCAAGGTTTTGACAATCAAAGAAAGTTGTCACTCCGAAAGCAGACAAGCAAGTCATTGCTCGTGAACTACTGCGCTGCGCTGAGCCGGGAGCCCGACTACTGCCATGTTGCAAGCACCAGTGAGTTGGGCCGCGAGCAAACTGCTTGCCTTTGCGTTCCCCCACGACACACGGGCTCGGCCACGCTCGACATTGGATGCAGCAGATCCGTTGGAGACGGTAGGCTCGAGACTGGCGTCAACGAGATGAGGCCAGACGCTCCCTGCGAGGATTTAGACTCGAGCAGATGGCATTCGAAGCTCGTTACTGGCCACTTGCGCATCGTCCACGCAACAACAAGGAGCGCAGCAGCTCTACAACCACATCCGCACAGTTGCTTGGTATCTCGACTCGATACCCTTGCTCAGCTCTCGACTTCCTTTTAACATCGGCGTGGAGTCGATCGTTGGACTTGTTCCCGGTGTAGGAGACTATGTAGGCCTCATTTTAGGGCTGTATCAAATCTTCCTCTGCTCGCTGTTTGGCCTTCCGTTGACGGTTCTCCTGTGGATGATGCTCAATATCATCGTTGACTGTGCGATTGGCATCGTGCCCATCATCGGCGATGCTCTGGATGTCCTCTTCAAGGCGAATCTGCGGAACCTGCGAATGCTGGAAGATCATCTCTACCAAACGAAAGGCAAGTGCGGTGCAGGGTTAGGGTTAGGGTTAGGGTTAGGGTTAGGGTTAGGGTTAGGGTTAGGGTTAGGGTTAGGGTTAGGGTTAGGGTTAGGGTTAGGGTTAGGGTTAGGGTTAGGGTTAGGGTTAGGGTTAGGGTTA